>QTSX02001493.1:0-363270 GCA_014839935.2 Entomophthora muscae | reverse complement strand
CCAACCGTGTGATCAGCACAATCATGTTCCTGTTATCCTTGATTCACAATGACTATATAATCACTATCTCTCAATAAAGATTATTATCTAGTTTCTAAATATTTTTCCGCTTGTAACTCTGCTAAAACAGCACAGTTACAACACTGCTAGTTCATATCCTTAGTGCAAGTCATAAAATAGGGAAAGCTTTTGTAAAAATTCATATTTGACAAATTATAAATCATTTTGATGAACCTTTGGAGTTTATTTGGCGAATAAAGCAACATTAACTCATCTTTTTTAAACTATGCTATTGTTGGTCGCATATTCTTTGGAGATTCATGCGGATAATCTAGTTAAAAAATCAATTTTTCCTTAACAATTTATTAACAAGGAAAAGCTGATATATTACTAATTTTAAACTAAAAGTTGATTGGCTAATATTTTTTTGGGCCTGTTGATTCAACTAGTGGTAAAACATTTACCCTTATTGGTGTAAATCTGACCTTTGAGAGCAAGGTTGAATTCAATTGACTACTGATAAATAAATCCTAAAAATCCTTTATCGGAAACTATTTTATAATGTAAAATTTAGGATATATTTATATATTTTTTAAATAAGCAACTGGCTGCTTAACAGAAATATAAAACAATGTTTTTTAATTAATTTTATCTGAAATCGGTTAAATAAATCAAGAGAGTGGTATTTTTTAAATATATATTAATTTAAAGTCAAGTTAATTGTACCAACCCGGTGGTATTTAGCCACAGGTAATTGTATCATGTTCTATCGCTGGTGGAACAACGCATTGATATGCTTCTAAATTCAGCTTGGATCGGCGCAGGGATAAATATCTTGTTTGAATTGGGGATCCAACCATATGGGTTGTATAATTATACTACTTCAATCCGAAAGCGTAAAATACGGCCAGAGAAGGAAAAGCACCATCTATATTCATAGTCTTATAGTTCAAGCTTGATGTAGTTTTGTAAGCCATCATATCTGGTTGATACTTTTAAAAAGCTCAAGTGGCTTCGTAGTTGAGAAAATACATTTAAACAAGTATGCTAAAGCAACGTTATTGGCTTGGAAGGGATTAGTTTTTATGCTGCAGATGACTTATAAAATGCCTGAGCAGTTTATTCCGCGTGGCACAAGTTGGATTGATTCAGGGTTTAAGGGGATATTGGCATTACTTTAGATGGCTATGGTGGAAGAGTTATTCCAAGTGGTTATGGTTGCTGGTCTGTCTGGCAATGTCATTGCTCTGTGGGTTATCCTGCGCCAAGATACCCACCAACTTGACCTGCGACTAGCCCTGGTGATGTCAATTTGTGACCTGATGCTGGTGATCTACAAGCTAGGAGAGGCTATCTTCTTTCACGCGGCTGGCAGCTACCCAGCCACTCTGAAGGATGGGCAGTGGCAGGGGGTGATGACAACATTTCTCTTGCAGCTATCAGCAGTGAGTGTAGGGTTTCTGGCAATCTTGCGGTTCTGGGTCATATGTTTAAAGCAAAAGGTGAACCTGAGGGTGTGGTGGACAATGTTTGTTATTCCGCAAGTGGTGGTGTTGGGGTTCCTGATTGAGGTTGCATACCAGGGCCATTATGAACTTGCTCAGAGCATGTATCAGTTCTACCCTGCCATCAATACTGGCAACTGGGTGGTGGAATGTTGCCGTGCTCAGCTTCTTCTCTCATTTGTCTGGCCAGTAGTGGCAGTAAACATTAGTTACCCATACATTGCCTGGATCTATGGATCCAGCTTACAGGGTCTCCGTTCATATGAAGCTTATCAGAATCAGTCAAAGTCAGTGTACATCAAAATAGCAGGGTTTGTTCTAGTCTACAACCTGATCATGCTTCCCAGCCTCCTTGTGCTAATCATGGAAGAAATCACTGGTAGTCTACAGTCACCGTTTTTGGAATCAGCAGCTGTTGTTGCCTTGTTCTCCATGACATTCTTTAATCCATTTGTTCTGTTGGTTCTTCACCATGACTCTTTCATTGAGCTCAAAGCCCTTATCAGACAAATCAAGTCTACCCTACAACCAAACTCTGCATGCTAAACTACTCTTATAAAATTCATAAAACCATATTTTGATTACAAGCTCCTTTTATTATAATTAGACTTAGAACCTGTTGAGAAAAATGGGACTGGTAAATCCCATAACCAAATTTCAAATTATAAATGAAATCTACCAATAAATTTAACTTTCAATTACAATATATTGTGGTTGAATTGAATATAAATCAAGTAAATTAAGAAACACTGAACCAAATAAAAATCTCCACATGAAAAATATCAATGATTGATGTAATTTTTATAGCCATGTTTAGACATAAATTA
The DNA here is from genome assembly GCA_014839935.2 of Entomophthora muscae. Lineage (NCBI taxonomy): Eukaryota > Fungi > Entomophthoromycota > Entomophthoromycetes > Entomophthorales > Entomophthoraceae > Entomophthora > Entomophthora muscae. The sequence goes on along the minus strand of QTSX02001493.1, from coordinate 360,938 downwards.
AATAAAATGTAAAGTTGTCTAAAACCACATCTATTAAAATATTATACAATCTAAATCACCCATTTAAAATTACAATGTTATTAAGATATAAACCAAGAGAAAACAGCAACCAGAAAATAAATAAAAACATAAATAAAACATGTAAACAAATTAAGGCATTTTTTATTTTTCAATAGACAGACAGTCAGAAATGACAATTTCCCCCTTCCAAAACTCAAGGGTTGGGACAGGATTCAAACCCTGGTCAATGTGGGCTGCAGACTGCCAGCCCTAACCACCAGATAAAAGCCTGCATTTTTTGGGGATAAAATCCCCCTGGATTTGATCCAAAATGCCCATAGTTGCAAAAAACCCACATAAAGGTACTAGAGTAGCCCCATTAAAGCCCTGACACCACTGGTCCAATATGGAGGAGGAGATCCTTTTGTTGGCCTGATGAGCCTTGTGTCCACCCTAGCAGCCAATCAACTCCCACTTATGATTAGGATACCAACTACCAAGCTGCCCATAAAAATACTCTCTTAAAAAGAAATATCTTGCAATCTTAATATATAAATTAACAATTAAAGCCTGCCCTGCAACACTGTCATTTTTCCGCCCTAAAACCCAAGCAACCTGTCTGCCTAATTCTCAAATTCCTGATTTTTAAACCCCTGCTAATCAGATTTAAAGCCTGGCAAGGGATTATATAAAAAATAAGATCTTTTGCCAAGCTTTATTGTCATTCTGAAATAAAAATTATAAAATTATCAGTTTCCCCAATTGTTTCAGTTTTTATCTTAGCCTTCCTCTATTTAAGTACCACTTATTCTGGCCTATCAGCCCCTTTGCTTGTATTTTTATGTCTGTCAGCTGTTCCTTATAAGAATGTGAATTTACTGAATACTGATAGAATCCTGAATTTAAGGACTATACCACTGAAAAAATAACAAGTGATCACCTGGCCTGCTTCAAAGAGTTGACTCTGTTTAATTGTAAATGCATCCAGCATATTACTGAGCCCCGCCTATTCAAAGATACACACAGCCTTTCCCCTGTCTACTAACTGGACATACAGCTCCCTTCTACACCTAATTCTATGCCCATATCCACCACTGAATTTCCCTTGGATAACACAACAAGATTTTTGAAATAGTGTGCATCATTCTTTTGGGTGTGATTGATACTATAGTCCCTGCTGCTGATCCCTGGTCATGGTTTTGAATATATATGTTGTACCTCTTCAAGTTAGCACCCATCTTATGGTGGTCTTTGCCTGCCTGATCCCAGATTCTGACAGACCAGCTGCCCAAAGAGGGTTTCCTGATGCAGAGTATCCTATACCCAGCCAGATCTTGTAAGAGAATGGAGCACAGCCCATTCAAGAGAAAACTTTCAAGGGTCAAGAAATAGAGCCAGAACACATAGTGATAGTGTTGAGCCTAATCAACAGGCCTCTCACATTCTTGGTGTCAGCCAACTGCCTTCAAAATTACAAACCAGATACAGTAGCCTAAATCCCAGACATAAACTACTCTCACAAACTGTCACCACAGCCATCACACCAAGGCCATTGAAAAAATAAGGTTCTATATAACTCTATTATCTACCCATTTTTTACTTGGCCTTGTACACTGGATATCAGAGTTGCTAGTGGATGCCCCAGAGTATTTGATAATCCTAAAAGCCATTGATCACAAATGAAGTTCCATCCACACCTGTTGCATATTCCACAATTGATAGCAATATGCATGCAAGAATAATGCTATTCCTTCTTCATCAAAGCCTTCATCCTGTATGTTAACCTTATAAGAATGCTGTGATACCCCTTAAGATTGGGCGCCATTATTGGATAGTAAATGAGAGGCAGTTGTCAAATGCATATCAGGTGGAATTTCCATCAAGAATATGGTCCTGGTTTGGAATAACAGCAGAATATATCACCAAAGTAAATAGTGCATATGGAGATATTAACCAAATTCTTAAAATCAAAAGGTAAAAAAATGGCCAAAACTCCTGCAGCCTATGCATACTGATATTAATGAACAGTGGATAGTAAAGGGTGCTTTATGGAATCACTTGCTTTCCAATTAATGCTGGTCACAGAGCTTGGGATTTCTGCTTCAGAAACCCTCATATACAAAACCATGGTCAATCTTGGCTTCTCATATAAATAACTGTGTATTTCTCTGTACAAGAGAAACAGCAAGAAGACCATTGAGGATTACTGCATTTATTCTGAGACATATATGGCCCTAAAGAATACTGGTGATGTCTAATTCTTTTACATTGTCAATTCTTTGTTTTTCTCCTCACTCAGAGCTAGACATGGGTGGGTCAAGGAGGGATCCAAGAATGGTGTAGCATCTTTTGCTACTTTCAGATTCTAAATCTATTATATGGTAGAGCTTCTTATCCCTGTGGGTTAAACTAGTTTCAAATAATCAAGGGTTCTCACAACAGCAGGACTCTCCTTGATTTTCTCCAAACTGCCAAGAAATATCTCTATATAAACTATTATGGCACCACTAGCATTGTAATGTTTGATATTTTTGGGGCTTCACAAAGTTGATTTGGTTGTTTCAGAATTTTTAACTATCACAAAAACACCCATAAATCAAGCCACTGATTCTCTGACTTTCCAATGAGACTCATTTCCTCCCTGTATAATCTGTTTCTTAATCCATATGAAGAGTTGTTTGGATGAATTAGGTGTACCAAAACTTGGTTACACCCTGGAGCATTGGCATAATTTACTTTTTCTATGGATAATGTCACAAGTTACAGTTGTATGCTATTAATTCACAAGACAGAATCCTACTTCTAGGATTCAAACCCAGACTCCCTGTGGGCCGCCAGCCTGTAGGCCATGATGTCCTTGTTTTTTGGGCTTGAACCAGGGAATAATTGACTTTGAAAAACCTATGATCCCAATCAATAAGGCGCAAACTACAGGCAGATCATGCCTGTATATGGACTTCTTTAGCCCAGCCAATAGAAGCACTAATTTGACCAGTCTCCCTGTGACCAGCCAGCCCCCCACCAATAGTGTATTGCAAAAATTACCCCAAAAACAAGGCCCACCAGATGATGACAAATCCTCTGCGTCAAAGAAGGAAACCTGGATTCTCTTCCCAAGCCTAGACAATGACAAGATAATAATTTCTGATGCCACAGAATATTTTCAACCTTGGAAAATGCTATCACCCATGTTGTGAATGCCCATATTCACATTCTTTTTATTTTTCTTTTGGTGGGTTCTTTTGAGGGCAAACATCTTGCTTTTGACTTTGCTCTTTAAATGAGTTGATTTCCAAATATGAAATTTAAGATGTTTGTCTTTCTTGTTCTAAACAACTCACTTGCCCCACTCATACCTGCAGCAAGTGATCCAACTTTCCCTGTATTGTTTTTTGATAGCAACAAACAATATATATTCTATATAGCTTTCATCAGTAAAAATTAAGTTCTATTCACTTTTTTGTCTTTGTGTCTACCAGTAGTTTGGCGCCTCTCTCTAGCCACAACTAGCAGATATTTACTATTCAGGGCCACAAGGTAATCACTTCACCTTCCCTGCCAACTAACCAAGACTTAGTATGAATCCAATCCTAAGGTTAGGATTCCCTGTTGTGTATCTGTGTTGTGCCTCAGAACACAACAAAAATGGTGCTCACTACAGGGGCTGTAAGCCCCTTGGTTATCCCTTTGCCACCACGTTTTCAGGTCCATTGCCTTCTCTTATACAAGAGCTGTCTTTGCCTGAAATTACAGGTCCTCTATCAAAGAGGACATCTTGCACCTGTCTATTGTCCCCACTGTATTGAACCTTGGAAATAGTCCCTGTCTAGTAGCTTATCCCATGAATACCCCCAACTTAGAACAAGTCATGGTGGTAGCCCTTGGGATAGCCTGAGATGGAGCCATTGCCAGCCTTCAAATAAAGTTTAATTGAGCATAATATTACAAGTTGATTATTGCCCTGCAGTTCCTGCAACATCTCTCAGTGGCTGGTTCTGCTGACCATCTACTTTTGTCCTTTTTTCAACCTGTTTTGGCCCATCACCAAATTCTGCTGGGTGTCAGGAATGACAATTTAGACATACCTGAATCCCAAAGTATAGAACCAAAATCAAACCATGAACAAACCCCTTTGCAGACTGCCAGTTCCAAAGATTAGTAAGCTTAAAGTTCACAATCAATTAATAGAGTTGTTGTCAACCTGCTGGGACCCAAATCATTAAAAAAACTGTAGGTTTTTGCAAGCAAACTCCCAGTATTAGATGTCAGGAGTTTTCACAAGGTGCCAATACTTGACACCAGAAGTTTGCTCAGTAAAATGCATAAGTCCCCTAATAAGAGTTGTTTCAAACTCACCCAAAGCTCAGGAAGTGACACTGAACCCAAATACCCGCCTAACACCCAAGCTGCCAAACAGAAGGATTTGAAGTCTTTTTATCCCAAAGCAGCCAGCAGAGACCCACCAGTACCAAACACCACCCTGCCATCTAAGACCCCTGATGCCAACCCATCCAAGCTCAAGAAACCCAATCAGAAAATGAATCCTGGCAGTGTAGTATAAGTACCTGCCAGGCCAAGATCAATTCCCAATGTCAGTTTTAAATAAAGGTTGAGATATTGGTTCCCCCAATTGTTGCTGTATTTTATCTTTGTTGTCTTCCAGTTAAGTCAAAAATCATCTGATCCTCCTGCCAGCCCGCCAGCTACATATTGTCTACCAGGTGCTCTTTTTTGGCCCTGTCTGTTTTACAAAATACTCCTTGAAGCCCAAGTACAAGGATCAAATCTTAGACAAGATATTAGCACAGGATCCCTTGGCCCAAACTAAAGAGTTAATCAGATACAACCAGAAGGGACCTTAGCACGTTACTGAGCCCTGCTTATTAAGAGTTAAATACAACTTCCTCCCTGCCTACTAATTAGACATGGGACCATATGTCACCCCCAAACCAATGGCTGCATTCACCGCTGAGCTTCTCCTGGACTATACCAATAAGCTATTTGGAATGGTTTATATTACCATCACAATTAATAGATACTGTTTTTCACACTGCTGGCTCATGGTCATGGGTGAGCAAATCAATGTTTGTTATGAATTCTGCTATTCACACTGTTTTGATTTTGCCTTTGTTGGGTTATTTTAAGGATAAAGAAGCCCTTGATTTTGGCTTTGCTCCTCAAAATGAGTCTGTTTCCAAACTGGGGAATTCAATTGTTTGGTTTCCTGATACTGCACAATTCACTTTCTCCACTCATGCTTGTGGCAAGTAATCCTATTATCTTAGTATTGTTTTTTAGTATTGCTAAATAATATATATTCCAATTCCTTATTACCAATAAAAATTAAGTTCTATTCAAATTTCTGTCTTTGTGTTTTCAAGTACTTTGGCGCCTCTATAATCACATCTAGTGGATATCATTCAATCAGGGCCACAAAATAATCACAAAGTCTTTCCTGTCATTTTAACTGAGACTTAGTACAAATCTAATCCTAAGGTTAGGATTCCCTGTTGTGTGTCTGTGCTGCGCCTCAGAATACAACACACATGGTGCTCACTACAGGGGCTGTAAGCCCCTTGATTACCCCCTTTGCAACCATATTTTAGGTCCTTTGCCTATGCCTATACAAGAGCCAACTTCCCCTGAAATCACCAGTCCTCCTATTGAGGAAGACATCACAGACCTACCTATTTTCCCTACTGTGATGAACTTCAGGAATGATCCCCACCTAGTGGCCTACGCTTTGGGTACCCCTGACTTGGAGCAAGTCATGTCAGTAGCCCTTGAGATAGCCTGTGATGGGGCCATCTCTTTCCTCCAGCTACAGTTCAGTCAAGTGGAATACTATGAATTGATTTTGGCTCTGCAATTTACACAGCATCTCCTCTCAGCAGCTGGCTCTGCTGAGCACCTAGTGTCATCCTTTGTACAGCCTGCCTTAGCCTGCCATCAAATGGTGTTAGAACTTCACGTTCAGGAGATTTTGTCTCTACAAGCAGCTGTCACTCATCATTGGGATCAGTTTGCTGCCTATCAACAGTGGATCCACTACCTGTTTTCCTTGGTGTCAGACAATCAGCATAACTCTATCACTTCTTAAACTTTCTTAGTTAATTCTATAGAGAAAATGCACCATTCCATCCCTGAATACATCAGAGAGAGTCTAAATGAGTTCCACCAGCTAGTTCAACCCTGGCAAGCCCAAGTAGATTCTACCTTGAACGCCTATCTTACATTCATCAAACAACTTGTACAACAGCTCAATGTGTTCAGCGCTTACTTATTCAACAACTACAACAAATAGCAGACCTTGCTGCTAGAGGCCTTCACAAGCTCAGTGAGGAATTTGATAAAGAAAGGGTTGCCACTGCCGTCGCCATTACCAAGCTCCAGCCTCAAGTGAATGAATTGTCTACACCCAAGCCAGATGTTCCGTCTTCTACCCCATATGACAACTTGGTGGATAGAGAACAGAGGCTATGGGATGCCATTTGAGAGCTGAAAGCTTCCACCTGCAGTCAAGGTTGTCCTATCAAAGCACCTCAGCAAGATCCCCAAATGCTTTCTTTGAAAACTCAAGTTGCTGAGCTAAAGCAAGAGGTTGCTGCCTTAAGCAAAATGATGACAATTGCTGCAAGCCCACTTAGGGTTATTGATGAAGATGGCTGCTGCCCTGGCCTTTCAGGAGCCCCATGAATCCACTGTGCTAGAGAGTTGATTGCTCTTAATAATGAGATGGACCACTTGAAACAAGACCACTCCAAACTTGATAAAGACGTTCAAGAAATAAGTGAATTAATTGATTAGTGAATGACAGGTTCACATCCTTGCCTCTCAGTGGGTCTTTCCCTTATCTCCCAACTTTCTGAGCTTTCCACAGTAGTAATAACACAGGACCAACAGTTAGATGTTACTAAGCAACAAACCATACTAGCTACTAATACAGGTACCTGCACTGCTGAGGCCCTTACTACTCTTGAGGAAAGTGTTTGACAGCTGTGGGCACAACAGCCCCCTTTGAAATCAGAAGCTGAATTCTCCCTGCGTATAAATGTGCTAAATAGTAACAATGGTAGTCCTACTCCTAAAGCACACTTCAAACCTATCTTTAAGCAAGTCTTTGATCCCAAAACTTTGAACATTGTAGCTTTCCTAACTATCTATGAAACTGTCATGAGAAGAGCCTTGGATGAGGTTAAGAAGGAATACATTCTAACCTGTCTGCATCCAACCTGCTAAGAGGTAGTAGTGCCAGAGCTGCCCACCATTGAACCTTGGGAAGAAACAAAGCAGCTTCTGATTGACAAATTTGGTGGCAACCTTAGTTTGGAAGTGAAGAATGACGCCTTAATGCATATTGCTTTCAACCCTAAGGAAACTCTAGCTGAATTTGCAGATATATTCTACATGGAGTTCAGCAACTGATAACTAGAAGACAGCTGACAGTGCATGAGGCCTACATGGCTTGCACTCAGACTCTCAAAGTTAATCAACTTCTGTGTCTCCACTTTAAGGCTTATAAGGCCATTATTTCCTCTATGAAGAGCATAAAGACACTGTTGCAGAATATGCACCTTACCCACTCTGGAGCAGTTGTGTGGGAGAACTGTACTGTCTCTAAACTGGTTTATCTTCTTGTGGCCCTTGCATCCTCACCATGAACTCACAAAATCCTCCTAGACGCCAAGGTTGTCATAAATGTGGTCAGATAGGTCACCATTCTCAAGTATGCACCAATCCTTGGGTTGAAGGAGCTGATCTCAAGGAGCAGTTGAGAAAAGAACAGCCAGCCTAGAGGCAGAGAAGTCTTGGTTGAAAATTCTTCCCTGTCTCCTTCAATTCCCCCTCAGTAGCTGACTCTAAGCCAGCTGTCACTGGGGCTCCTCCCATTCTTCTTTTATTTCACAAAATCTCTGCCAACTCTGACATGGATGATTCAAATGTTGATGATCCTGACACCTATAGGTATTCAGTTCTTGCCGTCCCCAAAACCATTATGGTCCCTTATAAGTTATGTTCTGGGAAATCTACAACAACCACCAAACTTCTGCCTAAATCCAAAGAGGTTGTCTCTTGATCATACCTTACTCAAGCTACAAGGACCCTTGTGCTTGTAGAATCTTCTTAAGAAGCTGCTGAGGTTGCTGACACTGTATTTAAGAATGTGTCAGTCTTGCTTCCTCTCCAGACTGTCTATAAGGAGTTTTCAGGCTTGAGATACATGATTAAAAATGGGACAAAGAGCTAGCAGAAGCCTAAGACATTCTGGCTGTCCTCCTTCCCTTTGGGCATACCACTACTTGTGTGAAAATATCCATTCAAAAAGTGAAAATCAAGGCTATCTTAGACACAAGGTCTCATGTTGATGTTATCTCCTCAAAGCTTGTCAAGAAGCTCAAACTTTCCCCCAACCTTAATTACCACCAGTTTTATGGCACAGCTGGGCTATCTATAACTCACGCTATAGGGGCTTATTCTGCTCTTCCCATCTGGTTTGGCAAGCTACTCTTGGCTGCGCCTGCTGTTGTCTTGGAGAATGAGAGTTACAACCTCCTAGTTGGTACTCAATTCCTTAGGGAATATAATGGGATCATCAACTTAAAAGATGGGTACCTCTCCATCCTAGGGTACAATGTCCCTCAGACCTTCAAAGAGCTTTTCAAAGTCCCAGTGAAGCGCCTCAAGACATGTGCTTTAGAGTACCCACTGGTGTTTTTACCTTAAAATACTGTACACATTCATCTAACATGAAGTTTCCTCCTATGGCTTATCCTGCATCTGAAGAGATTCCTCTCTTGGCCACTTCCGCTGTAACCATTCCCCTGGGTCTCAAGTCATCCTAAGCTCACAAATATCTTATTAGCTACCTGAGAGTCATTTCTAGAGCTATATTCTCCTCTCTCTCTAGGAGGCAACAAGCCCTATCTATGCCCAGGAAGCTTGGACGTCTCTCATAAAGACCCTGTTCAATTGCTGGTTTCCAACTTAACCGCTCTCCCCATATGAGTGTCTAGAGGGCAGGTTGTTGGCTTTGGAAAGTTATTGAATGCTCCTGATGTCCTGTTACTACATCCCTTTGGAACATTTCAGGATTTTAATCTACCTGAAGACAAGCCCCAAGTCCTTGTTCACTGCTCAAGATTTCCTGCAACTATACCCAGTACAACATAAAGAGGTGATGGATTTGCTAGATCAGTTTTCAGTTATCTTTGCTAAATATAGCACTGATTATAGTCTAGCCAAAGGTGTCATTCACCAGATTGATACTGGTGACGCTCCCCCCTTCTGCGCTAAACGTTATTGCCGCAGTCACATGGAAGATGCTCAAGTGTCTAAAGACCTCAAGCAACTATTAGATACTGGGCTATTATCTTTTCCCTAAAATCCATGAGCCTTCCCCTTGCTCATACTGAAGAAGAAAGATGGAGGTCATTGTATTTTGATGGATTACTGGTGCTTGAACTCCTTAACCAAAAATAATTCTTTCCCCTATCACGCATCAATTATGTTCTCTGCCGCCTTGGTGTCTCTAAATTCTTCTCAGCTATGGACTTGATATCTGGCTACTGGCAAGTTGACCTCTCTACTGAAGATAGGCAAAAATCTGCGCTTCTCACTTCTGAAGGGCTGTTTGAGCCTACCTGCATGCTGCAAGGACTATGTGATACCCCTGCTATCTTCCAACAGGCTATGAACTTCTTCCTCAGCAATTTAAAGCTCTTTTGTGTTCTAGTGTACTTAGATAATATAACAGTCTTCAGCGCTACCTTTAAAGATCACCTGGCTCACCTCAAGGAAGCGTTAATAAAGATTTGAGAGTCTGGCCTTAAGTTGAAACCATCAAAGTGTGCTTTCTTCAAGGAACACCTTAATTTATTGGGTCATGAGGTGACCTAGACAGGGATTTGCCTAATGATCAAGAAAGTTGAGACCATTGAAAAAATGCTTCCACCCACCAACCTTTGAGAAATTCCAGTCTTTCTGGGCATGATGGGTTACTACATAAAATTCATCCCTGACTTTGCCAACACTAGAAAACCTTTAGTCCAACCATTGCATAATGTCCCTTTCAAATGGAATGCTAGCCAGCAACAGGCCTTTGAGACCCTCAATTAAGAGCTCAAAGAGGTCCCCATACTAGAACATCCTGACTAAAATAAGGAGTTCATCTTATATACTGATGCTAGTGACCTGGCTATTGGGGCTATCTTGGCTCAGCTGGATGATGAGGGTGTATATTACCCTGTAGCTTATACTTCTTGTGCCCTCAACAAGCATGAGAAGAATTACAGTGTCACAGAAAAAGAATGTCTTGCTGTGTTGCATGCTGTCAAGAAGTTCTGCCATTACATATATGGCACTCATTTCATGGTGGTCACCAACCATACTTTGCTTAAGTGGTTACAAAAGCTTAAGGAACCAGTCGTACAACTGGCTAGATGGGCTCTCCGCCTGCAAGGCTACAACTTTACTGTGCTACACCATCCTGGGATTCAACATCAAAACACTGATAGATTGTCCAGAATGCCCATCCTTGTGCTACACCCTGCTGAGACTGATTGATTAAATGAACTAATTGAATATCTTCCTCCTGGGAGAACAAGATAGAAGAAGCTTTTATTGCCCTATCCAAGCTATCTGAAGACACGCTAATTCTTGACAACCAACTTTTCAAGAAAGTGCAAGACTGCTTCCTATCTTATGTAAAGCCTAGTCTTTGCCTTTTGTTGGTTCTTCAAGCTCATACAGAGACAGGACATGGAGGCATTTCCAAAACCTATGAATGGCTCCAGAAAAACTACTTCTGGGAAAACCTTTGCCTGCTGATCCCAGATATCATTGACAGTTGCCATGATTGTCAGCTTCAACAACCTTGCGCTGCCTCTCATAAGTTCAAGCTAGTCCCCTGCAACATGCATTTCACACTGTCAGCATTGACGCGGTAGGGCCTCTTCCTTGCTTCCTCTCTGGCTACTGCTTTATTTTAATTGCTGTTGAACATTTTAGCAAGTGGGTAGAAGCTTGCCCTACTAAGGACATTACTGCCAAGACAACTGCCGCCTTTCTGCTACAGGATGTATTCTTTTGCCATGATTGTCCTTAATTGTTGCTATCTAATAATGGGCCTAACTTTAAAGCCAAGTTGGTAATCTCTGTTGTTGAAGTCTTGGGGTCTCACCAGTCTTTCTCTCCCCCCTATAACCCCTCTACCAATGGGGCAATTACAATACAAATTTGACTCTGGTTTATATCATGAGGAAACTAACTTACTCTGATGCTGCAAACTGGGATCTATACTTACCTGCTGCTCTCTTTGTGTATTGCCTTAGCAAACATTGTGTCACCAGTTGTTCTCCCATTGCTATGCTGTATGGGCGTGAGGCTACCACTCCATTGCTCCTGGGAGCTCCCTATTCTCCTCTGATAAGGCTATGAACCCTGATGACCATGTCAAAGATCTAGTCAATCACATCATCAATATACAAGCTACTGCATACACCTCTGCATACAAGACAAAGATTCTTGAGCTCTCTCCTAACAATGCTGGACGCTCTCCCTTGCCTGAGTTCAGTATTGGGGACTACATTCTCTATTATCAGCACAGAGTAGGAAAACACACTCACAAGTTATATATGCTGTGGGTTGGGACTTTAGAAGTAACTTTCAAATGCAGGTCAGAGTACACTGTGAAACTCCTCTCCAGTGGTTGTATGTTTGCCCAAGTGCATGTCAAGTATCTCTGCAAGTAATACCCCTTAAGACCAATTGAGAAGGGGGCAATGATGTGAATGTCACTATTCACAATATTTTGATTTTGCCTTTGTTGGGTTTTTTCAAGGAAAAATCCCTTGCTTTTGCTTTTGCCCATCAAAATGAGGCTGGCTCTGAATTGGGAAATACAATTGTTTGGTTTCCTGATTCTGTGCAGTCCCCTTGCTCCACTCATGCTTGTGGCAAGTGATCCTACCATCCATATACTGTTTTGTAGTAAATCTACACAGTATATATTCCATTTCATTTTTACCAATAAAAATTAAGTTATATTCACATTTATGTCTTTGTGTTTCCAAGTACTTTGGCGCCTCTCTATAGCCACAACTAGTAGATATTTATCATTCAGGACCAATAGGCAATCACATAACCTTCCCTGCCATTCTAACCAATACTTAGTATGAATCTAATCCTAAGGTTAGGATTCCCTGTTGTGTATCTGTGCCGCACCTCAGGTCACAACAACTATGCTGGATACTGTCTTTTGTTGCAAGACTCAGAGTATTTGGCTATCAAATTGAAAATCCTTCAGCTGAGCCTCCAAGTATTCTTCTGCTGCTTGGATGGAGAACCACCAATGGATGCTGTTACCATTTTGCAAACCAGTCCCTGTCACCTCCTTGGGCTCACTCAAGGCTAGGAAAAATGCAGTAAACAATGGGTCTGTTCCCACTAAGACCAACTGAGGCACCTGCAGCTGATCTAGTTGAACCCCCAAGTCTAGATTCTTCCATCCACCTCATGAAGGACAACACACTTCTCTGCTGCCTTCTTTACCTCCACTGTCCTGGTACGGTGACACCTCTTGGGAATTACTTCTGTAACTCCTTAAAGGCTCTTCTTGGAGTGCTTCTGGAGTGACTGTTCACCATAGCTGTCCTCTTGAGACACCACACTCTTTTAACCCTGTTGTCTAATACAGTGGGGGGAAATGTTGCAGATCATGAATTTCTTAGAGATTAAGACATCCATTTAGGGATCAAGCAATGTAATAATTGTGCAATTGCTTTATCTCAACATGGTTTTAACAAGGTTAATTACGTTAAGAACACCCTATAAACAGGTGTATAAAGCACCTTTTAAATGTGCTTCAGGTGCATGCTTTACTTATGAAGTTATAAATAAGACAACATAGATTTGCACTTGCCTCCATTAGGAAAGGCAGATGAAACTGGTTGCTCTTTTGTGCGGCTCTTTCTACTGTGCCTTTCCACTCTCCTCCTTTAGGAAGGTACTTCTGTCTGTGCCTCCTTTCCCCTGGTAAAAATCCCCCCGCCTCCTACTATATAACTGTAGCACTATCAAAATAAATACCAGTTTTGCCATTATATCCTTTTATTCTTCTGTTCTACCAAAGTCTTTCAATATACCATCTACATGTATAGTATTAATAGTTAGGATCCTGACTAACTGTTTGTAGAAAATAACATTCTATACTGCTACAAATGCAACAGCAAGCTTCCACCCATTTGCTGAAACAATCAACAGCAATAAGGATGAATTGGCAGCCTGAGTGTGAGCATGGAGAGGCCCTACAGCATCAATACTGACTGTGTGAAAGGCGTGCTGTGGAGGGACTAATTTGAACTCATGAGAGGCAGATCAAAGACGTTGTAGCTGAAAGTCATGACAACTAGCAATGTCATCTGGAATTAACAGGCAAAGATTATCCCAGTAATATTTCTTCTGGAGCCAGTCATAGTTCTTGGCAATGCTGCATTTCCAGTCTCTTTATGAGCCTGGAGTACCAAAAAAGGCAAAGGCCAGGGCGTACATATGTCAGGTATTGATCACACACCTTTTTGAAGAGCTTGTTGTTGCAAATGAGAGTGTACTCAGATAGCTTAGACAGGGCAGTTCAAATTTCTTCTGTCTTATTCTCCCAAGAAGAAGGATACCTAATTAATTCATATAGTCAATCAACTTCAGCAGGGTGTAGAGCAAGGATATGCATTCAGGACAATCCATCAGCATTTTGGTGCTGGATTCTGGGGCAACATAACACAGTAAAATCATGGCCCTTTAGGCAAAGGGCCCATCTAGACAATTGTCCTTCTGGTTCTTTGAGCTGCTGTAACCACTTGAGAAAAGCATGATCAGTGACCACATTGAAATGAGTGCCATAAACGTAAAGACATAATTGTTTAACCACATGCAATGAACAAGGCATTTGTTCACAGTAATACTATAGTTTTTCTCATGTTTGTTGAGAACACAAGACGTAACAGCTACAGGGTGATTTGCTCTTTTGTTGTCTAGTTGAGCCAGGATGGCCCCAATAGCTAGGTCATTAGCATCTGTGTAAAGGATGAACTCCTTATCATAGTCAGGATACATTAAGATGAGAGCCTCTTTGAGTTTTTGCTTAAGAGTCTCAAAGGCCTGTTGCTGACTAGCTGTACATTAAAAGGAGACATTGTACAGCAGTTAAACCAGAGGTTTTCTAGTGTTGGTAAAGTCTGGGATGAACTGCCTATAGTAGCCCATAATGTCAAGAAAGACCTGTACTTCACAAAGGATGGTAGGCTAAAGCATCTTGTCAATATCCTCAACTTTCTTGGTCATAGGACAAATACCTGTTTGGGTTACTTCACAGCCCAAGAATTCAAGACTTTCCTTAAGAAAGCACACATAGATGGTTTCAATTTGAGACCAGCCTCTTGAATCTTAAGTAACACTTTCATTAGGTGATCCAGGAGATCAGTAAAGGTTGCACTGAAGACAGTTATATCATCCAAATACACCAGGTCACATGAAAGCTTTGGATCACAAAGAATGGAGTCCATAGCCTGTTGGAAGGTAGCAGGGGTATTAAATAGTCCTTGCAGCATGAGGGTAGGCTCAAACAGCCCTTCAGAAGTGATAAGCGCAGATTTTTGCCTATCTTCAGTAGAGAGGTCAACTTGCCAGTAGCCAGATATCAAGACCATAGCTGAGAAGAATTTAGAGCATCCAAGACGGTGGAGTGCATCATTGATACACTGCAAGGAGTAAGAATCCTTATTGGTTAAGGAGCTCAACTGTCAATAGTCTGACATAATGAGGTAACCTTCATCCTTTTTCTTTAAGATGAGTAAAGGGGAGGCCCATGGACTTTGGGAAGGGGCAAGCAACCCAGTGTTTAATATCTGCTTGAGTTCCTTAGATACCTGAGTGTCCTCTACACAACTGCGGCAATATGGTTTAGCGCAGAAGGGGGAGCGTCACCAGTATCAATCTGGTGAATGAAGCCTTTGGCTAGACCATATCAGTGCTATCTTTAGTAAAGATATCTGAAAACTGATCTAGCAAATCAAGCACCTCCTTCTGTTAGACTGGGGATAGCTGCGGGAAATCTTGCATAGTGAACAAGATAGCACTTGGGGCCCATCTTCAGGTAAACTAAAATCCTGGAATGTACCAAAGGGATGTAGTAATATGACATTGGTAGGGCAGCCACCAGAATTAACTCATAAGGCAATTTGACTCACTGAATATTGATAGTTTGTCAACATTCAGTAAGTCAACATTATTTTAGTATTTATCTGCCAGAATTGGGAATTTCCAAAACTAAGCTAATTTTTCATAGTGAATTATTAAATCAGAATTGCAAAATTAAAATGGAACAGGTATAATGTCAAGACCATTTAAGCAAAGGCTTATTTATAAGCCAGAAAACTAATCTAATTTTCTCATAAAAATGTAATATTTTTGTACTTTTACATTAAGGTTGACTCCAGTAAGTAATATCTGGATGTCAACCCCAAATAAGAATCCATACATTTTTAATAAAATACACAATATTCTAAAATAACTACTTTTTATATTTTATACTACTGTTTTTATTAAATATATATTAAGATAAGTGTTGAACAAAGACATATGCCAACTTTCATAGTGTTTTTTGTACTATTAAGATTGTTAATGTTATTTTAAACTCACTGGATAAACTATAACTTATTTTTGGAAGTCCACTTAAGCCAAAACACATATGTCAAAGCTAGAATTTATATATGTATTTATAATGTCAACCTTGTGTCAAATCAACATGTCACCTAGATTGCAACAAAGGGGTTTAGCTAAATAAACAAAGTGTCATAATTTAAGCAAGATTTAATAGGAGGGTTACTATAAAAGAACACTTACTGCCTCCATGTCAACACCTTCACTGGTTTATTAGTAAAACACTGCCACTTAACAAAAAGCACAAATACAATGGTATGATAATTCAAGCCAAAGTACCCAGGACTATACTTTAGACTTCCCTCTACAATCCCTATAATTTATTTTTCATAAGCTACATATGTAAATCTATAAATATTTTAAATTTAAAAATAATCAATTTTGGCCTTAAAAAACCAACTCTGTAAAATATTAACTAAGCTTTATAAGTAATTTATATAGTGTTTTTCTAGTTTAATGCTGACTGTCAGTATGCTGACAGTCAAAATTAAAGAGTTTTTTATGCTGACAAACTAAATTAAATATTTTTGACTATTGTGACTACCAGAATATCAACTTTTCATTTAAACATGATTCTTCTATTCTTTACTAATAAACTAGCTCTAAAGTTACTTTCCATACTTCTATAAACTATTTAATTAATAATAAAATTTAAAAAAGTTACTATTATTTAATTTTGTTCATGTTTTGTATGATTATTCTTACTTTATGAACTTTAGTCTAATTATTGTAAGACAAATTTTCCAAGAAGCCACAAAAGAACCCCAAGTCAACAAAGAAAGTATCCAAAGCCTCTGGAAAGACCCAAAGTCCCTAACCCAAGAAAAATCAGCTAAAGAGCCCTCAAAGAAACAGAAGACAAAGAAGAAGACCCCAGACCCTGAAAGCAAAGAGCCTTCCCCTTGCCTCTCCTCTTCTCCAAGATGATATCAATCAGAAGGAGATGAGGTTCCACTAAACAAGTAAGGAAGAAAAAAGATACCCAAGAATCCAGAACCCCATTCAAGCCCAGATAAATCAAGCTCAAAGGAATCAAGCCCCAAGGAATCAAACTCATCCCAGTCCAAGAAACGCAAGAATCCAACTCCAGATAATTCCCCTCCAACACCCAAGGAATATGCACCTCCATCCTCCTCATCAAGTATCAATAAAGAAGATCCTGATTATTACCTGTCTGACTATCATCAAGCACTAATTAGCCCATGGATCCCCTAAAGGTTCACAATATATAACATCAAAGGAGAGTTTAAGCTCCCAAAGAAGTTCCCTCAGTTTCCCCCTCTAATTTCTGTCAAAGGAGGTGCAAGTTTGATCTGAGATGGCTATATTTTCAATTGCAACAATCAAAAGAGAGCAGGAAGAAGCAAGCAAGCACTATGTGTGTGAAGATAGATGATGTGCTGTCAGGATCAACACAGAAGGATGGAATAAAGTCACTAGTGAAAAAGGAGAGCACACGTGCAATGCTCCAATTAATCTTATTGAAAATCTTCTAAAGTAGTACCTCTACCAAATGGTTCCAGTCTCTAAGGACGTCAAGGCTTCTGATCTGGCAGTTAAGGCCACCACACACCTAAGTAATGAGAATCTGAAGCTCATCCTGACCGCAATCAGTTAGTAAAGTACATATGTGACACACACTGTGATCTATTCCCCCATAAGAAATCTGTGATGGTCCAAGGAGAGTTAGTCTTGACAGATGAGCTGAAGATGTTTAATGATGATGAAATATTCCTTTTACACAATGATAGCCTACAGTGTGACAGAAATTGTGGGATAGTAAGAAGCTGTCTCCAGATGGTGGGGAATTACCACCCAAATCCACATAGAGTTAATGATTAACCACCAATGCAGATTTAAATACTGTTTTGTAAAATTTACAAATGAGATACTAGGATTAAGTAAAATAATTAATCCTAACCAAAGTAGCCCAAGATAAATAGCCTGTGAAAGCATCAGAGTATCTTCAGAATAAAATTTAGAACATTGGGATGCAACACAATTTTCAGGTTCAAAGACAGGGGAACCACTCCAAGATCAGCAGGCATTGAATTAACATTGGGAGGTGCCAAAAACAAAGTTTCAACTACAGAGCCCCATCTTCCAGTAATGACCTGGCTCAAAATCAGATTGTAGGGGATGTAGTGCAACAATCCAACTACAGGATGCATTTTCAAAAGTAAATTAGTCCAAGGGATATTTGATTTTTACTGAGTGAATTTTTGGGAGGACTCAACTCTTAAAGTTGAAACAGTGAAAATTATTCATTATATATCAAAAATTGACTAAGCAATACCACCTGGATCCTGGGCTCCTATTCCTTCTACATTGTCAAGTGAGTATCTGGTCCAGGTTGCAAAGAACTCTTGAGTGACCAATTTCTGATAACCATGCTGATTAATAAGCTCATACCGGGTAACCCTCAAATTACGTCAATTTATCAACAAAAATTTGCAAGGAGGAATTGGTTTCAGCTGGCAGACTGGAGCAGCTGTAACCCATTTTTGATTGACAGATTGATTTAAATCTGTTAATTTGGTCAATTTTGTGAAGGGTTTGCTGGCTTTTTGAGCCTTTCTACTTGGCCAGATTATTCCTGGCTTGATGGAACTTACCATGGCATACAGCAGAGGCAAGAATTATATGCTATGCTACACAAAAGAACCTTGAGCAGTTAAGAGATTCAGAGACCTGGTTATATGACAGTACCTTTGCAGTATGCACCCATCTTTTTATCAACTATGGGTTGTAAAGTACCTCTTTGAAGGAAAAGTACTCCCATTTGCCTACTTTCTGCTTCCTGGGGCAACAGAAGAGATCTACACAAGGGCCTTTAAAATTCTTCAGGAGGGCATCAAAACCATACCCAGTAATAAAAAGAGTCCCCCTGGCCATAACACTAGAGCTAATCCAGACAATGATAAAAAGGATGAAGTCATCCTTGCTGCAGAACAAGAAGCTCAAGATAAAGCACTTGGCCCCTCAACTATAATCATGGACTATGAAAATGCCCAGTATAACACTTTTGTAAATACCTTTGATGGAGAGGTCCAGGGGTGTTTTTTTCCATTATTGACAGGCTGTCAACAGGCAACTAAAGGGTCTACCTGAGCTCAGCAAGCTCCATTGTCTAGATACATCAAGAAAGTGCAAGTTCTTAATTCAGAAGTTTGTATCACTAGCCTTTGTAAAGCCAGAGCATACTGGACAAGCCTTTGACCTCCTATGCCAGGATCTATATGCCAAGAAACATGAGGATCCTTCTACCCTTTCATTGAATATTACAAATCTCAGTGGATTGGACACAAGGTCACTAAGCGCTGGAGTAAGCCCAGAGCCAAAGCCAACTGGAACTGCTACCAGGAAGTTCTTAAGGATGAGATGAAAACTACTTCATCTTTAGAGGGATGGAATAATCATATCAAGTCCTCCTTTAGAATCAAGCCCAGATGCAACACCTTCTACAAGCACCTCAAAGTCCAACAGGAAAAGACTGTTGCATCCATTAGAGATATTGAGAACCGCCCATCCAAGAAGAAGAGAACCGCCAAAGAGAAATAATATCAAGAGAAGATCTAGGAAGTTGTCAAGGCCAAATATAAGCTTTCAGATATTGGGGAATAAATCAAGAAGATTGCCACAGTTCTTAATGGCAACCAGGTTATCACAGTCTAGCTTTTAATTAAATTTATTGAATATTGCCTAATTTTTATATAGTTATTATATGTTCAGTATAATATTTTAAAAAAAAAACTTATTTTAAATAACTCATTAATAATTTATGATACTGTTTTTATAAAATCATTAATTTTCTATTGATAATTTGATGCCTTAGACTGTATTAAATGGCTTATATTGGTATTTTACTAATAAATTATATATCTTTCGTAGTTTTCAATATAAAAAACTTTATATAACTGTTTCTGATTATTATATTTTCCTAAAATATGTTTTTTTATGTATTACCTTTTTTATATTGGATTTTTTATCATTATAAGCAGAAAATTATTCTATAGTAAAGATAGCTAATTTCATAGTGAATTATATTTGAAGTGGGTTTTTCTTGTATTTTATATAACTTTGCATTATTTTTTATTTTATTTTTTGGATAATAAATGATTATATTACCCTAAAAAGTATACTGAAGCTTAATTTTTATTAAGTGAAATGTCCAGGAAACAGGTTTCTGTTTATTAAAAAAGTGTCACTATTTAGTAGTCTGCATGAGTAGAAACTTAATCATGACTTTTCAATGCTGTCAACATTAAAGTGTTTTTTTATTCTGATTGTTGACATATAGTAAGTCAACATGAAGAATGAGTTAATTCTTGCAGTTTCCATTGGGAGCATTCAGAAGCTGGTCATAGCCAACAACCTGCCCTCTAGACACATATATGGGGAGAGCCGTTAAGTTGGCAACCAGCAATTGAACAGGGTCCTTATGAGAGATGTCCAAGATTCCTGGGCAGAGGTAGATTTTGTTGCAGCCTAGCAAGGGAGGAGAGTATAGCTCTAGGAATGTGGCTCAGATAACTCATATGATATTTGGGAGTCTAGGATAGCTTGAGACCAAGGGGGAATGGTTACAGCGGAAGTGGCCAAGAGAAGAATCCCTTCAGATGCAGGGCAAGCCATAGGGGGACACTTAAAGTTGGATGAATGGTTACAGTATTTTAGAGTGAAGTTGCCAGTAGGGTATTCTAAGGCACACATCTTGAGGCTTTTTCCAGGAACTTTGACAGGTTCCTCAAAGATTAAAGAGACTTCATATCCTAAGATAGAGAGATAGCTGTCTTTTAGGTTAATGATTCCATTGTACTCCCTAAGGAATTGAGTACCAACTAGAAGGTTGTAACTCTCATTCACCAAGACAACAGCAGGCACAGCCAAGAGTAGCTTGCAAAACCACATGGGAAGAGCAGAATTAGCCCCTATAGCGCAAGTCATGGATAGCCCAGCTGTGCCATACAACTGATGATAGTTAAGGTTAAGGGAAAGTTTGAGCTTCTTGACAAGCTTTGAGGAGATAACATCAACATGAGACCTCGTGTCTAAGATAGCCTTGATTTTCACTTTTTGAATGGATATTTTCACACAAGTGGTGGTACGCCCAAAGGGAAGGAGGACAGCCAGAATGTCTTGGGCTTCTGCTAGCTCTTTGTCCCATTTTTAATCATGTATCTCAAGCCTTAAAACTCCTTATAGACAGTCTGGAGAGGAAGCAAGACTGACACATTCTTAAATACAGTGTCAGCAACCTCAGCAGCTTCTTCAGAAGATTCTACAAGTACAAGGGTCCTCTTAGCTTGATTAAGGTATGGTCAAGAGACAACCTCTTTGGCTTCAGGCAGCAGATTTTTGGTTGTTGTAGATTTCCCAGAACATAACTTATAAGGGACCACAATGGTTTTGGGGACAGCAAGAACTGAATACCCATAGGTGTCAGGATCATCAACATCTGAATCATCTATGTCAGAGTTGGCAGAGATTTTGTGAAATAAAAGAAGAATGGGAGGAGCCCCAGTGTCAGCAGGCTTAGAGTCGCTACTGAGGGGGAATTGAA
This sequence comes from Entomophthora muscae, assembly GCA_014839935.2. Classification (NCBI taxonomy): domain Eukaryota; kingdom Fungi; phylum Entomophthoromycota; class Entomophthoromycetes; order Entomophthorales; family Entomophthoraceae; genus Entomophthora; species Entomophthora muscae. The sequence continues at coordinate 339,661 of QTSX02001493.1, read as the reverse complement.
GGAGACAGGGAAGAATTTTCAACCAAGACTTCTCTGCCTCTAGGCTGACTGTTCTTTTCTCAACTTCTCCTTGAGATCAGCTCCTTCAACCCAAGGATTGGTGCATACTTGAGAATGGTGACCTATCTGACCACATTTATGACAACCTTGGCGTCTAGGAGGATTTTGTGAGTTCATGGTGAGGATGCAAGGGCCACAAGAAGATAAACCAGTTTAGAGACAGTACAGTTCTCCCACACAACTGCTCCAGAGTGGGTAAGGTGCATATTCTGCAACAGTGTCTTTATGCTCTTCATAGAGGAAATAATGGCCTTATAAGCCTTAAAGTGGAGACACAGAAGTTGATTAACTTTAAGAGTCTGAGTGCAAGCCATGTAGGCCTCATGCACTGTCAGCTGTCTTCTAGTTATCAGTTGCTGAACTCCATGTAGAATATATCTGCAAATTCAGCTAGAGTTTCCTTAGGGTTGAAAGCAATATGCATTAAGGCGTCATTCTTCACTTCCAAACTAAGGTTGCCACCAAATTTGTCAATCAGAAGCTGCTTTGTTTCTTCCCAAGGTTCAATGGTGGGCAGCTCTGGCACTACTATCTCTTAGTAAGTTGGATGCAGACAGGTTAGAATGTGTTCCTTCTTAACCTCATCCAAGGCTCTTCTCATGACAGTTTCATAGATAGTTAAGAAAGCTACAATGTTCAAAGTTTTGGGATCAAAGACTTGCTTAAAGATAGGTTTGAAGTGTGCTTTAGGAGTAGGACTACCATTGTTACTATTTAGCACATTTATATGCAGGGAGAATTCAGCTTCTGATTTCAAAGGGGGCTGTTGTGCCCACAGCTGGAAAACACTTTCCTCAAGAGTAGTCAGGGCCTCAGCAGTGTGGGTACCTGTATTAGTAGCTAGGGTGGTATGTTTCTTAGTAACATCTAACTGTTGGCCCTGTGTTATTACTACTGTGGAAAGCTCAGCCAGTTGGGAGATAAGGGAAAGACCCACTGAGAGACAATGACGTGAACCTGTCATTCACTTAATCAATTAATTCACTCATTTCTTGAACATCTTTATCAAGTTTGGAGTGGTCTTGTTTCAAGTGGTCCACCTCATTAGTAAGTTCAATTAACTCTCTAGCACAGTGAATTCAGGGGGCTCCTGAAAGGCCAGGGCAGCAGCCATCTCTATCAATAATCCTAAGTGGACTTGCAGCAATTGTCACCAATTTGCGTAGGGCAGCAAGCTGTTGCTGTAGCTCAGTAACTTTGGTTGGCAGAGCAAGCACCTGAAAATCAGGATGAGGCGTTTCAGTAGGGCAACCTTGACTACAGGTAGACACTTGTAGCTCTTGAATGGCATCCCATAGTCTCTGCTCTTTATCCACCAAACTTTCATATGTGGAAGAGGATGGAGCATCTGGTTTGGGCGTAGATAATTCATTCACTTGAGTCTGGAGCTTGGCAATAACAGCAGCAGTGACACCCTTTTCTTGATTGAATTCTTTACTAAGCTCATGGAGGCCTTTAGCAGCAAGTTCTGCTACTTGTTGAATTTAGTCAAAGGAGTAAGCGCTGAACGTATTAAGCTGCTGTACAAGTCATTTGAAATCAGTCAGATAGGCGTTCAAAGTAGAATCTACTTTGGTTTGCCAGGGCTGTTTCAGCTGGTGCAACTCATGTAGATGCTCCCTGACGTATTCAGGGATGGACTGGCGCATTTGCTTGATGGAATTGACCAAGCAGGTTTAAGAAGTGACAGAGTTGCACTGATTGTCTGACACCAAGGAAAACAGGGGGTGGATCCATTGTTAATAGGCCGCAATCTGATCCTAGTGGTTTGTGACAGCTGCTTGTAGGGATGAAATCTCCTGAACGTGGAGCCCTAACACCATTTGATGGTGGACTAAGGCAGGCTGTACAAAGGACAACAATAGGTGTTTAGCAGAGCCAGCCACTGAGAGGAGATGCTGTGGAAATTGTGGAGACACAATCAATTTGTAGTATTCTGCTTGACTGAACTGAAGCTGGAGGCAAGGGATGGCCCCATCATAGGCTAACCCCAGGGCTACTGCCATGACTTGTTCCAAGTCAGGGGTACCCAAAGAGTAGGCCACTAGACAGAGACCATTCCCAAGGTTCAGCACAGTAGGGACAATAGGTGGGTCTGCAATGTTGTCCTCAATAGGAGGACTGGTAATTTCATGTAAAGTTGGCTTGTGTATAGGCAGAGGCAAAGGACCTGCAAACATAGTTTAAAAGGGGGTAACCAAGGTGCTTACAACCCCTGTAGTGAGCACCATTTTTGTTGTGACCTGAGGCGCGGCACAGATACACAACAGGGAATCCTAACCTTAGGATGGATTCATACTAAGTCTTGGTTAGAATGGCAGGGAAGGCTATGTGATTACCTTGTGGCCCTTATTGAATAATATCTGCTAGACATGACTAGAGAGGCGCCAAAGTACGTGAAAACACAAAGAAAAAAATATGAATAAAACTCAAGTTTATTGGGTGAAAAGATTGGGAATAAATACTGTGTAGCCTTACCACAAAACAGTACATGGATGGTAGGATCACTTGCCACAAGCATGAGTGGGGCAAGTGAGTTGTGCAGAAGCAGGAAATTGAACAATTGAATTTCCTAATTTAGAGCCAGACTCATTTCAAAGGGTAAAAGCAAAAGAGAGAGATTTGTCTCCAAAATAACCCATCAAAGGCAAAACCAAAACATAGTGAATGGCGGCATAACAACACCATATAGGTCTGGAGTGGATAGGTGGACTGCCTTGGGTGTCAATATGGTGGGCAACTTTGGCAGCCTTTCCCAGATCATAATCATCCTTGGCAAAGTTATCATTATACCAAGCAAAGAGATCCATGGCTTGATCCTTTTGTTCTTTGGAGAGGCCAGACAGGGAGTCACAATTTAAGACCAATAGCACCAGTGGTTGTTTTCAGGGCAGACACAACTTAGAGAAGTCCACAAAGGGGGCAGTCTCCTGCAGGTTTTCATGCTCTTCTAGTCGTATATAAGCCAGAAGTTGGTGTTTGGAGACAACCGTTGCTTCACAACTCATGTTGGCCAAGAGTATGAGTACTTCCCTCTTGCTTGGCATGAGGATGCCTTATGTGACCCATGGCTCTAGTCTGGAGGCATTAGAGATGCCAAAGAGTTCTTTATGAGTTCCAGATGGTAGAGCCAACAAGAGGCCTGTATTGTGGATCATCTGATAGCCAGTTGGGATTGTCACATTACAGGAGGCGTATACTGGGATTCCCTTGACTTCCCCAACCAAGATAGGTAGCATCTCAAACTTCTTACTACGCAGTGTATAGGCACTTGTAGCTCTTCATCTTTGTACTCTAGATTGATGTAGTGCAGACAGCGTAAGGACAGGTCAGAGGGGTAGTTGCCATGGTAGAACATGGGTATATGGTGGCCCAAAATCTCAAATGTATGGTCTCCATGGTTGGTCACAGTACCATACTGGACCATGAAGCTAGTCCCAATAAGAATGTAATAGCTGTTGTTTTCCAGAACTATAGCAGGAGCAGTGATCATAAGCTTCCCAAAGCAAAGAGCTAAGGAATAAAAGGCTGTTTTTGCTCTAGTGGTCTGTGGCCCAGAGGAACCAAACTCTTCATGATAGGCTAAGTCCAGTGCCAGCTTAAGCTTCTTGACCAGCCATGAGGATATAATGTTCCCAGGAGCACCCATATCCAGTATGTCCCAGATGTGAGTTTTTTTCACTACCAGGTTGATATAGGTACAATTCTGGTGGTCCTCTCTGATCTCCACAATCTTGGAGACCTAATGCACGCTCAGTCCTTTGAACATCTCTAGGAAGGTAGCCATGGCAGCTTGTACAGCTGGGTTTGCTTCCTTGAGGGACTCCAGAGGGGCTGAGACATTTACAATACATAGCAGCTTGGTCATTTGTTAAGCACTGTCCTCCTTGTGGGTAACTTCCATGCCTGATTGAGCCAGCTGTTTGGCATACAGTAAAAAGACAGTTTTCCAAGCTATCCATGGGATGACTACCTCAGGATGAAGTGTTGTCCAATGGGTTTGAGTGTTAACTGTGAGAACTCAATGTAGGAGGTCCTCTTGAATTCCTTCAGATCCAGCATCCTCATGTATTGGTTGGGAGTCAAAATCAATCAGAGAGGGTTCATCTGTAGGGTTTGCCTCAGAGGATGGTAAAGCAGCAGGCTTCTGAGCAGGTTTGTTGGGGGCAGCGGTATAAGGGGAGATAAGGGTGTCAAAATTACAAATGCATCCAAGGATTTCTCCTTGTCCTGGCTGCTTAAAAGTAGTTTTTTGACTGGTTCTCATTGTCCTCCTCAATATCAGTGTTCTTGGTGTAGTCCTTCTCAGCGTCCTCCATGCCTACATTATGGACCTTTTGATATGGGTACTTATATTCTCAAGAGAAGTGGCCAGTCATACCACATTTGAAGCAAGTGCAGGATGCAATTCTGGATGGAGCGGCCCCAACCTTGTTGGAAGGCTTGGGCATCTCCAAAGCTACACAGGGTCTATACTCAGCTTACTGGCAGGGGCAGCCTTCATGTAGAGGGACTTCAAACTCCTTCTTGTAGGTGTGTAGGAGGCAAATCAGGTCTGGCACAGTGCAAGTGTTGTAAATACCCAACTTAAGAGCCAGAGATAGCTCCAGGTTGACACGTACAGCATTGAGGAGTGCTGACTGCACATCAATAAACTGCACAGCACTCATAGACAACAGGGTTTGGGCCTCAAGGTAGAACCTGGAAGTGAAGTCTTCTATGGTTTCCCCCACCTTTAGCTTGGTGTCAGAAAAGTCCATCTTGCAACCAAGAAGGGCTTCTTGGCTACCAAATTCTTCTTTCAGGGCCCTGGAAATGTTGGCAAAAGTCCAGTTATTCTCAGGAAAATGCAGCAAGATAATGGTTTGAGTCTCAGCATCCAGACAGTTGATGATTGTGGATTCCCTCATGATGTTGTCAGTGCCATTTACGTAGTTCTGGTATAGGCGTAAGAACATGGCCACATTACTCTTGCGGTCAAACTTGGATAGGTTGACAGGCTTGAAGTTGTTAGAGCCATGTTAGAGAGGAGCAGGCGTGATCCTCACTGGGGAGCAGGTGAAATGGGAACAGCTAAGGGTAGAGGTAGCAAACCTAGCCTCAGAGGCACGTCAACGGGTTTCCTCTTGCTGAGCTTTGTGTTCATTTTCTCTGTCTTGAGCAGCCCCAGAGGCTTCAGGAGTATCCAAGACGTCATCCTCAGACTCCAACACTGGCTCTAATACTTGTACAGAGTTGGGGGCTAACCAAGCGAGGTCATCATTGCTTCCATAACTATGATAGAACTCAGCGCTGGAGGACCTTTGTGGACTGTGGACTGTGGAGACTCTTGGAGTTGAGAGACATGGCCTTTAAGTTGACAGCCATAATCTTTATGTCCATCCTATCCAATTGGCTCTGGAAGGCGTCCAGAAGAAGTTGCTGCTTGTCCAGCTCATCTTGATAGACCTTTTTCTCTTGACAGGTTATATCCAAGTTGTCTTCCAGAGAGGTAATGTGCTTCTCATGAGTGACAAGCTCAGCTTGGAGCAAGACTATCACCTCATTTTCCTTCCTAGTTTGGGTCTGGCTATCAGCTCTAACATGCAATCATCAAAGTTTGAGACAATCCTGAAGCTCTGACACAGTGTGATAGTTATTGAACAGAAAGGCAAGATCAGCGCTTTGTTGAATCAGTTCCACCTGCATCTTCTTGTAGTGATCAAAGAGTTTAAAGGACGTCACAGCCAAGAAAGTGGCTGGAGGGGGAGTTGTCCATAGTGGCAGGCATGGGGTTGAATGAGGGAATGGTGACAAGACAACAGCTCAAGACTTCCACCTTGTGAGCCAGAATTCAAACCCTGGGGCCAGCCTCAAGCATGTGGTTTTTAACCGCACTAATCCAATTGGCATCTACACCTTTATGGGTGAGGATCTGTACCGCATGCACTAGAACCAGTTTGGCTATTCCCTTCTCAATGGCGTCAACCCAGTGAAGCATGGTATTCTGGGTGTTGGTAACTTCAGTAAGGTACTGATTAACAGTGGTAAAAGTGTTACCAGGCTCAGAGTAAAGGACCTGGGGGAACATCTATTGGGTTTGATACCAGTATTCCCTGGTCATGTACTAGGCTTTGGATGCAACCCAGGTGCATTTGGTTGTGGCATACAGCAGGATGGGTGAACTGTTGTAGATAGTCCTTGATATGTTCAACAGTATAGAGGTCACAACAGAGTTGGTCAGGGAGAGGTTCTGGAAACAAACCAAGGAGCTTTCAGCAGAAGGTTGCTAAATAGCCAGATGTTCAGAGCAAGTATCGTTGCCAGCAGCACCAGAGTCCATGGCATAGATTGCACTAAAAAAGCGTCCTTGGAGGGCAAAGAGTTGGCGTTCATTTCCAAGGGGGCAGAGGCTTGCAAGAGCAGTGGTAGACCAAAAAAAATGGCTTGGGCCGTTGGTGGTCCAGCATGAAGTGACTGAGGGTGGGCAGGCCATAATGAGCACCTGCTCTTTCCCCAGCATGGGCGTTGGCAGCAGTGAAGGCTGGTGCCTGGTGATAGGGGGAGCAGTGGCAGAAGGCTTAGCCAGGGGCATTCCTCCCTCTTCATTGAAAGAACTGCGGGGGTGGGGGATGTTGGTGTGGAAAGACATGAGCGCCAATGTTGTATTTGTAGTAGTATAGGGTGCTATTTTCTACAAACAGTTAGTCAGGATCCTAATTCTTGATACTATACCTGTAGATGGTATAGTGACAGCCTTTAATAGGACAGAAGAATATAAGGATATAATGACAAAACTGGTATTTATTTTGATAGTGGCAGTTATATAGTAGGAGCGGGGGAATTTCCACCAGGGGAAAGGAGGCACAGACAGAAAGACCTTCCTAAAGGAGGAGAGTGGAAAGGTACAGTAGAAAGAGTCAGACAAAAGAGCAACTGGTTTTATTTGCCTTTCCTAATGGAGGCAAGTGGCAATATCTATGTTGTCCCTTTTATAACCTCAGAAGTAAAGCCCACACCCAAAGTGCATTCAAAAGGCGCTTTGAACACCAGTATTTAGGGAGTTTTTAAAGTAGTTAACCTTTTTAAACCATGTTGAGATAATGCAATCACACAATCATTACATTGCTTGATCCCTAAGTGAACAATTTAATTTCTAATCCATTCAGGATCTGTGACACTCCCCTACTAAAGACATCACTGCTAAGACAACTGTCGCCTTCCTGCTGCAAGATGTATTTTATTGTCATGGCTGCTCTCAAGTGTTATTGTCAGATAATGGAACTAACTTCAATGCAAATTTAGTGACTTCTGTCATCAAAGCTTTGGGGTCTCATCAATGCTTTTCAGCTCCCTATAAACCTTCCACTGACAGGGCTGTAGAGTATGCTAATTTGACCTTGGTTTCTATCACAAGAAAACTCACATACTCTAATGCTGCAAACTGGGATCTATACTTACCCGCTGCTCTCTTTGCCTATCACCTCAGTAAGCATTGTGTCACAGGATACTCTCACTTTGCTATGCTGTATAGGCAAGAGACCACCACTCTGTTGCTTTTTGGGTGCCCCTACTATCTTCTCTTAAATCCATGGATTCTTATGCCCATATCAAAAACTTGATCAACCGTATAATTGACATACAGGCCACTGCTTATACCTCTGTGTATAAGACCAAGATGCTAGAGCTCTCTTCTGACAATAATGGACGCTCTTCCTTGCCTGAGTTCAAAGTTAGAGATCATGTCCTTTACTATCTACACAGAGTGGTAGGACGCGCCCACAAGCTAGATACACTGTGGGTTGGAATTTAGAAGTAAATTTTAAATGCAGGTCAGACTATACTGTGAAACTCCTCTCCAGTAGTTGTATGTTTGCCCAAGTGCATGCCAAGTTCCTCTGCAAGTACTACCCCCTCCCCTAAGGCCAATCTAGAAGGGGGCAATGATGTGAATGTCACTATTTAAATAGTTTGATTTTGCCTTTGTTGGGTTATTTCAAGTAAAAATCCTTTGATTTTGCTTTTGCCCATCAAAATGAGGCTGACTCTAAACTGAGGAATTCAATTGTTCAGTTTCCTGATTCTGTGCAACACACTTTCCCTGCTCATGCTTGTGGCAAGTGATCCCACTTTCACTGTAATGTTTTATGATATCAATAAACAATATATATTACAATTACTTATTCCCAATAAAAATTAAGTTATATTCACATTTATGTCTTTGTGTTTCCAAGTACTTTGGCGCCTCTCTATAGCCACAACTAGTAGATATTTATCATTCAGGACCAATAGGCAATCACATAACCTTCCCTGACAACTAACCAAGACTTAGTATGAATCCAATTGTTGAAACAGCAGGCTCAACCCGCCAGCAAGGTTCCAAGCAAGCGGGTTTGTGACCTGCAATCCAATTACCTGGCCACTAAAAGCCAGACTAGGAAGTCAACTAAAATTACCAAATCCAACAACATTAACAGATGATAATCCTTTATTGTGGATACCTTGTTTTGGCGCTTGACTCATTACCAGGATCAAGCCACCCCCTTCACCATCCAGCCGTGTGATTAACACAATCATGTTCCTGTTATCCTTGATTCACAATGACTATCTAATCTCTATCTTGCAATAAATATTATTATCTAGCTTCTAAATATTTTAACCTTGTAACTCTACTAAAACAGCACAGTTACAACATTGGTAGCACAGGTAGGTTGTCCATCCTAGCTTATCTTGGGAAATTCTGCCTGTTGCCTGTACTTGCCGCGGCCAACAAATCCTTGACAAAATTATGTCTGGCCTCCTGCTGGACTGGACCCTGTACACCCCTGGTACCAAGATACCTCATGGCTTTGTCCTGTACCATAACACAGTGATTCCACTACCTGCCTTCAACGCCATGTCTGCACAAGGGTTCTTTCAGGCTCCCTCTTCTATTCCGCGACCAACCAACAAAAACACCATACCCGCCTACGTAGCCCAAAGACTGCAAAGCGCTGCCTTGGAACCTTTTGCCATGGCCAACAACAACAACACTGCCACATGGATCCAGTCCGCCCAGAGCAAACTGGCCCAGATGGGATTCCCACAGAGATTTTGGATTGCAGAAATCTCCATCTGCCTGATCCACAACACTGCCACCTGGTGTGACAAGTGGCACAAAGAACACGCCAACAAGAACTGGGATACCTTCAAGCAAGACTTCTTTGCAAGGTTTGTGCTTAAAGAGACAACACTCATGATCATAAGCCAAGTAAAGAACCTAACCCAGACAGGCACCATGATGGAACTCACCCGCGCCTATGAGGAACTCCAACTTTGTGCACCATCTGACATGGCCTTTGACACCCCAGCTACATACCTCATGTACTATGACATCCTTAAGCCGCATGTAATGAGACATGTAAACCTGGACCAAGTGACTAACCTACAAAGCCTGTACCGCAAAGCAGAGAAAGCAGAACAAACATACAACACCCTCCATAAGGCACAAACTGAACAACAGAGGCCCAAGGATTCTCACACAGGCAGGCGCTCCACTCAACCACCCCCTGGAAGCAACAGGAATAATACCAACCATAAACCCACAAGCTCAAACAGACATAGGAATGGAAACAATGGCCAGTCAAATTGTACTCACTTCTGTATCACTGCCACACAAGGCAATCAAGATGAGGGAAAAGCCAGGGGAGAGTATTAAGCAAGCCAAGCTCTCCCCACACAACTCCCAACTTGTCCAATGATGAGTACCAACCCAAGGACGTGGACCAATGTCCAATGATCCAAGTACCCTTGCAGGATCCAGTACTGTACACCATTACCAGACATCCCAATAAACTGATGTCCTATCCTTTCCTTTTTATAGTTACACAGGCTTGGCACTCCTGAACTTGGGTGTGGATCAAACCCTAGTCAAAAGCAGCTTTGTAGATAAGTTCAAGCTATCCACTAATCCTTTGCAGATTAAAAATGTGGTCCTGGCTGATGAATATCACATTGCTGTGACAAGGGAAACCACCCCCTTCTCTGTTATGCTCAAGAACCTCCACTCCACCATCCAAGGCCCCATCATTGACTTCCCAAAGTTTGACATTGTACTGGGTTTTTATTGGTTACTAAAGAACAATCCTCACGTAGACTGGGCAACCTCAGTGTTGACCATTAAGCGTGAAGGTGTCAATCACCAGATCTACCCTGATTCAGTGGACAAAACTCCTATGCAGCCACGTCTTTGTGCGCATCACAGAGACCCTGGACAGAAGGAAAACCTGAAGGCAATTGACTGGGACTCCTTCCAGTACAAGATCATACACTTCAAAAATCACCAGGATACCTCCACGCCTCAGGATTGCAAAATTGTGGCCTGCCATCCAGAAATCTTCAAGGAAGCTCTACCTGGGTTGCCCCCAGAGAAACACATTCAACACTCCATCCAACTCAAAGGAGCTGTACCCAAAGCTCTTCCCATCTACAGGCTAACCCCAAACAAAGACAACACCCTACATGCCTACCTCAAGGAAGCGTTGGAGAAAGGACTTATCTGCCCCTCACAGTCTCCCTTTGGGGCCGGTGTATTCTTCATGTCCAAGAAGGACAGTACCTTGCGTCTGGTCACAGACTACCAATCCCTAAACAAATTTACCATCAAGAATTTTTATCCACTACCACTGATTGACAACCTCTTTGACGCCTTGGGAGGAGCCACAGTCTTCTCCAAGATTGATCTAACCGCAGGCCACAACCAGATTTGTATTAAGAGGGAAGAAATTCCCAAAACAGCCTTCCACACTAAATACAGCTCATATGAGTGTGTGGTGCTCAACTTTGGCATGACAAACACCCCTTTCACCTTTGTGACCTTCATGAACAAAGTGTTTGCACCACACATAGGAAAGCATGCCTTAGTCTACCTAGACAACATCATTTTCTACAGTCCCTTGGTGGAAAAGCACCACAAGGACCTAGAGACAGTCTTTGCTACCCTGGCACAACACAAACTGTTGGCCAAGCCCTCCAAGTGCCAGTTTTTCTACAAGCAATTGCCCTTCCTGGGACACATAGTCTCAAAAGACGGCATCAAACCTGACAATCAAAAGATACAGGCTATCTGCAAGATGCCACCACCCAAGGATAAGTTGGAACTCCACACCTTCCTGGGGATGGTGGCTTATGTACACTGCTTCATAGCTGACTGTGGTGTTTTGACTTCCCCCTTATCCTCCATAACAGGCGCCAAATCCAAGCTTGTATTGACCCCCCAATGTGACCTTTGTTTTAGAGGTCTCAAGGAGAAGCTCACAACAGCTCCTATTTGCAATACCCCAAACTTGACAGGGAATAGCAAATGGAAACCTACGCCTCAAACGCATCCATTGGGGGAGTACTACAAATCAAAAATAATGATGGTGACTTCTGGCCTGTAGCTTATGAATCACAAAAGTTGACAGATGGCAAGTGTCAATACCCTATCCATAACAAGGAACTGCTGACCATTGTACACTGCTTAGTCAAATGGTGTTGTTATCTAGAGCGGCAGGAAGAATTCACAGCATTGATCAACCACAAGTCACTCATATACTTCAAAACCCAAGAAAATCTATCTTTCTGCCAAGCCTGCTAGATGAAGCTCTTGGAGAGATTCAATATGCTCATACAGTACAAACCTGGTCCAGAACTTGCCATAGTGGACACCCTCTTGCGCCTGTATGTCTGTGCCACTAAAGGGGGCTATGGGCTCAACTCAGATTAGCCTCTCTTGAGCTACAAATAAAAGACAAGGGTTTCCCTCCTGATACAACTGGCATAACAAAGAAAACAGTCATCAAAAACAAATACCTATTTGCTGACAAGTTAGGACCTTGCACAGAAAAATGTCTGACAGGACTACCATCCCCTACATCCTCACACATCAGCAAGTGGACAACACCCTACAATATCACAGAGACCTAGGACACACCAAGAGCTGCAACCTATACAAATTCCTTAAGCACAAGGCCTGGTGGCCAACCTTATATTATGACGTTCAGGAAGTCCTAGACCAATATGAGGTATGCAAAAAGTTTGCCAAAAGCAAAACCCCTCCAAATTCAGTACTACCCATCTGCACACAACTACCCTTCAAGGTATGGGCCCTCAACATTGTTGGCCTCATGCCAGGGAAACACAATGAAAGAAATACATCACCGCCATAGACTTTGCTACAAGATGGCCAGTAGCCCAAGCAGTAAAGGCGCACACTGGAAATGATGTACAACAATTTATTGGAAAAGAGATAATCAGCAAGTTTGGAAAGCCAGAACTCCTGATAACCAATGGAGGGAAAGAATTGACCTCCAAAAACACCAATGTATACCTTGCTAAAAATGGGGTCAAACACACCTTAACAACACCATACCACCCACAGGGCAATGGACATATAGAGCGGCTAAATGGCAGTCATGTGCAAGCCTTAGCCAAGCTCATTGCCAGGAGACCTGAAGACTGGTATAAGCAGCTATTGACTGCACTACTTTTGTGCCAAACCCAAGTGAACAGATCCACCAGAAAGAGCCCTTTTGAGTTGGTATATGGCACACAGCCAAATATCATCCAAGCATTAACAGGACCCAAACAGGAAATTCCAAGTAAAATCCCCCCTTTTTCAGACCCTCAAGTTATAGAGGCCAACAGTAAGCAAACAGAAAAGGAAAACAAATGTCTGCAAAAAACTTTGTCCTCATATAAGATAAACACAAAGTTGGGGACAAAGTTTGGGTCATGAACATTAATAAAAGCAAACTACAACCCAAGAAAGTAGACCCAGCAATCATTCTGAAGGTAAACAACAATAACACTTACCTTGTGCAAGGACTCAGGAAGCGCAAACAAGACAAGACCCTACACCATGATTGCCTAAGATCCTGCAAAGCAAGACAAAAACAACGCAAAACAACCCTGCCCGCCACAGAACAACAATTAGTCTAGTATGGCGCCCAGGCTCCTGACAACCTCCCTTATGACCTACCCCCATAGGAGGTCAACCTTCAGTCAGGGGGTGTCAAAACAGCAGGCTCAATCCAACAACAAGGTTCCAAACAAGTGGGTTTATGACCTGCAATCCAATTACCTGGCCACTTGAAGCCAGACTAGGAAGTCAACTCAAATTACCAAACACAACAACATGAACAGATTATGATCCTTTATGGTGGATACCTTGTTTTGGTGCTTGACTCATTACCAGGATCAAGCCACCTCCTTCACCATCTAGCTGTGTGATCAACACAATCATGTTCCTGTTATCCTTGATTCACATTGACTATATAATCACTATCTCTCAATAAAGATTATTATCTAGCTTCTAAATATTTCCCCTTGTAACTCTTCTAAAAATCACAGTTACAACAATGGCTTATGCAAAAAGAGATAGTGTCACAAGATTCAGGCTAGGCCAGCGTGGTAGTTTGTTTGCAATAGTTCAGGATCAGGCTATGTCTATCAGACCAGGAGTTGCCCAGTATAAGGGGTGGGGTATTCCTGGAAAGAGGATCAGGAACAACAGTTACACATTATGTCCAATTGTCAACAGAAGTTCTTGTTCACACCCATGGCCAGTGTCCAGAGAGCTGTTTCCTATGACTACTTTTAGGCTATGCTCTGAAGCTGTCAAGCCTAGTTCCTTTGCCAGGCTGGCGCAATGAAGCTTTCATCAGCTCCTGTATCAATAAAAGCTATAATCTGGTGCTTGTTCCCCAATAGTTCTATGATCACTTGGATGAATTTTTAAGACTGGGAAGAAGTGTTTATTTGCGCCAGTGAGATTGGAGCAGTGCTCTTCTTAGGGCAGGCTCTGGCCAAGTGGCCTGCCTTGTGGAAGTGGAAACAGAGTCCTTCACAGTAGTGTTGTTGGGGCTCTTCAGGTGTCATTCCTGTTCTGTTGGGGGTCAGTGTTTGGCTTCGGTGGGTCTGGGAGGGGCCAGCATTCTCTTGGTTCATGCCAAGGCCCTTTCACAGGGGAACAAGGTTGTCTAGGCTGAGAGTGGGCGGGTGTGCTTTAACAGTTCCTTCATTGCTAGGTTGACTCCCTTTTAGAAGATAATGGCTGCCAGTTTGTCTTCCAGTTGGGTATGGGTCTTTAGTTTGGGGAATTCATCAATGTACGCCTGGATGGGGCAGGCGCCCTGCCATATTTCCAACAAGGAGTTCAGGGGGTAATATCTGGTGTTGCAGTCTACAACTGTGGCCATCAACTCAGCTTCAAACATAGCATAGTCTAGGCAGAATTCCACGTCTTTTGCAGTGGCCTTGCCAAACCAATCAAAGTTGTCTCTTGATAGCATGGCAGCTACTCCAAGTACCTTCTTGATGTCACTGGAGAAGGAAAGAGTGTTTGCTTGGAAATGTAGTCAGAGCACTGGTATGGAACAGAAGGCCTCCTCAAGAGTGAGTTTTCTTATCTGGGGCATCTCTACTTTGGTGAGAGATTGGTTGACTATCACATTGTAAATCTGAGAGGGGGGCCCTTTGGCGGCTTTGGCAGTGGAGTCTGATTTCTTGGGGTTTTTCATGTCCATGTTTGCATTCTTCCATGTGAAAGAAATTAGGTTCTTGGTCATCATAAATGTGTAATAGGTGATTATCATTACAAAAAACATACAAGATGCCCCAAGAATAATCAACATCTTGGGGATCAGGGTACCAGGTTTAAAGTAGATCCTCATAATGTCAGGGAAACAATCCTGATTTGCCAGCTTGCTAGTGTTTGGGAATTGATGGGTTCAGGACTGGGTGGGCAGGGCCCACCAAGGGATTGGCGCTAACTTAATGAGGTAGGACACTGACTTGCTCATCCATAACCACAGATTGGCAGCAGGGACAACAGTATCTATTACTCCTTTGATAGTAATATATACAATCCCAAAAAGATTATTGGTATGGTCCAGTGGGAGCTTGGTGGCAAAAGCAGGAATTGGTTTGGGGGCAACAGGTGGTTCCATGTATAATTGGTAGGCAGGGGAGTTTGTTCTTATTCTTAAACAGTAGGGGTTCAGTATTAAATAAGGGCCTTTTCTGTTATATGGTCAACTATTTAGTTTGGGCCAAGGGATCCCAGGCTAGTATGTTGTTAGTGGTGTAGTCCTTGTACTTAGGCTTTAAGGGGTACTCTGTGAAATGAACAGGACCAAAGGGAGCACCTGGAGGGCAGTACATAGCGGGCTGGCTGGCAGGAGGATCAGATGATCTTTGAGTTAACTGGCAGATGACAAGAATAAAATACGTCAATAATTGGGGAAACCAATATCTCATAGCCTTTATTTAAAAATGATGATTTGGGTTGATCTTGGTCTGGCATTTGTTTAAACCACACTGCTAGGCTTCACTTCCTGGCCAGGTTTTCTGGGCTTGGGCAGGTTGGCATCAGGGGTCTTAGATGGCAGTGTGGTGCTTGGCACTGGCAGTTTGCCACTGGCCGCTTTGGGACAAGAAGACTTTGAATCCTTCTGTTTTTCAATTTGGGTATTGGGTGCCTCTTCAGGTTCAGTGCCTCCTCCAGGACTTTGGGGGAGTTTGGAATAACTCTCATTGAGGAACTTGTGAATTTTACCAAGCAAACTGCCAGTGTCAGGCGTTGGCACCTTGGGGAAATTCCCAGTGTCTTGAACTGGTAATTTGCTTGCAGAATCCTGTGGAACAGCTAAGGGTTTGGGTCCTGACGGGCTGGCAACAACTATGGGTCTGGTGGTCTGCAAAGGGTTTTGTCCAGGGTTTGACTCTGGTTCCGTATTTTGATATTTAGGAGCATCCAAATTGTCATTCCTGACAGTAATCAAAGATATTGTGACATCTCCCCCTGGGGTGCTGGAAGGTGGAGCCTTGAGAATTTTCTTGAGTGTATCAGGGACAAAATCTTAGTATTAATCCAGTTTTACATTAGGAACAGGGAGTTTGGAGCTGTGCTGGGCTGGGCTGTTCTTGCCTTACATAGGCAGAGTTGGTCATGGTGCATATGTTTTAGTTCAGTTTGGGCCCCAATTCCTTTGATGAGGTAGGTATTGTTGGGCTTGACTTCCATGCTAATGCCTGGTCCACATAGCCCTGGATCTAACCTATGCTGATTGTGGTTGACAACCCAGATTTTGTCCCTTTTGCGTTTGGCTCCTGGGGACAACATCCAGGAGGACACGGCGGGAAATCTTTATAAAAAAGATTTGAGGTTCAAAGCTAGCCTTGGTGTGGTAATCCACATGTGTGCTGTTTTGCAGGCAAGGGTTGATTTGGCTTCAAATAAAAACAATATGCTGAAGAGTGACAATGTGTGGTTAACTGGTGACGCTGTAAGCTAGTAGGTAACATAGGGCTACTAGGGGTAAGTAGGGTGAGCCTAGTAGGGAACATGTTCTACTAGGGTAAGTAAGGCCTGGCTGGTAGGTAACATAAAAATACCAGAGGCAGATATTGCCTCCACCCAGCAGAAGGAATTGGCTGCTTTGGGCTATAGTGCTTCACCTTGAAGGGAACTGTGGCTGTGGAAGAGTGAAGGCTGAAATAGCAAGCAGGGAACTTTGTCTGTCTGAGGGGAGTAGGTTTTGGACCCCTGGCAGGTAACACGGGCTGCCAGGGAGGGGAAGAGCTTTGAGGGCTCTATGTACCCTAATACGCTTACAGGAGGTCTGTGAGCAAGCACCCTACCTAACAGACTGGTAGGGTGTCCTTGTTTATGCCCCTATGAAAGCTTTGGGGGAACCCAAAGTGAGCATTGGAGGCATAGATTTGCTCAGAGGTGTCATCAAGGTGGCTTGCTTGGGGAAGCAAGCTGCAGAACTTGGTGTGATCAGGCCTATGGGAAGTGGAGCTGATTACTCTGTGACTGAAAGCCCAGACTTAATCACCTGGGTGAGTAAAGACAACACATAGACATTGATCTATGGTTGAATGGCTTAAGTGGATTGCCACTTGCAAGGGCCCAGTCAAACGCCAGTTCAATTTAGACTCATGCCTGGGTCTAAAAGTTCTGGTAATGGGGATTGAGATAAAGAACCAAGGTAGTTCACAGAATTAACAGAGAAAACTAGCAGGAGGGACTGTTTGGTCACAGTGAAGGCTAGTTGATGGACTTTGAATTCATATTGAATTGTAGGAACCAATATGGTTCAGTGTGTAGAAGGAACAAAGGAGGTTTCTAGTGAGGATTTGTTGAGGAACTGGTTGAGGAGAAGTTGAAGGACAAGAAGATTATGATGCAGGACTAGCTGATCATAAAGAAGGATGGCCAAAGAACCAGAAGTTTGTGTTAAAAAACTGAAGAGCTGAGAGGATGAACTAGCCTGATTGGATGTAGAGGCTGAAAGAACTTATTTTAGTGTCTTTTGAGAGGAAAATAGATAAAAAAAGCAGTTAAATAATAATTAAATACTGCCTGTTTATGATTTAAAAAGGATTTAAAATCATTTAATAAAAAAGAAATAGGAGGAAAAATAATATATAGCTTGTTAGAACTATATATTATTTTTGAAAGAAGAATTAAAGAGGAAATGAGCCAGAAAGAAGCTGGAAAAAGAACAGAGAAACTGTAAGGGCAAAGGAGCAAATTTTTCCAAGAACAACTAGGAGAGGCAAAAGGACAAGCAGCAAGCAGGTTTGAAGTTGCAAAACGTTGAGAGAAACACAGGGAATCACGGAGAAATGTTGTAAAATTAAAGGGTCAAAATTTGCCTAAGTAAAACATATGTGGAAGCGCTCAAGATTTGCCAGGGAAACGTGACAGGAATTACGGTAAAACTGTTCAAACACAGAGCATTTGTTTACCTGGAGCAAGACAGCCTCAGGTTTGAACCAGGGTCAAGAACAAGTCATCCGGGGAAACCTTTTCAGCAAACCTGTTGAATTGAGGCGTGTGATTGGCTGCAAGCCAGAGTCTATTTGATCAGTGTTTTAAGGGCTTTAACTTAAGAGTTAAAGCCTAAAAATGAGGGGCAGGAGCAGAAAATTCAGGGCTTTCATTGGCTGAAATAATTTTTAAAGTTTAATATATTTTAGAAGGAGAAAAACTGGATAGTTTAAGCTTTGAAAAACTAGGGTTCTAAGAGAGGTTTTTGGTCTGAAACAAGGGGCTATAAAAGAGAGAGCTATCTGAGACTCTTCAGGGACTGGATCAAGTGAATTACAAAGGCCACAAAAGCTACAGAAGGAGCCAAAGACCAAGAGTAGAAAGCCAGAGCTGGAAAAGACCGCAGGAGCCCAAGATCAGAACACAGGAGCCCAAGACCAAGTTGCAGGAGTCCAAGACCAAAGTGCAGGAGCCCAAGACCAAGGTGCAGGAGCCTGAGACCAAAGTGCAGGAGCCAAAGACCAAGTACAAGGAGTCCAAGAGATTTTTAAAGGACTTCAAGTACTGGCACAAACCCCTCAAAATTCCCCATCCAAAGGCCATATATCAGAAGGCTTCTAAGGAGATCTTCCTTCTGACTGAGAATAAAGCGCCTATTACAACCCCTACCCAAATTTTTCTTGTTAAGAAAGAA
The DNA here is from genome assembly GCA_014839935.2 of Entomophthora muscae. NCBI lineage: Eukaryota > Fungi > Entomophthoromycota > Entomophthoromycetes > Entomophthorales > Entomophthoraceae > Entomophthora > Entomophthora muscae. The sequence goes on along the minus strand of QTSX02001493.1, from coordinate 321,128 downwards.
TATAAATTCTATGAGCCAGTTACCCCACATTTTCTATCCTAGCCCAGGGGACAAGGAATCCTATTGCCTAGGGTGCAGGAAGTTTGCCTCTAGTAAGTCTGCCCAGGAGGAGTGAGAAAAGGTGACTAGGCATCTTGAAATGACAGATAGAGGAAGAGAGTTTATTGGGGGAGAGTTTGCTAGACTATTACAGGATTGGTATTGGCCTACAGAATGGCTGGCGCCTGCTGAAGTACAAGTGTATGGTGGAGACACTTGTCTAGTGATTGGGAAGGTACTGGAGGAGTTTGCTCTTATGCAGGCCAATTACAAGCTCCTAACCAACCATTCACCACTGTTGGAGAATGACAACTTCTCCAAGCCAGTCCCTGGCTATGACCCAGGACACAATTTGGGGACTGGTGACCAGCAACCCCACACTTGGGTTAGCCTTCAGGGCAAAATTAGGGTACATTCCTTAATTTCCTGAAATACAAAGATGAGAAAGTCACTTTGGGCAAAAAGGAAAGGAAAAGGCTTGAAGAATACTAAAGCTAACGCAAATGTGGATAAACTTGTCTTTATTAGGAGAAATGATTCTACTTAAATAGTAGACAAGGGTCAATGATCACTCATTAGGTAGAAATAGTGGCAGAAGGGGTCACGTTGGGATGAGGTCATACCAGGATCAGTCAAGGGGAGGTATGATAATCTGTAATGGGTGGAGATTGGATCAGACCCATTTAAAAAAGGCAAGGAATTTCTGAAGTAAAAAGTAAAACTAACCAAATATTTGCACATATCACTATTCAAAGGCCATATCAAAATAGTATTAATGGCTCAATTTAAAACACCTCCCTCCTCAAGATTGGATATAGGGAGTTGATATTTGTGGAGGAACTTGGAATAAACTCAGGAAAAAGGGCTAGATTACAGCAGCTTCACAGTACACTTGACGCCCTTCTTGAAGGTGACTTCACAAGGTCTAACCCAGAGAGAGTCAAGCTTATGGGCTCAGCCTCCAGTACAATTCTGATAATAGAGGACTAGGTCACCTACTTGGTACTCAGGGAGGGGGCTCTGGCAGCATTGGATGGTGAGAGTTCTAAAGCTTTGAATTTATAAGCAGTAAAATAGGCTGTACCTTGAATGTTGATGATCTGATTAGTCAAGTCTTTGACATGAGTTTCAGGATTGAAAGAGATGTCAAATTTGATCAACAGGGGTCCCAAGATTGAGGGGGTGGTGGCTTCTTGTCCATACAGCATGTCAAAGAGGGACTGGCCAGTCACTTGATGTCTGCTGAGTCTATATGCAAAGAGGGCAGCAGGGAGGAATATATCCCAGTTAGCAGCATCAGAGAGATTAAGCTTCCGCATGATGGACACAAGAGTGGAGTTTGCTCGTTTCACAGTCCTATTTGTTGATGGGTTATATGGTGCATAAAAGGATTGATGTGTACCCATAGCTTCTACAATGGACATTATGAGGCGAGCATTAAAGTTGGTCCCATTGTCAGGAAGCAGGACTTGAGGGCAACCATGACAGTAGAAGATATCTTGCAACAATAAATTAGCAGTGGTTTTGGAGGTTATATCTTTGGTTGCTCTGGCTTCAACCCATTTTCTAAAATGGTTGACAACTACCAAGATGAATTGACACCCAGACCTAGAACAAGGGAAAGGCCCAACAGCATCAATACTCACAGTTTCAAAGGCATGCTTAGGGTGATGAGCTTGAACTGATGTTGTGAAGGTCAGGGGTGTTTAAGCTGACAAGAATGACAGGAGGCAGGGACGTCAGGAATTAGGAGGCGCATGTTTTCCCAGTAGAAGTTCTTGAACAACCAGTCATGAGTTTTTACTATACCTCCATGTCTTGTATCAATGTGGACATGTGGGATGATGGCTATCCTCATACTGGGGCAGACTTAGGGCAGATGGGCGTTGTTGACCTTCTTGAAGAGTTGTCTATCTCAAATCACAGTATCCTTGGATAGGGCTTGCAATGCCAAGCAGATGTCCTCTTGGTCAGTGGCCCAGGAGTCAGGGTACCCTATCAACTCATATAGGCAATCAGCGTCAGCAGGATGCATAGCTAGAATAGGCATCCTTGACAAACCATCAGCATTCTGATGTTGTGCACCAGGACAATGAGCTACAGTGAAATTGTATCCTTGCAGGCATAAGGCCCAGCAGGCTAGTTGACCTTTGGGCTCCTTTAATTGCTGCAGCCACTTAAGGGATGAGTGGTCTGTGACTACTGTGAAATGAGTCCTGTAGATGTAGTACCAGAACAGTTTTACGGCATGCAGAACAGCTAGGCATTCTTTTTCAGTAATACTATAAATCTTCTCATGTTTGTTAAGGACTTGGGAAGAATAGACTACAGGTTGTTTGACGCCTTCATCATCAAGCTGGGCTAGAATGGCACCCACAGCTACCCCACTAGCGTCAGTGTATAAGATAAGCTCCTTATTGTAATCAGGGTAGACTAGAATGGGAGCCTCTTTGAGTTTGGCTTTTAGCGCCTCAAAGGATTGCTGTTGGCTGTCAGTCCACTCAAAGGGTATGTTGCAAAGGAGCTGGACAAGGGGTTTGCTTAGTTCAGCAAAATCAGGGATGAATTGTTGATAGTAACCCATCATACCAAGAAATACTTAGACCTCCTGTAGATTTGTGGGAGGCAGCATCTTGTCAATGGCTTCCACCTTATTATTCATAGGGTGTATTCTGGGTTGGGTGACCTTGTGGCCCAAGAATTCAAGTTGTTATTTGAATAAGGAGCATTTAGAAGGTTTGAGTTTCAGACCTGCCTCCTGGATTTTGATGAAGACAGCTTTGAGGTGGTCCAGATGGTTGGTGAAGGTGGAGCTGAACACAGTAATATTGTCAAGATATACTAGGACGCAGGAGAGTTTCAGGTCTTGTAGGATGGAGTCCATAGCCCGTTGAAATGTAGCTGGGGTGTTGCAGAGTCCTTGAGGCATCCTAGTGGGTTTGTATAGGCCTTCTGAAATGATGAGTGCAGCCTTTTCTCTATCTTCAGGAAGCAAGTCAACCTTCCAGTATCCTGATGCTAGATCCATGATGGAGAAAAACTTTGATCCTCCTAGTTGTCTGAGGGCATCATCAACTCTAGACAAGGGGTAAGAATCCTTTTTTGATGAGCAAATTTAGACGGCAGTAATCCATCACAATGTGATGGCCTCCATCCTTCTTCTTTAGGATCAACAATGGGGAGGCCCAAGGGTCTGAGAGGGGGCTAGGAGCCCAGCATCTAGAAGCTGCTTAAGCTCCTTAGAGACCTGGGCATCTTCCACTATACTGTGGCAATAAGGCTTGGCACAAAAGGGTGAGGGCGTCACCTGTGTCTATCTGGTGGATGACCCTCTTAGCTAGACCATAGTCAGTGGGCCCATAAGAGCAAAGATATCCTTAAACTGGTCTAACAGTTCCAGAATTTCTTTTTGTTGAATGGACAACAGCTGAGGGAAGTCTGCGGCAGTGAACAGGAAGAGAGCCTGGGGATCTCCTTCAGGCAAGTTAAAATCTTTAAATGTTCTAAATGGGTAGAGAGACACCACTTGCTCTGAACCTAAGATGCAACCATTCCCTACAGCCTGGCCTTTGGTCACCTAAAGGTAGGGCAGTCAGGTTAGCCAACAACATCTACATAGGCTCTTTGTGAGTTTGGTCCAAAATCCCAGGGCATAACCTAGGCTCTCTACAGCTTAGGCAATCAGGTGAATATAGCTCCAGAAAGGATTTCTTGGGTAGTTCATAGGATATCTGAGAGACTATAATCACTTGCAAGCCAGGAAGGATGATGATAGATGCAGGGGAAAGAAGAGGCACACCTTCCTCAGCAGGACAGGAAAGAAGAGGGGACCACATATTAGAAGAATGAGTCCTGTACTTGAGCAAGAAGATACCCATGGGGTACTCAAGCACACAAGTCTTAAGGTATTTACCTGGGAGGCAAGGGGATTCCTCAAAGATTGGGGAGATCTCATACCCTAAGAGCAAAAGGTACTCATCTCAAAAGCTCACAATCCCATTGTACTCTCAAAGGAACTGTGTACCAACCAGGAGATTGTAGCTTTTTTTCTAAGAAATCAGTAGGGGAAGAAATAGGAAGCTTCCCAAACCTCATTGGCAGAGCAGAGTAGGCACCAATGGCCCAGGTTTGAGCCATGCCAGCAGTACCATATGATTGAGTTTAGTTGAGGTCAGGGGCCAGCTTAAGCTTCTTCATTAGCTTGGACAATACCACATTGACTGGAGAGCCTGTGTCCAGGATAGCCTTGATTTTGACCTTTTGGATTGATACTTCCACATGGGTAGTATCTTTCCCAAAGGGGAGTAAGACAGCCAGCTTGTCCTGAGCAGCTTCCAATTCTTTCTCCCACTTGGCCAACATGCATTGTAAGGCAGAAATTTCCTTATATACAGTCTGTAAGGGGAGATATATGATCACATTCTGAAAGCAAGCCTCTGATAATTCAGCAGCCTCTTCAGAGAAATCTACCAAGACAGGGGGACAATGGGCCTGTGCTAAGTAAGGACAAGCCACTATGGCCTTAGCTTTGCTTGAAGTTGGGCAAGTAGTAGTTGTAGTTTTCCCTGAATGTAGCTTGTAAGGAACAGAAACTGTCACCAGGGCTGCCAGCACAGAGTAACCATAATCATCAGACTCATTGCAATCAGAGTCTTTGGGTTCAGAGTCACTGGAAAGATTGTGGAACAGGTGAAGGATAGTTGGGCCAGCCAAGGGGGAAGATTCCTTGTCAGATGGGAGATCAGGAGGAGACGGGGGAGATTGGTCAGCAGAGAGCGTCTCTGCCTATAAGATGACCTCTCTTTTCCTACCTGCTCCTTTGGGTTGCAACTCTCTACTCAAGGGTTGGTGCAGGTACGTGAGTGGTGTCCTATTTGACCACATTTATGACATCCTTGCCTCTTAGATTGCCCACTTGAGCCCAGAGTCATAATGCACGGAGTACGGGAGGTGGTTCCTGCATTGTTGGCCTTATTTTTGCATACCACAGTACCACCATGGGTCAAGTGCATATCTTGCAAGAGGGTCATGATACTCTTCATTGAAGTAAGGGAAGCTTTATGGGCCTTAAAGTGCATACATAGGAGTTGGTTCACCTTTAAAGCGTTTGAACAAGCTGTGTAAGCTTTCTGTGGAGTTAACTGACAGCTGGTGATTAACTGTTGTCCTTCAATGTAGAAGGGATTGGCAAATTCAGTCAGGGTCTCCTTGGGCTTAAAAGCAATGTGCATAAATGCATCCTTCTTGACTTCCAAACTGAGATCTCCACCAAATCCCTCAATTAAGAGGCGCTTCATGTCCTCCCAAGTGACAATTAAAGGGAATTTGTGGACCACAAATTCTTGGCATGTGGGATGCAGACAGGTAAGAATATGCTCCTTCTTAAGTTCATTGGTGGGCCCTATAAGCATAGCAGTCTCATAAATTGTCAGGAAGGCAGCAATGGTAGAGGTTTTAGGGTCAAATATCTGTTTGAATAAAGGCTTATAATTGGGGCCAATGGACAAGAAGGTGGATTGGCTGTTGTCACCTGGGTTAAGGACGTTGATGTGGGGGTTGCCCTCAAAATCAGATTCAGTAGCAGGTTGTCTAACCCAGAGAAGTAAAAGGCTCTCTTCTAGGGTATCTAAGGTAGAGCTGTTTTGTCCACTGATATCTCTAGCAGCAGAGGCAGCAGCACCTTAAATTCATCAATTTTAATCTGTTGCATTAATAAGGTGCCAACAATCCTATTGAGGCAGGTAGTCAGGGAAGTATTTTTAGCATCCAAAGGGGTAACCTGCCCATTCATTGTCTCTGGTCAAGTAAGAGAAATTTTGTACCTCCTTGTTCCAGTGTGTCCTGCCTATCAGCAACATCATTTGTTACCTCTGGCTAGTTGATACAAGGCAAGAGCGCAGTTGACCCGGGGTTGGCCTTCTAATCCAGGGCAACAACCATGATTGTCATGAGTGGGAGTACTAGTGACCTCAGCTTCCTCCTCACCTTCAGACTCAGAGGTCAAATCATCAGGATTAGAGAGGTGTTGTCTCAAATACCCAATTTCTCCTCACAATGTAGCGACTTGGTTGGTGAGCAAGGTAATGTGAGGGTCAGGCATAGGTTTGACTGGAGGAGGATTCTGAACAGAAGATTGACGTCAAGTAGTGGCCTTGAGCTCAGCTATGGCCTCCCATACCTGGGCTTCAAAGTCAGACAGGACCTCAACAGGAGGAGAAGGAGGAGTCACCTCAATGGATGCTACTCTATTATCCATGTAATTTTGTACTTGATATAGAGTATTGCCCAATGCACCCTTATCCAATTCATATTGGTGTTGTAGATGGTGGCCCCAGGTATCAACATGAGTCCCAACCAGCTCAAGCTGAGAATTAATATGTTCCTGAAATATGGTTGAGTTTGGTAACCAGAGTCTCAAAATCCTGATGATGTTTTAGAAGAGCGGCCTTGATTTGACCACGCCACATGTAAGAATAAAGTGGCAAGCAGAACTGTTTAAAGATAAATGATGAGGATAAATCAAATAAATTGTCAACTGCTTTAAGAGTACCAAGGCAAATTGATAGGAGGGGCTGATTAATTTTGCGCCAAAATTGGTATAGAAGAACATTGAAATGAGCACAGAAATAAGGAGCAGCATTTTGAGGGGTAAATCAGAAAAATACAACATTTGCAAAGCCGGGTACAGGGAAGGCCACTTCACAGTGAGGGACTCTGTAGCCAACGTCAGGAAAGAGGTGATTAAACTATAAACAACTGGGACCAGAAGGCCCAAGTGGTCTAGCATAATGGGTTTTTGGGAAAATTGGATAATTTTTTTTTTCTCAGTGATAATAAGCTATCTAGAAACAAGTTTCTAAAGAGGGATGGGGAAAGTCTTAAGGTGCTTCAGGATGGGGGTGGTGGGGTTTGTCAACATCTGATTGGTTATCAAAAATATTTTCAGCAGTAGGAGGTCCTGCATTGGAATTTATATTGATGATGTCATAATTCAAAAAAAAATTGGCAACCAGCGGGTCTAGCGCTGCCATCTCCAAATAGTGTATAACACATAATTTTCTTGTCATAATTATTTGGATAAAAATAAGGCAGATCCAGATTTTCCAGGGCTATTTGAGCAACCCCAGCTTTGACCCATTTTTTGTCAATAATAGTGTTTAAGTTGTCTATTTTTCTCAAGGGTTTAGCGGCGGTTCTTTGCTGGTTTCTGGTTTTGCAAGGGTGTACTATCCCTTCCATTTGATTTTCTAATGTAACACCACATTGCTTGATGCTCATCCATTTAGCACAGTTGATCCTTGATATATCCAGGGAGCAAGGAACAAAGGGAGTTCAGAGATGAGGTTAGGTATTTTTGGGAGGCCAGCAAGTCACAATGGTTATCTGAAATATATGCAAAGAGGCTATGGGTCCATTCTTGATATGCCATATTTTGAGTATGGTTGTTTGAGACAGCGGTGGCTACAGCATTTACAAGCTGGTTCTGGGATCTTAATGCAAGTTGATGGTGAACCAGGGCAGGTTGAGTAAACTGGTTGAATAACACACCAATAGTATCCATAGACTCCATCAGCGCAGGGGGAAGACCAAAGTCCAAGAGGAAGGAATATAGGTCTTTGGAAGTGTACCTGGGATGGAGACCAGGGATAGTGTACATTACCACAGTGCCTGAGTGGAGTAGAGAGCAGGCAGCAGCACAAGCTTGCTTGTAGTTGAGAGAGAAAGCTGGAAGGGGGCCCATGCCGGCCCTGGAGACAGCACCAGTACCATAGGAGTTGAGGGGGCATCAGTGATATCTTATTCTAGAGGAGGCCTAGAAACTTTAGATTGCTTGAGTACTTCAGAAACAAAGGGAGAAGGACCAGAGAATGCATGTGGGAACAGGGTAACTGAGGGGCTTGCAGCCCCGTAGTGAGCACCATTTTGTTGTGTTTGGCTCCAGGGGACAACATCCTGGAGGACACAGCAGGAAATCTTTATAACAAAAGATTTGAGGTTCAAAGCTAGCCTTGGGTTAGCCTTCAGGGCGAAATTAAGGGCATATACCTTAATTTCCTGGAAAACAAGATGTGAAAGTCCTTTTGGTAGAAAGAACAGGAAAAGCTTGAAGATTATTAAAGCCAACGCAAATGTGGATAAACTTGTCTTTATTAGGAGAAATGATTCTACTTTAAATAGTAGACAAGGGTCAATGATCACTCATTAGGTAGACAGCGTGGCAGAAGGGGTCACGTTGGGATGAGGTCATACCAGGATCAGTCAAGGGCAGGCATGGTATTCTGGAATGGGTGGAGATTGAACCAGCCCCATTTGCAGAAGGTGAGGAATTCCCAAAATCGAAAGCAAACCTGACCAAATCTTTGCACATATCATTATTTGAAGGCCATATCAAAATAGCATTAATGACACAATTTCCAACAGTCCCCAACTTGATATCTTTCCTGTTGTAGGGGGATTGCTTCCTTCTTGACTCTTTTGTGTTCCATTTCCTCTTGGTCTTTTCTAGAGAGTTGAACGTTGGGATTGCTGTTGTCTGACAACTTTTTGGGCAGAGGTATTTGTGGTCCTGTGGCCATACTAACAAGGGCAGGCTTTTGTCCATAGAAAAGTTTGTAAGGGCTTTTACCTGTATTGTGGTTGACTCTTGTTTTAAAGACCATTAGTGCTTTTGGCAGAATGTTGACCCAGGCCTTTGGATTGTTAGCAGATAACTTACTGAGGGCTTCTACAAGCAAGCTGTTTAGTTGTTCTACTTGTCCATTTGCTTGAGGGTGGTATGGGCTGGCTGTGATGTGTTTTATCCCATTCTTGGTGAGATAGATATTGGTGTCAATGGCCTTAAGTTTGGTGCCTCCATCTGTGATCAGGAGGTTGGGTTTCCCAAACTTGGCTATGATTTCTTTCCCAATAAATTGTCTCACATCATTGCCTTTGTGTTCTTTTATAGCTTGTGCTACAGGCATCTGGTTGCATAGTTGATTGCTGTTATGATGTATTTTTTGCCCTTGTTTTTGCCATGCATTGGTCCCACAATATCCAGCAACCATACCTTAAAGGTTTGTGTGATGGATACTGGTACTACTGACTTGGGTGGTGCCTTGGTTTGGGCGTACTTCTCATAGAATTTGCATTGTTCCAGTACCTCTCTGATATCATCTAGCATGTTGGGCCACCAGTGGCGGGTCTTGAGGTATTCATGCAAGTTCCTGCTACAGGTGTGTATCAAGTCTCTGTGATATTGGAGGAGTGTGTCAATCTTTTGTGTTGACAGAACGTAAGGTACAGTGTCACCATTTGGAAGTATTTGGTGAAGGGTACCATATACTTTTTTGAACAGATGTTTGTTCTTAAGGACCTTTTCTTGTATGTTCATTGGGGTGCCTGGTGGGAACCCTTCCTGGAGATTCCCCATGATTAGCATGGGCCAGTTCGGGTATCCCCATTAGGCACATAGAGCATGTTTGCTGTATAGCCTTGATAGGGCATCTGCAGTAAGCATTTCTTTGCCTGGATTGTATTCTATTTGACATGGGGTATCTCTGTATGAGACTCAAAGATTTGGCTTCCCTTCTTGACAGGTGTTGTTGTGTTTTAAAGAATATCAGTGACTTGTGGTTGGTGAGTACTTTGAACATTTGGGCCCCTTCCAGATGGCATTGCCATTTCATGAGGCAATGTATGATGGCTACCAACCTCTTATTGTGTATGGGATATCTTTGTTTGCTGTTGGACAGTTTCCTTGAATCATATGCCACAGGGAGGAAGTCCTTTTCTGCCATTTGGATATGGAGTACTCCTTCTATGGCATAGTTAGATGTGTCTGTTTCTAGCTCTTAAATTCCCTTGCAATTTGGGTATTAGAGGATTGGGGTGGTGACCATGTGTTCCTTCAGTTGGCGGAAATGTTGATCTTGTAAAGGTGTCCAGACAAACTTGGTTGTTTTCCTGGTGATGGTTGACAAGGGAGCTGTTAGGGCACCCCAATCCAGGGTGAACCTTCTTATGTAGGCTACCATTCCAAGGAATGTGCAGGGTTTGCTCTTATTTTTTGGTACTGGCATTTCAGTTATGGTGTGTACCTTGTCTGGATCTGGTTTGATCCTGTCCTTGCTGATAATGTGACCAAGGAATGGAATTTCAGTCAAAAAGAAATTGCAATTTGATATTTTTACAATAATTTGGTTTTCTTCAAGGGTGTGGAGGACCAGGCAGACATTTTCCCAGTGCTGTTTGAGGTTTGGGCTGTAGATGATGATGCTGTCCAGGTATATAATTGCCTATTTTCCTATGTGTTCTTTGAAGACCTTGTTTATGAATGTTACAAAGGTGCTGGGGGCATTGGTCATCCCAAAATTGAGAACAACACATTCAAAGGATCTTTATTTATTTCTAAATGTGGTCTTTGGAATGTCCTCAGGATTTATGCAAATTTGATGGTAGCCTGATGTCAAATCAATCTTTGTGAAGATTTGAGACCCCCAGGGCGTCAAAAAGATTGTCAATCAGGGGCAGGGGATACCTGTTCTTGATTGTGACCTCATTGATTGCTCTGTAGTCTGTGACTAGGCAGAGGCCTCCATCTTTCTTTTCCACAAAGAAGACAGCAGCGCCAAAAGGTGACTTTGATGGTTGTATGAGTCCTTTTTTGAGAGCTTCATCAAGGTAAGCTTTTAGGGTGTTGTTCTCTTGTGGTGTGAGGCAGTAGATAGGTTGCGCTTTAGGTACACTCCCTTTTAGGTCAATTTAATGTTGTATGCCGCAATCTGGTGGTAAACCTGGCAGGGTTTCTTGGAAGACGGAGGGAAACTCACTGACTAGTTGGTCTCAGATACTGTTCTCTTCACGTCTGGTCTCTGTATTTTTGAAGTGAATAACTTTGTATGTACAGGTGTTACAGTTGATCTTTCTAGGGTAAGTTCCTCTTCTGTTTTCACAATTTTCACAAAGACATGATCTCTCATAAGCGTGTCAAGATGAGTAGGGTAAACATAGTGATGGAATTCCCCTTGCTGTATGGTGAGGGTAGCGCTATCCCAGTCAATATGAGGTTTGGTCTTTCTAATCCAATCCAGGCCAAGTATAACACCATACTTGGGGATTGGTATGATGGGGCCACTGAGCATAGTTTGTATGTCTCCAATTTGGGCACAGTAAAGGTTTTGCCTCTTGTGTGACTGGTGTGCTTTGGTTGTCTGCCATGATGACTCTCTTGATGTTGCTTTGGCCTGTAGGTAGTTTCACAAGGTCAGCAAATTTCTTGTCAACAAGGGATTGGTCTGCTCCAGTGTCAAATAGTGCAGTGCCCTGATATCTGCAAAAACAAAAAGGATAAGTGAGGAGTTTGTTCCCAGTTTGGGCAGCAAACAGTAGAGGGTTGCTGGAGGGTACTTGGATCATGGTGATTTAATCCACGTTCTGGTCCCTGTACAAGTCTTGTGAAGAGGGGGAGGGTGGCTTGCCTAAGCACTCCCCTGAGCTTTTCCCTCCTTGTTGGTATCTTTGGTGCTAGCCTTGGTTGGCTTGTGCTGTACGGTTACCTGTTTGAGGATGGGTGTTGTTGGCTCAATTATTTTGCTTGGTTGGTTAAGGGTCCTTCTTGGCTGTTGGGCTCTCCAATGCGCTTGTTTGTTGTATGTAGGTTGCCAGACTTTTGAGCTGTGCTCTTTTCTTCCAAGAATACATCTTCAAGGTTCTTGCAGTGGGTCATGTCAAAATGTCGCCTAATGTGTGTGGGGAGGTCATTGTAGAAGCCCAACTGTGTCCCAGGTTCATCAAAGTTGATGGTGTTGGGAGCACAGTTGTGTAGATCCTTGTATGCAGCAATGGATTCTTCAATTGTCCCTTGTAAGACTTCAGACTTTTTCAACAACAGCTGCAGTTGTATCAAAGCCTGTGCTCAACCATCACCAACAAATTACTATTTCCCAAGGATAAAAGAGATACAGCTAGGATTTAGACAATAGTTTAATTGATGAACCTAAACAGGAGGAGATTGAATTGTTTGGAATAATAGAACTGTGAGGGTTTTTATACCCAATTCTATGAAAAGGAGATGATAGAAGAATTATGTTTAAGTGAGATTAACTCATAATTTTGAATCAGAAATATATTGTCAAGAGTAAGATTTTAAAAGCTGGAATTGAGGGCTTTTGGCTGGCACTAATTTGGGCTGAAATAGTTCAGAATTTGCGGAAATATAGGCAACCAAAGATGGGAAAGGAGAAATAAACAAACAAACAAACATAATTCTTGGAATAAATATCAACAAAATAGGAAATATCAGTTGAGACTATAATTCTCAGTCCTGGCATCCCTGTTATTTTGAACGTTCTGGCTTTGGTCATGAGTATAATGTTGGAGTCCTTCATAGAGATGTTGCAACCAAGTTTCCAGACTTGCCTGCTAATGTATCTTATAATCAACAGGGGGCGCTTGATGAGCCACCCCTTGGCATATCTAATGTTATGGATTAATCTGATGGAAATATCAAATGGCGGGTACTTCATCCTAATTAGGAGCGCTGCCAATTTAACTTGCTGATTCCCGCACAAGTTATTCCTTGGCTCTAAACCTTACATGGAACTTCCCACTATGCCACCCCCTTGTGGCTTTGTGGCTTTTCTCATATAGTATATTATTCACAATATTCTACAATAAATAATACCTTGTTCTTATTATTCTGTCCTTTTCATTAGACTGTTATCTTCCCCAATTCCAAGTACTGAATCCTCATTGGTTCAGTTGCAACAGTGGTAGCAGCAGTAGGTTGATCAACCTACCTAAAACAAAAGTTCCCCCAAGAAAGGATGTAGTACAGGACGTATGGCTACTCCCCAACAAGAGACCTTCCTGCCAATCCCTGAGGGGGACATCCCTGAAGGGTAAGTCATCTATCAAGACCAGTTAGTTTTCACCAGTGTGTAAAATAGGCTCTGCCTTGGACAGCGTGACGCCAGTGTCACCCTGCTCCAGTCAGACCTGTCCCAGTGCATGCTCAACCTTAAGCTAAAATCCTTTGCTGGTGGCGTCAAGGGGGCCAACATTGTCAGTTGGGTCCAGTCTACTGAAACCCGCCTTTGCATCTTCCAGGTTCCTGAGCCCATGTGGGTTGCCACTGCGTCTGGTTGCCTCACGGGGCCCACCGCTGTGTGGTTCACCAACTGGGCCAGCCAGGAACTTGATGTTACCTGGGCAGCATTCCGAGATGCTGCCAAGTCCTGTTACAGTGAAACCTTCTCCCCCATTGTTGTGGGAACTCCTCTTCTAGAAATCAAGCAAACTGGTTCCATTCCTGAGTACCTTGCTGCCCACATCTTGCTGCTGCCCCTGAAGCTGTGACCAACAGAAATGCAATGCTACTCACTCTCATTATCAATGAGTTAAACCCCCATATCTTCAAGTGGGTCCCTGTAGGTTGCTGTACCTCCATTGATGACTGATATGAAGCCATTGTGGAGGCTAATAACCAGGCCTCAATGGGCTTCCACTGTACCAGTGACGCTCCATCCAAACCATGTACCACACCTGGCAGTAGCCACAGTCAAGTAGGCCGCCGCCAACCACGTCAGCAGGATAATGGGATTAAACACTCCCGCAAGGAGGAGCTTCAGCTAGCACAGATTGAGGATCAGGGAAAAGCTTGGGGGTTGTAGTGACAAGAGGCCTTACAACCCCACCTAACCCATCCTCTCAATCCCTGCTCGCAAAAAATCCCTGTGACTACAACATTCACAAAGTTGAAATCTTGGACATCTTTCAAGTCCACAGTTACAACCCTGTATTGCAAGCAAGCCACTCCTCAAATAAAGTAACATTCTTGTCCTATCCCTTCTGTTTCCGTGGGAGCACCCACAAACTACTGGTAGATACCAGGGCCAACCACACTATGGTGGACCAGGCGTTTGCCAACTCTCAGCAATTAGACCAAGTGGCTAGCAGGTTCAAAGCAGTACAAGTAGCTGACTCCTGCAGAGTGGCCATCACCCACGAGACGGTACCCTTCTCTGTGAGAATGGGGAACGTCCAAGTTAAGCTCTATGGGCCAATCATGGCAGGGCTCAGCCACAACGTGATTGCTGGTCTTGACTGGCTTTGGCACAACTGTTCCTACATTGATTGGGATACCTCTATAATCACCCTCAACAGAAATGGGGTGGGGTTTCAGATTTACCCTGTGGAAATGAGCAAGTTACTCCATGATACTGTGTTTGTCAGAATAACAGAGACGGGCTCATATGATTTCAAGAGGGGAAAACTAGACTTCAACCAATGTTCAGTCAAAGTTATCCGTGCTGAACCACCAGCGGTCCCTCCCTTGACCTCCTCACCACCACCAGCGCTTGCTGCACTCCTCAAGGAGTACAAGGATGTATTCAGTGAGACACTTGAACAATTATCTCCTCCCCAGAAGATCCAGCATGCTGTACAACTTCAAGGATTGTTACCTAAAGCAGAACCATTATATCGTCTCACACCAAAGGAAGATGAAACCCTCCGCCAGCACCTTGTGGACGCGCTTGATAAGGGCTTCATTTGCCCCTTGCTTTCTCCATACGGGGTGGCGGTCTTCTTTGTAGCCAAGAAGGACGGGTCCCTTTGCCTGGTCACAGACTACCACGCCCTAAATGAGGTGACAGTTAAGAACAAGTGCCCCCTGCTGCTGATTGTTGGCCTGTTTGATACACTTGCAGGTGCAAAGATCTTTAGCAAGATTGATCTCACTGCAGGGTACAACCAGGTTTGCAATGCACCAGGGGATGAGGTAAAAACTGCCTTCTACACGCGCTATGGGTCATTTGAGTGTTGGGTCATGAACTTTGGAATGACCAACGCTCCTTCTACCTTTGCCATGTTGATGAACAAAGCATTTGAGGGACTGATTGGGAAATGTGTGGTTGTGTACCTTGACAACATTATTGTCTTCAGTCAAGATCAAACCACACACCTCCAACACCTCCGTGCTGTCCTTGACACCCTTTGGAAAAACCAGCTAAAAGCTAAACCCTCCAAATATGAGTTCCTCAAGTTGGAGCTACTATTCCTTGGGCACACCATCTCTGCCCAAGAGGTAAAGCCTGACCCTGCCAAAGTTAAGGCAATCACCAGCATGCCGCCCCCCACCAATTTGGGCCAAGTGCAAATATTCCTCGGCATAGTTGCTTACGTGCGCAAGTTCATTCCCAATTGTGGGGAACTAATTGCACCTCTCACTGAGCTCCTCAATACCAAGCAGCGCTTCCATTGGACCCCTGTCAGAGATTGAGCCTTTGAGGCGTTGAAGCAAAGGCTCACAACAGCACCAGTACTTCAGTTCCCCAATCAAAACCAACAGTACAAACTCGAGACCGATGCCTCTGACAGAGCCATAGGGGGCGTGCTACGGGTAGAAACTAACAATGGTGTCTTCCTCCCTGTGGCATATGAGTCCAGGAAACTTACTGACTCAGAACAACACTACCCCATCCATGATAAAGAATTGGCAGCCATTGTACACTGCATCAAGAAGTGGCGCTGTTACCCAGAAGGTGCTCTCTTCCCACCCCGCGTTCTGACGGACCACAAGTCACTTCAGTACTTCAACACACAGTCCCACTTGACATGCTGCCAAGCAGGATGGGTGAAGCGCCTATCCCCTTACCAGTTGTGCATTGAGTACAAGCCTGGGAAGGAACTTGTCACAGCTGACGCTCTTTTGCAACTCTATGTAGCGTCCATCACTGGGGATGATGGTTTGGATCTAGATTGGCCCATGCTCTACCTCCCTCCCAAGGCAACTTGCTACAAGGGCCTTAACTTGGTAACCATCTCCAAGCTGAAGGACAACAAAAGCCAGTTCACCACCAATGCTGATAACGTCTGCTGTTAGGCAGAGACAGGTGAAAAGACGCCTTATATTCCCACCACGCAACAAGGGGACACAATATTGCACTACCACCAAACCCTGGGTCACATCAGAGGGCGTAACCTCTTCAAGATCATAAAATGTAAGGTTTGGTGGCTGCGCATGCGTCAAGACATCTTGGACCTCCTTGAAATGTGTGTGTTGTGCAAAAAGAACACATCCAAACCTGCACCCCCCAAGTCTGTCCTGCCCATCAGAGCCATGGAACCCTTTGAGCAGTGGGCCCTTGATATTGTGGGGTCACTCCCCAAAGACATACTGGGGAAGAAGTACATTATCACTGCCATCAACTACTTCACTTACTGGCCAGTGGCCTGGGCAACAACCAACCACACTGCCACCACCATTACCCGCTTTATTGGCAAGGAAATTGTGGCCCACTTTGGACAAACCAAACGTCTCATCACAGATGGCAGTCCCAAACTAGTTGGGTATGTCATGAAGGCATACTGCGTCAATAATGCACTCCAACGTATAGTTACAACCCCCTACCATCCTCAAGCCAATGGACACATGGAACAGTTAAATGGTTCACTGGTTCAACTGGTTGCCAAGATCTCACAAGAGCACCCCAACACCGCATGGACTGAACACCTGCCCACCACTCTACTCATCCTGCAAGCAAGAATCAACAGGGGCATAGGGTTCAGCCCTAGTACCCTGGCCTTTAGAACACCTGACAGTCTGACAGGGGTTGAACAGGGAAAGCTACAGTCCAAGGTTTCCAACAAGCCTCCCCTAGTAACAACCCCATCCCTGGATCAATGGTGTGCCAAGGCCCAGGAAATTGAACACAAGCAGATTGCAGGAGGGACAAAGCACCTCAAAGCTAGATACGCTATAGGTGACCCCGTTTACACCCTCAATCCCAATTCTGCCAAGTTGAAACCCAACCACCTAGGGCCCTTCAAGATAGCCGCTGACTACAACAATCATACCCTCCAACTTGAAGATGCCCAAGGAAACACCAAGAAGCTTCACCATGACTGCTTGTGCCCCTGCCGCGCCATCCCCACACAAAGGTTGTTTGTGCAGACCTTCCCAGACCTTCCGCAGACTCCAGTCCTGGTGTCTGACGACAAGCAGGGGACAAGGGGGGTGTTGCAACCAAGTTTCCAGACTTGCCTGCTAACGTATCTTACAATACACAGGGGGCGCTCAATGAGCCGCCCCTTGACGTATCTAACGTTATGGATTAATCTGATGGCAATATTGAATGGCAGGTACTTCATCCTAATTAGGAGTGCTGCCAATTTGACTTTCTGATTCCTGCACAAGTTATTCCTTGGCTCCAAACCTTACATGGAACTTTCTACTATGCCACCCCCTTATGGCTTTGTGGCTTTTCCCATATAGCATATTATTCACAATATTCTACAATAAATGATACCTTGTTCTTATTATTCTGTCCTTTCCATTGGACTGTTGTCTTCCCCAATTCCAAATACTGAATCCTCATTGGTTCAGTTGCAACAGAGAACTTTCCAAAGAAGGCAGTTTTGAATACCTCCCAGGTTTCAAAACGTGATATGGTTTCTGTGACGCAAAGGGCAATCTCACTGACCCAGAGTCTGTGGGGGTAGTCCACTTGCTCAAATTTTCTTTGTGTACTGTTAATCCAGAGGGAGGCATTTTCCTTATGTAGTCCTACAAAAGCCCCCAATTTCTGCTGAATGTAGGTGTTGGAATACAATGTTAGGTATTTCAGGTTTCTGTGGTTCTGTTGCAGCTGGGGCTGCAGGTAACAGTCTTTGGGCTTTGAGAGTGTTTTACTATTCAATAGGTACAAGGACGTTATTGTATATAACAAGGCCTGCAAGGACGTCTTGTCTTTCTTAGTAGTCTCTCCAGCTGTTATGGAGTACCATTGCTTGGGTTCTTTTCTTGGGAGGAATTTTTCCTTTGAATTAGGTAGGTGTGGATAACCTACCTGTGCTACCACTATCAAGTTTATACTTCTGGAAAGTATAATAAACAAGATAAAGGGGGAAATTTAAAGAAGAGAATGATACTTTATTGGATATGAATATAGGATAATATATAGTATCATGGGAAGCCACATGACGTCCATGCATGTCATGATGGTCATGAGGCCTGTACAGGTAATGTTTCATTTAGGACTCAAAATGTTTGATCCCCGTATAAGATGGGTGAGTGATAAGAGTGCCCATCAATTTAATGATTAATCAGGGAATTACTAAGAAAATTTCTTTCCTGAGAGAGATTAATTGTAGATGTTGCAACAAGAGACATCACTATGAACCATTATTCAGAAGTAAAAATAATATCACATTGCCTCTGGGCTGCAGGACCAGTCAGACTTCTTAATTTTGATAATGTCAGAACTTTTACAGACTTTAGTATTTTATCATCCACCAGATGATATCCTAAGTCTTTTAACATTAGGAAAGTACAGAGAACATGTGACTTTGGCATAACCTGCGGCCTGGAATATTGTGTTGTCATCAGAAGTAGCAAGTCTGACAGGGACCAAGGCCTAAAGGTTTTGGGATGTTCCTATTACTTCTTGATATAGGTTCACAATTGGGTTGTTATATCTTACTATAGATCATTATAATTTATAACAGCAGTATCAACTTTTGCTCTACTAATAAAACATATAGGAGGATAACATCAGGGAAATAGGACTTGGATCAATCATCAATTCAGTACAGAATCATCATTCTTTTATTCTAATGGACTGGCTTTAAGGCGGCCTATCTGCCTGTCTGCCTGCACTTTCTGAAGTTAGCTTACAACACTAAGTAGAGACTGAAGTAGAATTAGGGCAACACAACAGGGGTAAGTCTTTTATGGGTGAATTTTGAAAAGAAGGCTTTCTTGACAACTTCCACAGAATTATTATTTTTTTGACACAATGTACAATTGAACCCCTTGATCAAGCAGAGTAGTTTTGTCTACATGGGCCACTTTCAGGGCTAGCTAGCCAGAGGTTGGCTACTAGTTCACAGAGGAGATTGTTTCACTTAATCAGAGGTACTCTGATAAAATAGGCTCGAGCGCCTTTTATCTTAGAGTGTTTGGCCTGGTGTCCCAGTCCATAGTGGACTCTTTTAGACATAATGCAGATGAAGGTCCATATGATAGCCCTCTTGTTCTATGATATAATTAAATTTTATAATGTTAATTATTATTTGTGCATATTGAGTTGCTTGTGGAAGAAAGCTAATTAATGAGAAATAATTGCATGTTCCATAAATTAATTAATTAGGAACAGGGAATTTGTTAATGCCAGAAATTGATTTAGTCATTAATACATTTATCTTGCAGCCTGGTTGCCAGCATTATTTTATTGAAATAATTCCTAAGAGCAATTGACAGCTGCCCACATGAATTGGTTGAAACTGTTATTTAGTCAATATTCCAAAATACTGAAAGATGACTACAACAAATTATTTCATGATGAAGTTCATGCTAAAGTCACAGGCTCTCCTGTACTTTCCTAATGTTAGAATACTTAGGGCATCATCTTGGGGATTAATAAAGTACCTTAGTCTGTGGATTTCTGTCAGGATTTCTGGATATTGACTAATTAATGGGTTCAACAAAATAACACAGGCCAGCAGTTAATTGCTCTTAGGAATACTTTCAACAAAAAACTGTGGGTCATCAGCTAATTACTCTTAGGAATGGGTTCAGCAAAATAATACGGGCTGCGGTTTGTGAAATCAATGTACCAATGATCAAATCATATCCTAGCATCAACAAACTCATGCATTGTAATTAATGAATAGAACATGTAATTACTGCTCATTGATTAGTTTCCATCTGCCTGCACCTCAATATGCATCTCATAATAATTACTATTCTAAACTTTAATTGTATCCTAGAACAAGAGGGCTGTCATAAAAACTGTCATCTGCATTATGTCTAGCAAAGTATAACATGGACTGGGCCATCAGACAAAATACTCTATAATAAAAGGCTCTTATACTATTCTATTAGAGTAGCTCTGATTAAGTAAAACAATCATCTCTGTGAACTAGTAGTCAACCACTGACTAGCTAGCCCTGAAAGTGGCCCATGTAGACAACTACTCTGCTCAGGTGAAGGATATTTGTACAGAGTCAGAAAGGATACTGATCTGTGTAAGTTTTAGGCAACCTTCCATCAAAACCACCCCAAAAAGGATGGCCCCCACCACTCACTCTGATGCTACTTCAGTCTTCTTCTAGTGTTGTGAGCTAACTCAGATAAAATGTGAGCAGGCGGGCTGCCTTAAAGCCAGTCTATTAGAATAAAAGACTGATGATTTTGTATTGACTTGATAATTGATCCAAGTCCTATTTCCTTAATGTGATCCTCTTCTAGACTTTATTAGTAGAGAAAAAGAAGATAATGTCATACAGTATTAATTCCTATTTTAAAATATAGAGACAACAAACTATGAACCTATATCTAAAAGTAAGAAGAACCATCACAAATCCTTTGGGCCTTGGGCCCTATCAGACTTGCTACTTCTGATGACAACAAAATATTCCAGGCAGCAGGTTACACCAAAGTCACAGGTTCTCTGTACTTTCCTAATGTTAGAAGACTTAGGATATCATCTGGTGGATGATAAAATACCATGGCCCACAGAATTTCTGACAGTTTCTGACATTCATCACTTGACTTAAATTGCATTCATTGCAAATTTAAACCACATATGTAAAGAGGCTAATTACACCTTTTTCACAAATGTTTAGATATCTTGATGATTGCTTTGAAGCCTGGATTTACAATTCAGAAACTCCACAAAGGGGTTCAAAGGGTTTTGGGATGATCTTTTCTCTTGCAGTTTTTATATTGGGTATTCTTTCTTTGGCTTTAGTGAGCAAGATTAAATTAAACTGTAAATTTTAACAGTTTAACTTTAGATTAAAAAACAAACAATTTTGAGCTTACTGTGATCAAGAACTATTATTTTTATTTAAATAATAACCAGTGAACACAAAAAGTAAAATATAAGGGGTGGGAATAAATTTACAAGATTTCTGAGCACCTTTCCATAATTTTGAGATGCCTTAACGTTGTGGCAGACAGTGCAACAATTTGAACCTACTATTTGTAGAGATGAGTGGTTTAGTAGGTTTGTCTAAATTTAATGAGCAAGTATCAGAAATAATATTATCATAACCAATTCTTCTAAACCACCCACAGGCTAAGGCACTTGGATAGATCCACCCTACAAAGTAGCTTGATTTAGCTTTTGCCTATTGACTGTGGATAGGTCATCTGGAATGCTCTATCCAGTGGATGGTTTGTTAGAATTATACATGGCACTAGTTCTCTGCTTTGATCTGACAGCCCTTCCAATCTGTAGCTATGCAGTATCAGATGCAATATATTTGATTTAAAGTATCTATGAGGTGTGGATCCTTAAATGAGCTTATCAAAGCTATTGGTTTCCCTGCTAGTATTTAAGTAATATTTATATAAATTTAAGTAACTCCAAGTTGCCCCACCCCAGTATAGTCAAGGTTGCTACCAGCTTTTTGGATCCCTTTTATTTATGTTGATGGATATAATATGATAAAAGAAGTGCTTGTGTTTATGCATGTGGGGATTTAGACAAGAGATTCTAATTTCAACTACAGTGATTCAAAAGGCCAGGGTTTACTTAGAGCTTATATTGGATGTGGGGAGAGAATGGATTCCTAACCCCTGCCTTAATAAAAGGGATGTCAGGTTTGGGATTTTTCCACTGCAGATCTGAGGTCTCCAGATGCGAGAGCAGTCATAGCCAGCCACTCAGGAACTTCTGTCTAGGATACTCCGATGCAGCCAATCAGATTCAAAGCTTGATTTTCCGCTGGGCGGATCTGAAAGCAGATGTTTAATTTAAGATTTACGGCATGCAGTTGAAATTCCTGACTTTCCCAATCAAATGCTAGTTACCTGCATGTAATATATTTTCTTGCAGGTTCTGGGTTGGTTTAGAGTTTATTTAAACATGTGCGGCGATACTGGCAAAAGGCCTGGTCCTACAAAGATTCATTTGTAATGTTTGCAGCTGGCTTGGATACTCGACGGGCTAAGTGGGTATGGGATTTAAGCGTAGAATGAAGGGTTCGGCATTTCAATTGATTGGCATGGTTGATGTAATTTTCGTCGCCATGGATAGCAGAAGAGATGAAATCAGACGAAGGAATAGTTTTAGAATAATGTTGGTGGTTTCATATGATTGGTCAATTAAGAAATGGGTTAAGTTTTGAAGGAAGGTTGATAGGTTTGTTGAGTTTGATGTTGGATACTGTACTGCAAGTGATACTTTGCGTTGGATTGATTAGTAACCTTGTTGCTTTGTGGGTGATCTTGCGCCAAGATGTGCGAAAACTGGACATTGGGTTTGCGCTGGTGATGGCGATATGTGACTTAGTGTTTGTGGTGTACAAGCTGGGCGAGGCAGTGTATGTCGGGGTCTCGGGAGACATGCGGCCTAAGGAGAACGTCATGTTTGGGCAGTGGCATGGAGTTATAACTACGCTGTTGCTGCACATTTCGACAGTGTGTGTTGGATACCTGGCCGCACTCCGGTTCTGGGTCATAGTCATGAGACGCAAGCCAAGCGTCAAAAAGTGGTGGATGATGTTCGCAATCCCACTAGTACTGCTGCTTGCCTGGTTGATTACAGCAGCAGCACATGAAAATTTTAAGCCTCTTGCAACCAAGGCCCTTTTTTTCTTGGATATTAAAACACATTCTTGGATTGTGGGCCTATGTCGTTTCCATATGGTGGTGGTTGATTTACTTGTGGTGATAGCAGTGAATGTGAGCTATCCCTGTATTGCACGGATTTACATATCCAATTTAAGGATCCTCCAGTCTGGCAGAGCCCTGTGTAAACAGCAAATAGCTATTTACATCAAAATCATCAGTCTCGTTGTGCTTTATGACATTGCCATGTGCCCGGTCCTGTTCTCCTTGATCTTTGAAGTGGTTACTGGAGAGGTCACATTCCTCACTCTGGAATTAATTGCTGTCCCAACCATTTTCAGTATGACTGTTGTCAACCCCCTAGTGCTTTTGACGTTACACCACGAAACTCAGTGCGAGTTGAAAGACATTATCAACCACTTCAAAGCAAAATTGACTAACAAAAGCAGCCAAGTTTTTGCTTAATCAAATACATTGTACCGAGCTATTACTTGCTAAGAAAGCCATTGAAATGCAACACTAATAAAAACGTCTTCATTTTTCAGATATAAAGTACTCTCAAATACCACTTCATGACTATTCAAACACATAAATCAAATAGTTACATAGTCATAACTTGATTGGCACTTTTGAGAAACCTCAAAAGACTTAAACACAGCAGTTTATTTTCAGATAATCCTGATTCATTCTGGAACTGGGGATCATTCACTGACCAGAAGAACTGGTTTGTGAGAAGCTTCTGGAGTCGAAATTTGCTTCATATTTATGAAAGGACTAGGTGGCTCCCATTTTAATAAAGTTAACTTCCGTTAATTGAAGTTAACGCTTAAGCAATGCAATACCCAGACATAATCCAGATCATGTTCTATTCAGAAATGATGGATCTAGTTCCCTATCCAATGTGAGTTTATATTGTGACCTAAACCTTGCAGCTATGCAAATACAACAAACTTCACCTCAATCACCAAGCTTGTATTTGAGCAACTATGCAAGTCCATCAAGATTACTTTAATAAACTTGTCTTTATAAATCTTTTCTCTTATTCCCATCTTATCTCTTATTGGTTGCAACTGGTGCAACCAATCAGACTTGCGACACTTCTTTTTCAAAAGTGTCACGCCATTGAAAACCAGGAGATTGGATACCTCAGTTTTTGGTAGAACTGGGGTTGCACTTGTAATGGGTTGTTTTGGTTTGGACTTGGTGATTATATTTGGTAAAATAGATACAGATATCAAATATAGGAAAGACGTATTTAATGATAATCTGAATATTTGAAAAAGACAAGCTTATATACTTGTTGGTACTAATTGGAGAATATGCCATATATGAATGGCAGTAATGGGGTGGGTTTGGGCATTTCAGTGAACCACTTGTTTGCATTTAGCAAGTTAAATGGTGTGACACCAATGACCTCATAACACTGCCTCTCCTAAATAAGTCTTTCAAATACTTTAAGGCAAGATCCATTGACAATTCTGGGTACAAGGACTTCATTCATATCAGCGAGGCAATAATTATGATTGGGTGCTACTTCTACAACAATGAAAGGGCCCGACCATTTGGCAATAAACTTTTTTGAATGATTATTGGCCAGGTTATTTCAAACATGTAGTACAGGCTGACTTATCTTGAACTCTACAAATTTCTTGAGTCCCTTATAGTGGCAGGTCTTCATCTGTTCAGCTCTTCTGATTATTGCTTCATGGGTGTTTGTGCAAATTTCTTGAAGGAAAGCTGTTCTGATTGGTTGGGGTAGTCCTTGAACATTAGCAGGGGATGGGAACTTAACTCTGAACATCACTTTGTAGGGGATCTGGTTTTATTGAGAAGTGGATGTGGGACTGATAATTCAAGAGGGCACTTGCTAGCTGAGTGTCCCAGTTGCTTGGTTGATAGTCAGTGCATTTTTCTAGGGATTGGATCAGAGTTTTGTTGAATCTCTCAGTTAACCCATTGCACTGAGGGTTGTAGGCTGTAGCAAACTTGTGGGCAACTTGAACTTCTTTAATGAATAGCTCAATGGTTTTGTTTTGAAAGTGTGAACCTTGATCTGTGAGTATCTTCTTGGATGGACCATAGCATGTGAAAATGTCTTTGTACAGAAACTTGGCTGTGGCATCTGCAGTAGCTTCAGGAAGAGCTTTGGCTACTGGCTATTTGGTGAAGTATTTGGTGGCAACAATTATGTATTTGTTCCCTGATCTGGATACTGGGAGGGGTCCTATGTAATCCAAACCCCAAAGTTCAAACAGTCCACTTACAACTATTGGGTTGAGGGGTTTGACTTAGCCCATTTCTCTGTCAAATTTCTGGCATGAAATGCAGGATTTTAAGTGCTGGATTGCTTCTTTGACCATTGTGGGCCACCAGTATCCGTGTTTGAGCTGGTTCAGAGCTGTTTGTTGTCCATAATGTCCTGATCCTTCATGGGTTTTTTTTAATACGGACTTACCTTGGCTTGGAAGTGGAATCCATAGTAGACTGGAAGGGGTTTTCTTGTACATCTTGGATCCAACTGTGGTATATTTAAATCACTTGACAAAGAATTGTTTGGACTTTTTCAAGTATTCCATTTTGATTCCATAGTCAAGGAAGTCAAAGATAATTTTCAGTTGATGTTCCATCTCTTTACCCATTGGCTTGCTAAGAGACGCCTCTGCAAATTGTCTGGACAGGCCGTCTGCTACTAAATTCTGCTTACCTGGTACATGATTGATCTTGAACTGATACTCCATCAATTCAAATAACCATCAGATTTGCCTCCCATTTGGGTTGAGGTTGTTGACAATATATTTGATAGCAAGATTGTCAGTGTGGATTGTCAAATCATGTCCCAAGACATAGAAACAGAACTTGCGGAGAGCTAGGACTACAGTTAGAACTTCTTTATTGTAGATGCAATACTGGGTTTCTGGACCCAAAATTTCTTTGACATATACTCAATGGGGAGGTATTGACCGTCCTGTAGTTGGCAAAGAACTGCTCCAGCAGTGATGTTGCAAGTGTCACTAAATATGTGGAAGGGTTCAGCAAAGTTTGGGTGTACCAAAACAGAGTCAGATGACAGGGCTTCACAGAGTGTGACAAATGCATCTTCTTGGGCCTGGGTCCACAGGAATTCAGTGCCCTTCTTTGTTAAAGCAAACAAAGGTGTAGAAATCCTGCTATAGTCTTTTATAAACTGTTGGTAATAACCAGTGATGCCCAGGAACAATTGGATCTGGTGTGCATTGGCGGGTTGAGGCCAGTTCTGTACTGCGACTAGCTTGTCTGGGTTTGGGTGTTTACCCACTTTGGAGATTACATGACCAAGAATCTTGATTTATGGAACTGCCAATATTGTTTTAGCTGCATTCATTCCTAGATTAACGTCTTTTATAATCTGAAAGCAAATGGCAAGATGCTCTAAGTGCTCTTTGTAAGACTTGGAAAAAACAGTGATATTGTCTGGATACACAGTTACAAAGCTTTCTTTGACATTCCAAAATAGTGGATCCATAGTCTGCTGAAAGGTTCTAGGTGCGCCTGATAAACCAAAGGACATTCATGTAAATTTGTACTGGCCCACCTTGGTTACAAAGGCTGTTTTCTCACGGCTGGCTAGGTCCATCTCCAGTTGATAGTAGCCCAAGAAGAGATCAATATTTGAAAACCATTTACATCCATCAAATGAGGAGAGTATATCCAAGATGAGAGGCAGTGGGTAATTGTTATTTGTAGTCACCATGTTCACTGGAATATAATTTACACACATTTGGAGCTTACCATTCTTCTTAGGGACAATGACTAGTGGTGACAACCAAGGAGACGTGCTTGGTACAATGAGACCTTGTCTAAGCATCCTTTCAATCTCAGTTCTGACAAAATCCTCTCAATGTTTAGGAAGGCGGTACGCTGCTCTGGCAATGGGCTTTGCCTCCCCTGTATTGATGGTATGTTTACCTACATTAGCCAAGAGGATATCTTCTTCCTTGGTAATGAACTGGTTCATGAACTTTTTAACCAGCTCTTGTAATTTTGACAATTGCTCTATGGTAAGGAAGTTATTCTTGACACATGTCAAGTCCACTTCATATAGGAAAACGCTGCTGTGCTCATTGTCTGAGTTTTCATATGATACTGGGAGTCTAGTGATTTTACCATCACACTTAATGGTCCAATGATCATATTTGTAATGTGTAGTGATCTTCAATTCCTTTAAGGTCTCACGTCCCAGTAACAAATTTAACTGCTTGTGGTCAAATATGGAGGCACTGATACGTGTTGCAACTCCTTAAATTTCCAGTTCAAGGTTGTCTACTACTCCAAAACAAGGAGAGATGGTACCGTCAGCCATAAGGTATTGTTGGTTGCTTGTTTGGATTTCTTCAACTCCAATTTTCTCCAAGAAGTGGATGGAGATAATGTTGGCATAGGCACTGCCATCAAGGATAATATTGGTAGGTACACCATCCACCATTCCATTTATGCGGGGTGCACCGTATCCTGATAACATGACTTCTTGAGTTCTTTGTTTCTGGGTATCTGATATTGCAACATGCATTTTGCTTCAAAAGGCTGGACTTTTGTAGCAGAAATCTTCCAAGGTTACCTCAATCTTAGTGTTGGCTAATATTTCTTTAGCTGAAAGTCCCAACTCAATCTTAGTGGTGGGCTTTTGTGTGGTGCACTTTTCTTCAGAGTTGTGATTCACTAGGGCTGGGATTGGGAGAGTGGGTCCATTTTTATCTTGGTACTTCTTGAGGGCTGACGCAAACACCTCTTCTGGTGTGAAACTAACATACATTGGCTCTCATGTTTCACAAATGGCAGTTTGAAACAGGTTTTCTAATGAGTCTATTTTCATAGGAACATAATCGTGTTCAACAGTTCCATCCGTAGGTTTTTTGGATTCATGCAACTTGGTTGTTTGCTTGCTAAGTTTGCAGTGGCGGGTTTGGGTGCCTGTGTTTCCTGGGGATTGATAATTTCCTTTGGGATGTCTTCTGGTTCTGATGCCAATTGGGGGAGCTAGGTGGTACGGGTGTGGTTTCAACTGTTTCCACAGTTACTTTGTTTGGGTCTTTAAACAGCTTAGCCATATTAGCTTCCTCCTCTTTGGCCAGCCTAGTACGTTCAAATAGGTCATTGATGAGGATGGCCTCTCTTTTGTTTGGGTGTCAATTTGTTAGTTGTCCAGCTAATTCCTGAATGGCATCTGAGAAATTGTTTCCCTGTTTAAGATAGTCAATGACAAACTCAAGTTTTTTCTGAGCTTCCTTGCTTAGCATTGTTGAGCCTTCAATTTCCTCAAAATCTAGTTCTTGTTGGGGTACAAATGCCTCATATCTGTCCTCGTGGTCTTGGGCTTGGTCTCTGGTTTGGTTAAGCATGCTTTTGTATATCTGTTTAAGGGCTAGTGACCCCTCCCAGTTGGGTTGACCATAATGAATTAGTTTCTCAATCCTGCGCGCCAGGATGCGGTCAGGATCATCCTCCTTATTGCTTTTGATGAAGTTGATGAGTCGTCCTGCTTTGGCGTTTGTCAATTCTTTTCTTGTGGCAGAAAGGTCTTCCGGGGATGGGGCCATCTCCCAATATGCAGGTGCTGCACGTGGAGGAGTGACAAACAATGCAGGTGATGGGATGAAAGGGACAAATTTAATATCTTGGATCTTAACTTGTTTGTTTTCCTGGGGTGTCCCATTGGCTGAACGTTTCACTCATTTAGCCATTAGCAAATCTGTCTAGAAATTTTCTCTAGGGCAGTTTTTACGTAACTTGCAGTCATGGCAAGAGTGGTCTTCCTTGCAATATCTGCATTTCTCAGGGCAGTCCTTGGCTTGATGTTCTGCAGATTGAGAGTTGAAGCACAAGCCATTATTGTAGCGAGGGGCTGGTTTACCATTTGCCATGAATGCTTTTAGTACTTTAGTGAGTTTGTCAGACAAATCCGCCTGTTTGGGTTCCTTGGTGGTTTTCTTGGAGAAAGGATTCCATGCAGATGCTTTTCTTGCTTTTTCATCTGGGAGATTTTCCACTTTGATACAGTAAAACTTTTCCACCAGATTGTAGGCATCAGTGAGGTCTTCAATGTTGCATTCCTCAATTGCCATATGGTATTCTAAGGGGATGGCACATTTAAAGAAGGTAAGTCATATGCCTGTATTGAAGTCTGTTTTGATTTTGGTGTGGCTTCCCTTGTGATCTTTCTGTAGATCACGGCAGATGGAGAGTCTGGCCAGGGTGCGATACACATTGATGAACTCCTCCACAGACTTGTATTCTTGGATCTGAATGGTTTCAAGCTTTTTTATGATATCTACGTGCTTGTTGCCAAAACGCTTTGTTGCCATAGACTTCCAATCATCCCAACTATCAAACTTGAGGACCATATCATGCCATTTGGCGGGTTTCTTGGCTAAGAACTGTCAAACATTGAACACCATGTCTGGTTTACTGACAAGGTATTCCTTGCAGAATCTTTTGTACTGCGCAATCCACCACTCAACATTGTTCCCAGAGAATTTGGGGAAGTTGTGAGCGGCCATTGATTGAGCCATTAAGATACCTTCAGGTACCATGACCAATTCCTTTCCTTCTCTAGAGTTTGAAGGGGCACTTGACATCTTGGACGCAAACTAGGCTTGACTTGTACTTGTAAACTTGAACTTGAACTAGGATAATTTGGGCAGGATCACCACGTGAAAACCAGGAGATTGGATACCTCAGTTTTTGGTAGAACTGAGGTTGCACTTGTAACGGGTTGTTTTGGTTTGGACTTGGTGATTATATTTGGTAAAATAGATACAGATACCAAATATAGGAAAGATGTATTTAATGATAATCTGAATATTTGAAAGAGACAAGCTTATATACTTGTTGGGACTAATTGGGGAATATGCCATATACAAATGGCAGTAATGGGGTGGGTTTGGGCATTTCAGTGAACCGCTTGTTTGCATTTAGCAGATTAAATGATGTGACACCGATGACCTCATAACACCATCCAAGGACAAATATAAAGTTGAATTTAATATATCATTAAGCAATATTTTTGAATTTTTAGGCTGTAATTAAATATTTTCTATTTGGATTTTTTTGAAAAAATTTATTTCTAAAAAATCTAAATTCAATTTATATATAATTACATATTTCAGGCATAAATATATAATTAGAAATCTATATAAGTTGTGTATTGCTATTCAGTTTAGAAAAATAAAAATAAAAAATTTAATGTTTGATTTATAAT
Organism: Entomophthora muscae; assembly: GCA_014839935.2. Classification (NCBI taxonomy): domain Eukaryota; kingdom Fungi; phylum Entomophthoromycota; class Entomophthoromycetes; order Entomophthorales; family Entomophthoraceae; genus Entomophthora; species Entomophthora muscae. Next base: position 291,294 of record QTSX02001493.1, on the reverse strand, counting down.
TCCATAGAAATATAGAGCTGGTCAGTAGCTTTAAAATAAGCTGTTAAACATTAAGATTGGCTCAGTATTCATAGAATTATGGGTTTTTTGTTTTATGATGTGTATCAGGAATAGGGATGCTTCGGCTCAGCCCCGACTTGGCTCTGGCTCTGGGCTGTACAGCCAAAGCGAAACACCTTTATTAAGAAAATTAAAATATATCTTTGAATAGAGTGACTCAGAGCAGAAAACTGGCTGTGGCTCCCAAGGCTTGGCTGAAGCAGCCTTAATCAAGAGTAATTTAGATGGATAAATTGAGTTCAAGCCTTTGATTATGACGCAGGCCCAATCCTGGTATTTTACTCTATATCAGCATCTAGGCTATAGTGTTTGGTACCATTGTGATCAGAATCATTTGAAAGATTTATCAAGGTACTCTAAATTTATGAAAAAAATATTTTATTGAATCTTAATATTGTCACTGCTAGTTTACTCTGCTGGCATCCTAATTAGGATGTTACATAAGTAAGCAAGGTTAACTGAAACAATATGCTTCCACTCAGATCAGATGATGCATATGTTAACTCTAAAAACATGAATTTACTTGGATTGTGTGATACATCTGTGTGGAATGTTCTATTATTGTAATTTAAAACAAATAAATTGAATGTGCTTGTCAAATATCTTTTACTTAAACTAATTTTTATATAACTGGTTTAAATAAGAACTCTTCAAATTGATCAAGCTCTCTTTTTTCAGTCAAGTCGATTCTTAGCATAGAGTTTAAACATCCAATCATATAAAACTATAACTAATCAGTCCTAAATTTAGCCTTATTCTTAAACAATGTTTCTCCTCTTCCTATTTTAATCTACAATTTCTGGCGTTGGATATTCTATATAGATAAGCTTCTTTATTATGGCTGCAAGGGTGAACCGCCCTTTAAAAGTTCGGCAGTTGTTTATAAATTTATTAAAGTCTGAATAGATATATTCTCATTTCTACATAATTTAGGTCACACTCCACTGGATTCAAGCTACATACTTTCAAAGGTGCTTGTAAGGGATTACGTGTAAGGATAATCGATCAAGCTGCTGGCTTGGTCATTGAATTTAAATATAAAAACAATACGGGAAATTAATTTAATTCAACTTCTTACACCTCAAGTGTTCTCAAGCTGGCATTACAGACTGACTGACTCGCTTACATTTTTTTATCAAAGGATATGATATTTAATCCCAGGTAACCAATGCTCTCGAGGGATATTTATTACATCCTATAAATACCCAATCTAAACCCAAGATCCCATACTTGTTAAAATGTTAAACATGGAAATAGGTCAACCCCACCCTAAATGGGGCTCAAACCAGCGTCCCCAAGCCCTTCTAAAATGCGGATTACTTACCCTCAGCCAGGTCAACTAAACAGAGCCAATAAACAGCAAGGCACTGAAAATTACATTAAGATTGCTGGATTTACCAACTTATGGGCTGATATTATAAGTAAAGCCAAAAATTTATTGTCAAATAGGATATATTCATCAAGGTATCCAGGATATACCACATATTTCTTCTTTCCCCTGTCCAAACCGAAATAAGTCGCAAGCTGCTTAGTCCACAATCCAGAAGCTATATAACATATCCCCACACTCCTAGCTTATATACTATATACCACTTCCTAATATTCTCATAAAAGTTTCCTGCCCTCTTAATCACTGCTAAACCAAAGCTATGTTTCATCACCAGTGCAGACCAGGATGATATATGTACAATAATGAGCACTAGACTCATAAAAATTATCAATAACCAATCTGCTCTTCATTACCAGGATAACATAGTAGCAAATCATCTAGTTATTGATTGCATAGTCAAAAATCCCTCTACATTAACCAGAAAGCTTTATCAATACCTTTCAGCATGAACACTAGTATTCCTACCAGGACCAACAACCATAGTATACCATATAACCTTCCCTGCCCATCAAGCATATGAATCCCCACTCAGGTATAATCATAACATGCTACATATAATTCAGGTTTGTGTATAAAGCAAGGAAAAGAGAAAATTGAAAGATAACAACTCACTATTAATAAAATGAAGAGACCAATTTATAGCATAAACTATCCCACATAACATCCATGCAGATTATATGGACCATCTGGGAAGATCCCTATTAAAACCAGGGCTGACCCAAGAAGGATATATGGATCTAGTCTAAGAGCCACCATTTGTCGAGTTTTTCAGAGCAAGTATTAGCTAAATGATTTACCAAGAGGAAATGATGAAGAGGTTACCGCATCTCCTCAGAGTATTAGAAGGTATAGAATTGGGGAATTTTTTTGGGAAACTCTGGAGCCCAGGTTGGTATTATCTAGCTTGGATTTTTTACCACAAGCCTTCTCTCTCTTTGAACTCATATATCTTTTTGCAGGCGTAAGCAGCTGTTTTGCAGCAAATTGATGGCTGTGTAGAGCTTCATTATTTTGACAAGGTAGATGCTATTGGGTTGGGCTTCCATGACTACCATTAGCCTCCCTAGGCCAGGATGTGATATGTGAAGATCATGATCAACTATTCACACTCCAACTACCAGAAAGATTCAACCTTGAGAGACAGTTTTTCTCTATCAAATGGTACATTTCCTTTTTTTATTGGTCTTTTCTGGAACAGCTACTACAGTAGTTTTAAAAGCTATGGCAACAACTAAAAATACCTCATATTTAAATAAAATGGTTTTAGATTTAAACAAAATCCAAGTCGCGCAAGAGTCAGGATTCAAATAATTTAAATATTTTTGGCTAATAAATGAACTGTCAAACAAAAAACAAAGGTTCACTAGCCCATTATACAAAATTATAGCAAATATCAAGCAGCGTTGTTTAAACCATAAAAAAAATGAACTGACACAGCAAGTGAGATGGATAGATGCTGTTCTGGAGTATATTATAATCCAATCAGGATTCATATGAGGCACCAACAGAAAGACTAAAATAAAACAAAATTTGAGCAATCTGGATGTGAGATTCCACAAGCACAAAACAAAATGAAGTCACACAAGATGTGTAGTATGAGCAGCCTAAAATAGAAAAGTAACAGTTTAACAGCCAATCAACAGCTATCCAATTTAGGAACAGAGGCATTTTATTCATTTTCATGGCTCCTGATTTGTGTAAAATGGTTTTGAGAACCTTCCAAATATGGAATGGTGATTACAATAAAAATGAATCATAAAATTTTAAACTTCTACTTTTAGTGATTTTATCCTAGGTTTTGTTTCAAGATGGTTTTTACTAGCAACAACATTTTCAACAGCACCAGTAGCCAAGCCAGCAGCAGCCAAGCCAGCTTCAATGGAGGCAAGGCTCAGAACGTGGAGGCACCTGTTTACACCCAAGCCTTTGAGGCGGGTAAAGAGGAAGCTGACATGTACCTGACCCCTGATCCATATGACTTTGACTTTTTCAGAGTCACTTAGTGTCTAGCTCTGCCCCTGATCCCGTACCCACCCCCACACAAGCTGCCCATCAACCAACTAATCAGGATGGCAACCTTTATTTGGAACAACTTCCTGCCATCAGCCAACCTGCCCCCCATCAGCCAATCAGGATTCAGCCCCTGCAGCCCAGCGCCCCAAACACAGAATAATTACTGCCCAAATTCTCCAAGAAATTGTGGCACTGAACCTGCAGGGTCTGTCCTGGGATCAGATTGCAACCCAATTGCAATTTACCCAAGCCACCATAATGCAGGAGTTTAACAACCTAATGAACAAGGGGAATCTGATCAGGACAGCCAAGAAGTCAAAGAAGGCCCCAGAGTCCCAGATCAGCAAGCCCTACCCAATTTTATTGACCTCCTTCAGCAGGACCCCAAGCTTCCCCTGACCCAGGCCTGGAAGCAACTTGTGCACCATGGCATTTGGGTGTCTGAGCACATGGTGCAGCTCTGGATGTATGGAAAGGCAAATTCAATCCAGGTTCTTACAAATGTTGCCAACAACCAATGAGATAGCACTGAGGATTCCCCATATGATCAGGACATCAAATCAACCTATTCCAATGCTTGACAATTCTATCAGATAACGTCATGTTCATCTCCTACTACAAGCTATCAATAGCTTTTGATGATTTTGGTGAGCAAGGAAAAGCCACTTCCAAGAATAGAAGGAAGAAGGCTAAGAAGGGAGTGTTCATTGGTGCATTTCTGAATGTTTCAGCCAAGGGTTTTGTCTATTATCAGAAAAACCCTGATTTCACCAATGGCTACAAGTACGGCCACATCATTGGTGGATTACTTGACACCTGGGATGGCTCAAATTCCAAGCACCGGGTTTTTTTGAGCCACCAGATAGAGAGAAGCAGGCCCCAGTCTACCCCCTGGGTCATGCAGATATCCATCTGGCTGATGTAGTGTTCTTCAATATTGGAGACACAGTCCGGCAGCACCGCCTCCAGGCGTTCAATGACCTCTATCTTGGGGTCCTTGACTATGATTCTCTCTTTGGTTGCCAAATGGTGGCCAACTTGTTTGCCCAAATTGTCTTCCATGTGAATATGGGCAACCAATCATGGAAAGACAATTGCCTCCCACCCCATGCCACAGCCACCTATCAACTCATCCAGCCAATGACAGACAAGGAATATAATGAGGTTTATATGGCGGCCATCACGCGCAATCATCCTACCCCTACCCCCGCCACCACTACCCCTCACCTGCCAGCCCCACCCACCCAATCACAGACCCCTCATGCCAGTGCCAGCTCTACGCCTTCCTTCCCACACTATTCTGCCTACTATGCATCTCTCTTCCCCACCCCCAATAAACTCCCTGTTGCCAAACTTTTCTATTCATATTATCTTTATTTTGAATTTCAATTGTTCATTTTCTCTTTGTTTATAGTTGGTTGTATTCTTTATGTTCAGTTTATTTCTATAAAATCATATATTTACTATGCTATGTATCTAGATTCAGAACACAGTTATTTTTAGTACCCAAACACATCCCCTTGTGAAAATATTAACAACAATTTGGTGATCAACTGAATTTAAATTAGAAAATTATTGGTTAATTGTGTTTAGATTAAGTTGTTGCTGATCCAAATTCAAAACCTTAATGATAAACTTTAAGCCAATCAGGAGCCAAATGATAAAGTGATTGTTGTGACACAAAAAGGGTCATTCAATAATTCTTTGATGCATGTGCACTAATTAATATGATTGTCTGGATGTTTTTCCATTGAGCGCTATTGCTGCTGTGGCAAGTTGTTGGTGGACTGGTGCCCAATCAGCTTCTGGGTTAGCACTAGTCAAACAACAACTTGCCACAGCGGCAATGTTGCACAATGGCAAAAAACCCAGCCAATCAGATTAACTAGCACACATGCACCAAAAAATCTTTGAATGTCCCTTTATTTGCATTTCAATCACTTTATCACTTGGCTTCTGATTGGCTTAAAGTTTATCATTAAGGTTTTGAAATTAGATAAGCAACAACTTTATCTAAACACAATTACCCTATGATTTTCTAATTCAAATTTAGATGATCACCAAATTTTGTTAATATTTTATCAAGGTGCTGTGTAAAGTGCCAAAAATAATATGGTAATTAAGGAAACAATGCCGGCACAAAGTAAACAACACATATTGAGATAAGCTTAAAACATATACACAATGGGTAAAAAGATGGGATAATGTAGTAAATGGGAAAACAAACAGGAATAAACAAATAGGCAATAGTATCAGAATAACACAGATTTTATTGGGGTGAAAGCTATAAAAACATATGGAAAGGTTAGTAAAAAATCACATGAGAGAATAGGAGAAGCTACTAAAGAACCTCAACTTAACAATCACCAAGATTAAAGAAAGTGACCACAAGGTCAAAGCAAAAGTGAATTCTGCTGTCCTTGAAGGGGACAAAATTGACAAGTTGTCTGTGAAGGCCTTGATGGCCAAGATGCCAGACACATCCAAGAAGACAATTGTGCGTCTTTTCAACGTTCAAAAACTGTAGCTGAGGGCCTCCAATTTAAGTCCTTTGCCCTTTCTGCACTGTCTGTCTGGGTTGATGACCCTGAGATATATGCACATCCCAAGCCAGCAAAGCAAGCCAGAACAGAGATCATCAAGTTGCTGGCACAATTTCTTGCACAAAAAATGGCCAAGCCTGCCAAAGCTGCCGGCAAGGAGAAAACTGTAGAAGGTAAACTGAAAAAATTAGTTAAAATTCAAAAATCCTTATCTGTTTCTTTTTAGAAAAAATGACAGAAAACTACGCCAGGTCCTGGTCCCCTTTGTCCCTGCCACATTATACTCCAACTATGCCAATCACATGGCCAAACAGCTGTTTCTGTTGCTTTTTTTTGTGCAAGCTGGAGGACCTAATCCACGGGACCTTTCCAATGTTGCAGGAGGCATTGACTGGGCTTACACATGGAAAAGGGGTATCTGAGTGGGCAGTTACTGCTTACAAGGATTCCTAATTGATCCATCTGGACCTGGTATCCCTAAGTGGAGTTTACTATGTAAACTCCATTGAGCTTGTTTGGGATGTCCTGGAGACACTCCCATTCAAGAACATACTGAAGATGGGCCAGGACCATGTGGCTGCTTGCTTCTGCTTCCCATTGGAGCATACACTCTCTTACCTCCTCAAGAATTTTGGACGTGCAGTGGGGAAATTGGCTGTTGCAGATGCAACAGCTGTAAAGAAGACAAAATTCCTCCTGGCAGACTTTGGGATGGGGGCTAACACTGAGAACCTAGACAGGGTCCTCCTTAGTATTGACAAGGCCAGGCTTTCCCTGGATGGGAATTTTTGGAAATTGCGCCATTAATGCTATTTTGATATGGCCTTCAAATAGTGATATATGCAAAGATTTGTTTGGTTTTGCTTTCAACTTTGGAAATTCCTTGCCTTCTGTAGATGGGTCTGTTCCAATGTCCACCCATTCCAGATTGCCATACCAGCCCTCAACTGATCCTGGTATGACTTCACCCCAACGTGATCCCCTCTGCCACTCTGTCTACCTAATGAGTGATCATTGACCCTTGTCTACTATTTAAGTAGAATCATCTCTCCTAATAAAGACAAGTTTATCCACATCTGTGTTGGCTTTAATATTCTTCAAGCTTTTTCCTTTCATTTTTTGCTAAAAGGAATTCCTCATCTTGTATTCCAGGAAATTAAGGTATGTGCCCTTAATTTTTCCCTGAAGGCTAACCCAAGGCTAGCTTTGAACCTCAAATCTTTTGTTATAAAGATTTCCTGCCATGTCCTCCTGGATGTTGTCCCCAGGAGCTGAACACAACAGGAAAAAGGTCCCCCAGGATACAACTCAGTTGACCACATGATCCAGGACGCCCTGATCCTGGCTGGGATTTACAGATCTGCAGCCCTTCCTGAAAAGCTGCTCCTGCATTCACATCTGACCCTGCTTCCTTTTAAAAGTTGCCATGAATATTTTAATCAAGGTATATTCACTGTCTACAGTGTGGCAGTGGAGGTTGTGCGCCACCTCTATTGCCGGGTGGGTACATACTGAAGAGCTCACTACAGGCGCTCTTAATAAATTCTCTCTTCCAATAAATTTCATTAAAATTTAGATTATTTTCATTATAATTAATTTTAAGCAATTTTTTCTATCCAGTGATCTATTACAAAAAAATCTTAAAGCAGGTCTTTATACCAGAATAATAATATTTATTAATAAAAACCACATATACCTTGATAGCCTTACCTTTTTACTTTTTTAAAATACTATATATATTTATGGGCCAGTAGTGACATGGACTTATGTTTATAATACTTTAATATTTAGCGTTGGGAAGCCACCGCAGAATATAAAAGAAAAATAAATTTCACTACAAAATTAAGCATCTGCATCAGTGGTGCCGCTCTATGGAATTGCAGGCTTGGAAGCTTCTAAATATAGAATGATAATCCATAAATCCAAAAGATTAAAATAAAGAATATAAAAAACAATTGGAATAGACAGGCCATTTAGTTGATTGGCTCCTTTGCTAGGCACACATGGATGAACAAATCAGTGTGGCCATAGAATTTAGACACTGTCTCAGCTGGGAGGGTGTGGATCCCGGCCTGGAGAAAATCAAAAAGGTCCTTGGTCCCAGTTGGAGTCCCTTGCTTGACAACTTGCTTGAGCCACCCAAAGACCTCCTCAATTGGATTTAGGAATGGGGAATAGGCAGGGAGGATAAGAGAAGGTGCAAATTTGCTTTGGCCAATTGCTGGGGGCCCACTGCAATGCTGGTATCAATTGTTGGAAATTCTGTGAGAATATCTGCCACCTTGTGAAGACCAACATTATCCAGTACAATTACATTAGTGAAGCCCAGGCTTGTACACCTCAGGTGCTCCTGGACCAATCAGAGGAATGACAAGAAGGTACTGCTTTTGTGAGAACCCAATATCATTTGATAAAGCTCAATCCCCTTTGTACTGAGGAGAGCCACCATTGAATATGCTGTGGTGCAGACTGTAGCACACCAAGCTACCCCGTCATTTGAGCCTTTGGGGACATAGCCATATGCATTGCACATAGACAAGGCAATTGCTCATTTTTCAATGTAATAGAATTTGACCGTCCCCTTGGCTTTGAGGGCAGTATACGGCTTAGTATATTTTTCTGGGTCTTGAAATTGGTTGGGCTATTCCAATTGTATGGAGAAACCCCAAGTTTTTTTCAGGAAAAGCACATTCCCTTCACCAGATGGTAGTAAAAGGAAATCAAGGCCTCAACCCCAAAAGTAGATTTAACCATTGACTGTATATTTGCCAGTTCAAGATGGCAATCTCAGGTTATCCACTGGCAGATTGCCCATTTGTGCTCCTTGGTGAGAATGGTGGACACGCGCAAGGTTTCTCTGCAGCAAGAACTTGGCCAGTATCAATGAATTTGTTGAATACCATGCTGGCGTACTTGGAATTCACTCTAACAAGGGCTGCAGCCACCTAGTAGTCACCAGATTCCTGTATTGCGACTGAACCAATGAGAGTTCAGTATTTGAATGGGGAAGACAACAGTCCAATAGAAAGGACAAGAATGAAATGAATAAGGCATTGTTTATTGTAGAATATTGTGATTAATATACCATATGTGGAAAGCCACAAGGCCACAAGGGGGTGGCTTAGTGGGATGTTCCATGTAAGGTTCAAAGCTGAGGAATAACTTGTGTGGAGATCAGCAGGTCAAATTGGTAGTGAGCCTAATTAGGATGAAATACCCGCAATTTGGTATTGCCATCAGATTGGTTCATGTTGTTAGACATATTAAGGGGCAACTCATTGAGGGCCCTCTGTGTATTGTAAGATACATTAGCAGGCAAGTCTGGAAACTCAGTTGCAACACCTGCACAAGCCAGAGAAGGATGATGCACTTTATGTCAGGAATGCGCTTCTGGACAGGCTTTGTGGGAGTTGTTGAATCTAGATCCTGATTGCTGACTGGCTTGCAAGGCATAGGCACCTTGTTGTAGAAGGCTGCAACCTTCTTTAGCACCAGCTGTCCCTCCACAGTTCTATAAAACTGAGGCTTGTTGTTATCTTCCTGGTTGCCATCACTGATGTATGGCTCATAGCTGATGTCAAGAACAGGGTTCACCTTTTCCATCATGGCTGTTGGGGAAGTTTCTTGGCAGTAGACGGGGTCAAACACATAGGAGGTAAGTTTAATCTTCTTGTTTCTAACTTTCTTGGTGGTGGTAACCTTAGCGGGCTTCCAGGTCAGTTTGGGAACCTGAGGGTTAATGCTCTGAACCCTAGCAGCTTGTGCTTGTGAAGGATCCAGGTCCAACCAGTCCAACTTACCATTATCCTGCTCTTGCTGACTCTTATTGCCATAATCTTCATGTGACAAAGCTTTGATGAGCTTTGCCTCCAGGGAGGCAATTTTATGGGATAGCACTTTGTTGTAATCCTGCCATCTAGCCATTATCTCAACACTCTTTTCCTCTCTTGCTCTTAGGGACTCAATCTCAAGGTTTGCCTTGACTTTCACCGGTTGTAAAATTTTGTTGAATCCTACTAACAAGTTCTGCAAATCCCACACATAGATTTGATTTTCTTGAGTGGGGGCCCCTTCTTTTGTAAAATAATTGGAATATAATTCTTTTAACACAGCTTTTGCTTCCACCAAAGACTCCTGGGGCACAGTCTTTGTTACCTCAAGACTTTCTCAAGCTTACTCAAGAGAAAATGTAGGAACTTCCTTCCTAGCAGCAGTTGTTTTCACACAAAATACTCCAAATTTTTCTCTTTCAAATGATAACAAAGAAGACATAATAATTGAAAAGGTAATTGAGGGGAAAGTGTTGAAACCAACAATATATTTACTATAAATTCAGAACCTAAACGTAAAAATGCAGGATTGTCAAATCCTTGGCCCAAATTTTGAATCAATTTTGCGGGATAGCCTTTTTTAATGAAATTGAATTCTTTGCATTTTTATTTTTATTTTTAAAAAATGCAGGAACTCATAGACACTTAGCAAAGTTCAAGTTGAACTGCATATATCCAATGGACAAAATGAATTAACTGGAATCAGATTTGAAGTGTTTGAATCCATCAACCATTTTCATTAAGCTTACTATGTTTTTTGAAATTGCAGGATTGTCAAATCCAAGAGCCAATTTCAAATCACTTTTGAATGCCACTAGTAAACTCAGATATTAATTGCGGGAACTGGAATCCAAATTGAATGTAAAGTAAGAAACTAGGACAAATCAACCCAAATCAAGAAGCTCCACTCTGGATAAAATCAAATGGAAAATACAATATCAACAACCATGTTTAGACATGAAATTAAGTGAAATGTAAAATTGTTTAAACTGGAAATGATGCAATATTCTGCACTCTAAATCACTAATATAGCAATCATAAACCCATATAATGATTTATGAGCTACTCTTCTGATGACGCAGAAATTTTTTAAAAGTTTTTTGGCCCCTGGCGTTGCCAAGGGGCCAACAAAACTTCTTTTCAAGGAAGAAAGGAGAGGAAAGATAAACCATCAGTTTACTGCACTATTTATTCATGTACTGCTATTAAGGATACTTGATTACAGTAGATTTCAGAAAATACTAATAATAAAATAGAACTATATATTCTAATCTGTTTTTACCATGTTGCCTTTTCCTTGGTGTGTTGATAGTTCATTTGCTGTTGATAATGTGTTTGCATTTAATTGGATGGTTTCACCTCCAGTTTCCTTGGCAATAGGAAATCAAGCCGCCTTTGCAACTACAGTTGGTCTCAGGGAGGCGGCTTGATTTCCTATTGCCAAGGCAACTGGAGATGAAACCATCCAATTAAATGAAAACACCTTATCAACAGCAAATGAACTATCAACACACCAAGGAAAAGGCAACATGGTAAAAACAGATTGTAATATATAATTCTATTTTATTATTAGCATTTTTTAAAATATACTGTAATCAAGCATCTAAATTTTAGCTGTCCTAAAGTGGAATAGGGTGATTTTTGAGAATGCCTATGATTCCTAAAAGAATTAGCACAAATCCACTCTAGATCCTTTGACATCCTTTTTGAGATGCCCATAAATTATATTTATTTCAAATTCACCTCATTTTTGATTTGAAATCTGGTTCTTGGATTTGACAATCCTGCAATTTCAGATTCATTAAGTTTTTCATGATGTCTATGATTTGTTTGAAATACAGGAAATCTCAAATTGTACATAAGAATCCCGCATTTCTGATTCATGTATCCCGCATTTGTTTGCTGAGTTTTGTCTTTTGTTAGTTGAGTTATCTACTCAAGAGATTTGAAATTTGCTAATTTAAATAAATCAAAAAAAGTCAACTTAAATGGTTTATTTTATTAAATATTTTATTTTTCACTCAGCTGAGTTGCCCGCAAAAGTGATTTGAAATTTGGACCAAGGATTTGATAATCCCACATTTTTACGTTTAGGTTCTGAAATTACAGTATTAAAATTTAACTGTTTTTGCTTATATACCATTTGGGGCATATTTGGCTGAAAACCCCTCTGGTTCCTGAATCAAACTTTGATTCATGACATGTGGTCTATGACATTCCTGTCACTCAAACCCGGATCTTTACCTAAAAGATCCCCACATTTCTCAACCTATGAGAATTAACCTATAATGAGAAGGAATCACATGACACATTTTGTCTCAATGTATTAATTTGGCATGGAGATTCCTCAGCTCCTGGTGCCAAACCCCTGTGGAAATACTCATCCCAAAACTTAGCTATTGATGTTTCAACTGGGAACAAGCTGATCAAACCTGAATACCTATGCATCTTTGTATTTATTCAGTTTTTGTTGGTTACTTGATGCCCTGTCAATTAAACTGATTAATCTACATGATTAATCAACTTGGTTTAAAGACACCTAGTCTTCACTTGACACAGTCAAGTCCATTGCAGACCAATGAACAAATCCTTATTAATCACATCTGCAGGTATATTTAATTAACCTTCTGAGTTAATTAAACGTTTGCAAGACACCTAGTCCCCAAGATTAACTTGGCCAATCTTGCCTCAATTTTGCTAGTTAGCACAGCCTAACTAACAATCCATATTATATTCTTTTTTTAACCATATATAACCAGTTTCTATGAATCTTTATAGGAAGAATTCCTGTCAAACCTATCTATATGAAATAAACAACAAAAACAGAACTTCTTTATATTTTGGAGTATTTATTTGGATAATTCCTCAACATTGACAGTTGTACAGTCACATGGCTCCTTCCTTCTCTTTGAGAGAATCAGCCTCACTATTGATCTCTCCTCTGTCTCCTTCCTGAGTAGGCACTTGAGTTGCACTAACTCTGTTCTTTGACCTGCAGGGCAACCACAACTGCGGCACACAACATGTGCATAGTTACTCTGTTGTTGTGTTCCTTTCATTTTAAAATTTCATAAAATACTAAATAAATTTCAATTGATAAGGAGCGCCTTTGGGGGAAGCTTCAAATATGGAATTAAGAAAGAAGAGAAGTATATTTTATTGGATAATACTTTAGACTTATATAGACTTGACTGTGGCAGGGATTTAGTTGGATTGAACCTAGGGGTTGGTCATGTGTGAGATGGGTTTGAGCCACTGGATACTTGGATAGTCAGGTGATATTGCTTGGTTACCATTCTTGGTATGTCAAACAGTATATTGGAAGGGGACCAAATCAGGCAATGGCTGGATGTTAAGTAGGTTGGCAGTAGCCATAATGCCTGTACATCCAGACCCTTGACACAATTAAGTTACTCCCTAATTTTAATTTTTGCTTTTATCTATATAGGATATTTACTTAAAGTTTTTCCCACCCAATATCCTGATTATAGATTTTTATTTCTTAATTAGTTGTTTTTGGTTTTACAACACCCATTTTAGAATACCCAAAAAAAATTCCATCCATTTCCCAGATTTTATACCAAATTTAAGCACCCAACACAATTTTTTAAATTTTGTGTTTCAGATTACGTGCCTTATTTTAGATACCATGTATCATTCTTGATTACAGTACATTGCACACAACAATTGAGTGGTTTTGTTTACATATTGAGTTGCTATTGTGTTTTGGTTTTGGTTCAGGTTTTGATTCACTGCTTGGGTGTATTTTGCAACCAATTTACATAGTAAACATGTGTACACCAAAATACAACTCACACTATTTTGTTTGTAAATCCATGTATTTTGGATTGTATTTTTGAATAGTCTTTATTGGCGTGTGAGCAATTTGTTGCTGTGTTGAACCATTTTGTCCATTAACGCCAAAAATCTCTGTTAACAGAGTGTATATTTTAACCTGATAGTTGGAATTTTCTTAAATCTGAAATCATTTTGTTTAAATTTGAGGTATTTTCAGTTGTTGCCATAGCTTTTAAAACTATTGTATGTTTTTCTTTATTATGAAAAGCTATATCACATAAACAGTTAAGTAAAAAAACAACTAGAGATAACAATGCTACAATAATAATGGAGATGAACAAGGCTAAAAAGATGATATAATAAATTGAAAAATTATTGTCTGGGTCAATCCCATGGGAAGCCAAAATAATGTAAGGTATTTCCCATAATTATGCAAGGTTATAAACTAAAGTGTATAAAGCATTAGGGTTAAGATTCAAAAGGTATAAAAATGTAGGAACAGTCTGTAATATAATTTTACAGAATCTGACCAAAAACTTGTACTGGGTCACAAAAGGTGTAATAGAGTTTAAGAACCCTAAAAAAGGCAATAAAACAAGGTATTTAGTAATGATCTATCAGTAACTAAGAGAATATTAATATTGGGGTACTCTCTATCAGCAAATTGATACATATAACTATTAAAAGTTTCCTTAATGGAAAATAATGGGTACAACAAGACTAAGGCTTGTTATTTAACAACTTCCATTCTTTAACTAGTAAAAAAGAAAAGGTTTTTGAACTAAGCACTAAACTATAAATTAAAAAACAAAATTCTTAAAATTATAAAGCTGAAAGGTTAAATTGGTAAAAAGATTGAAGGGAAGAAATCACTTAGAATTTTGGCTTAAAGCCTACTCTTTACAAGCTCTTTATTTATAGTTAATTTCATCCAGTTGCAAAATGATGGGCATAGGAGAACAACAGCTAATAGAAGGGGAAACTGGAGAAAAAGATAGAAACAAAACCTGGAGAAGTAGAGGAATAGAAGCACAGAAGCACCTGCAGATCAGCAACGTTTGCTGGGGCGGAGCAGGGGACTATGTAACAGTAGTTGTAAAAAGATAGCTTGAAATTAAAAATCTTCTAATTTAAAGTATAAAATATAAGCTATTTAAATAGCAAGGTAAAAGAAGGAGGGCAACAGCAATTCAAACACAAATTGACGTAAAAACAAGGTAAGAGACTTTAAAATACTAAAATATTAACTTTCTTACTTTTAAATCTTCATTATAATAACAAAAGACTTAACGTAAAAGAGAAAAATATAAAGATTTTCAAGTATATACTTCTGGGAAGTATAATAAACAAGATAAAGGGGAAAATTTAGAAGATAATGATACTTTATTTGATATGAATGTACGGTATTATATAGTATCATGGGAAGCCATATGCTGTGCATATACATCATGATGGTCATGGGGCTTATCTGAGTAATGTTCTTCTTAAGTCACAAGGCTTACTCAAGTTGTGTTCTGCTTAGGATCTGGATTGTGTGATCCTTGTAATAGATGGTCAAATGATAGTGGTGCCACTGATTTAATGATTAGTTGGTGAGCCATTTGGTGACTCATTTGATGAGCTACTTGGGGTGTTAATTCCCCAAGAGGGAGTAATCAAAGATGTTGTGACATCTTCCCCTGGGGTGCTGGAAGGCGGAGTGTGGGGTTCCTGGTCACCAGTCCCCAAAGTGTGTCCTGGGTCATAGCCAGGGACCAGCTTGGAGGAGTCATCATTCCCCAACAGTGGTGAGTGGTTGATCAGAAGCTTGTACTTGGCCTGCGCAACTGCAAACTCTTCCAACACCTTTCCAATCACTAGGCAGGCATCCCCACCATGCATCTGTACTTCAGCGGGCGCCAACCTCTCTATGGGTCTGTATCACTCTTGTAACAACCTAGTAAACTCATTCCCTATAAACTCCCTTCCCCTATTTGTCATCTCAGATGCCTAGTCAATCTCTCCACTCCTCCTGGGAAGACTTACTAGTGACAAATCTTCTACAACTCTGACAATAGGTGTCCTCTTCCCCTTGACTAGGGTAAAAGATATGGGGTAGTTCACTCATTGGACTTTTACTCTAATTACTGGAAATTTGGGCAGGGGTTGTAATAGGCCTTTATTCATGGTCAGAAGGAAGATCCCCTTAGAAATCTTATGATATAATGCCTGGGTAAGGGAAAAAATATAGGTTTGCCGATACTGGGAGTCCTCCAACAATCTCTTGGACTCCTTGTACATGGTCCTGGGCACCTGCACATTGGTCTTGGGCTCCTGCAGTCTGCTCCAGCTCTTACTCCTTCTTTCTTGCTCTGGCTTCTTTATCTTGGGATTCTGCACCTTTAGATTGGTTTTTAGCTCCTTCTGTAGTCCTTGTGGCCTTTGTAATCCACTTGATCCAGTCCCTGAAGAGTCTCAGATAGCTCCCCCTTTTATAGCTCCTTGTTTCAGACCAAAAATTTCTCTCAGAACTCTGGTTTTCAAAAGCTTAAACTATCCAGTTTTTCTCTCTCTATAATATATTAAGCTTTAAAACTTACTTCAGCCATTGAAAGCCCTGAATTTTCTGCTTCTGCTCCTCATTTTTTAGCTTTAACTCTTAAGTTAAAGCCCTCAAAACACTGATTAAATAGACTTTGGCTTGCAGCCAATCATAAGCCTCAATTCAACTAATTCTCTAAATAGTTTCCCCAAATGACTTGCTCTTGACTATAGTTTGAACCCAAGGCTGTCTTGCTCTGGGTAAACAACTGCTCCACATTTTGAACGGTTTTGCCGTGATTCCCGTCATGTTTCTCCAGCAAATCTCAAGCGCTTCTGTATATGTTTTACTTAAGAAAATTTAAAACCCTCAATTTTACAACATTTCTCCATGTGTCCCTGTGTTTCCTTCAACATTTTGCCTCTTTGAACTTGCTTGTCACTTGCCCTTTTGCCTTTCCTAGTTGTTCTTGGCAAAATTTGCTTATTTTCCCTCACAGTTTCTCTGTCCTGTTTCTGGCCTCTTTCTGTCTCCTTTCTGTCTTAATTCAAACCCAATAAATTTAAAGTTTAAGCCCTGTAATCCATTTTTCCTCCTCTTTCTTTTTATTATATGATAATTTAATTTGTTTTTATCATATTTAGGCAGTATTTAATTATTATTTAACTGCTTCTTTATATTCATTTTCCTCTTCAAAGACACCAAAATCAGCCTTCCAGCTTCTACTTCCAGTCTGGCTAGTCTTTCCAAGTCATCTTATAGTCCTGCACTCACATCTTCTGGTCATTCAACCAGTTCTTCAACCACATCTCTCAGCTCTTCAGCTCAACCAGCAAACAGTCCATCTTAGTCCACAAAACAACTCATCTTGGTTTCTGAACAGTTCATTACAGTCTTCAAACAGCTTGTCAGTCCTCTGGCCACTCCTTTATCATGACCAGTTACTCCTGCCTTATGATCTTTGAGCCCTTCCACTTATCCTCACTAGGAACCACCTTGGTTCCACCTGCACAGTGAACCATCTTGGTCCCAAACTTCAAAATGAACCAACAGTCCCTCAACTATTCTTCACTGTGATCATACAGTCCTTCTTACTAGTCTTCTCTGCTGATCCCAAAACATGAACCACCTTGGTTCTTTATCTAAGTCCCTGTTACCAGAGCCTGTAGACCCAGGCATGAGTCTACATTGAGCTGGCGTTTGACTGGGCCCTTGCAAGTGGCATTCCACTTAGGCCATCCAACCATAGATCCTCAAAGCCTATGTTGTTGTTTTTACTCACCCAGGTGATTAAGTCTGGGCTTTCAGTCACAGAGTAATCAGATTTACTTCCCAGAGGCCTAATCACACCAAGTTCTGCAACTGCTTCCCCAAGTAACCGCCTTGGTGACACCTCTGAGCAAATCTATGCCCTCTGATTCTCACTTTGGGTTCTCCCCAAAGCTCTCATAGGGGCATAAACAAGGACACCCTATCAGTCTGTTAGGCAGGATGCTTGCTCACAGACCTCCTGTAAGCGTATCAGGGTACATAGAGCCCTCAGAGCTTTTCCCCTCCCTGAAAGCCCATGCTACCCACCAGGGGTCAAAAACTTACAGCCCTGGTAGGCGTCCCCTACCATGCTGCCACATACTTCTACCCTGGCAGTTTGTATTACCTGCCAGGGTCTAAAGATTCTCCAGTCTGAGAAGCAAATGCTACCCATCAGGCTGGATCACTCCACACCCCAAACAAACAAAGTTCCCTGCTGAGCTATCTCATTCTTCACCCCAAGCAGCCACAGTTCCCTGCTGGGTGAAGACCTCTAGCCCACAGCAGCCAATATCATCTGCTGGGTGGAGACCAAAATCTGCCCCCTAGTAGTCTTTACACCTACTAGCTAGGCCTTAACTTCCCTAGTAGCCATCATTCCCTACTAGTCCTCTACCTGCAATCAACCAACAACACATTGTCAATCTTAAGCATAGCGTCTTTATTTGAAGCCAAATCAACCCTTGCCTGCAAAACTGTTTACATGTGGATCATCACATGGAGCCTTGGGAATCTTCTTGAGAGTTTTGTGGATACAGGCTTGACATTGGTCCAGTTTGGCGTTGGGAACAGGGAGTCTGGAGTTGTGCTGAGCTTTCCTTGCTTTGCTCAGGCAGAGTTGGTCATGGTGCATGTGTTTCAATTCAGTTCAGGCGCCCTTTTCTTTGATGAGGTAGGTACTGTTGGGTTTGACTTCCATGACAATGCCTGGCCCACGTAATCCTGGATCCAACTTGTGTTAGTCATGGTTGACAACCCAGATTTTGTTCCTGACTTGGAACCTTTCCTGCTACAGTAGAATTGCCTCTCTTTTGATTCTTTTCTGTTCCATATCTTCTTGGCCTTTTCTGGAACTTTATACGTTGGGATTACTGTCATCTGGTATCTTTGGTAGAGGTAATTGTGGTCCTGTGGTTGTACTAACAAGGGCGGGCTTTTGCCCATAGACAAGTTTTTATGGGCTTTTTCCTGTATTGCAATTGACTTGTGTTCTGCATACCATGAGTGCTGTTGGCAGCATGTTGACCCAGGCTTTTGGATTATTAGCAGATAACTTACTGAGGGCTTCTACTAGGGAGCTGTTTCAATTGTTCTACTTGTCCATTTGCTTGTGGGTGGTATGGGCTGGCTGTGATGTGTTTTATTCCGTTTTTGGCAAGATATATGTTGATGTCAACAGTGTTAAGTAAGATGCCTCTGTCTGTGATCAGGAGGTCAGGTTTCCCAAACTTAGCTATGGTCTCTTTCCCAATAAAATGTCTCACATCATTGCCTTTGTGCTCCTTTGTAGCTTGTGCCACAGGTCACCTGGTTGCATAGTCAATTGCTGTTATGATATACTTTTTGCCTTTGTTATTGCCATGCATTGGTCCCACAATATCCAGCAACCACACCTTAAAGGTTTTGTGATTGACACTGGTACTACTGACTTGGGCAGTGCCTTGGATTGGGCGTAATTCTTATAGAGTTTGCATTGCTCTAGTACTTCTTTGATATCATCTAGCATGTAGGGTCACCAGTAGCTTATCTTGAGATATTTGTGTAAGTTCCTACTACGGGTGTGCCTAAGTCTCTGTGATATTGAAGGATTGTGTCAAAATTTTGTGTTGACGGGACTTAAGGTATGGTGTCACCATTTGGAAGGATTTGGTGCAATGTGCCATATACGTTTTTGAACAGATGTTTTTTTCTTAAGGACTTTCTCTTGGATGTCCATTGGGGTGCCAGTTGGGAACTCTTCTTGGAGATTCCCCATGATTAACATGGGCCAATCAGGGTCCCCATCAGCACATAAGACATGTTTACTGTATAGCCTTGATAGGGCGTCTGCAGTAAGCATTTCTTTGCCTGGCTTGTACTCAATCTGCATTGGGTGTCTCTGTATGAGACTTATCCACTCAGCCTGTCTTCTTGACAAGTGTTGTTGTGTCTTGAAGAATATTAACAATTTGTGGTTGATGAGGACTTTGAATGTTTGGGCTCCTTCTAGGTAACATTGCCATTTCATGAGGTAGTGCACAGTGGCTATCAATCCCTTTTCATTTATGGGGGTAGGACACACCATTTCAAAAACAGCATCTCAAAAAACGCCATTTCAAAATACGCCATCTTGAATTTCTGCTATCTCAATTTACTAGTAAAAACACCATTTTGATTTACGGCATTTTGACTAAGAAAAAACAGTTTTAAAATTTTAGATTTTTTGAACTCCAAAAATTACCCAAAAAATTCCCAAAAACAAAAATTCAAAAAACATTTCTAGGCTTAAAAAAACCTCAGAATTCCAAATCTGCAATAAAAAATGTGGTCAATTAGTAGCAACATAGTTGCGTAAAGCCCAAAAGTTAAAATAATCCCAAAAACAACTATTTTCATCTATTTTAACTACAAACTATACTTTCAAATAAGCATACAATTGTACCAAATACTAAAAAAGTCAAAAAATAATAAAATTAAAGAAAAGAAGAGAGAAGATAAAGAAGAATTTATTAAGAAAGGGCTCAAATATTAGTAGAAAGAGCAACTGAGATAGCTTGGAGATGCTCAAGCTTGATATCCTTGGGATAGTAGGCAAGGACCACCTTGCTAATCTCTATATACTTTTTCAATGCTTTGGTCTGCTTGGGGGGATCACCCTTGGTCTTCATGCCTGTTTTAAAGAGGTGGGCAGAGATGGCCTGCTGGGTTTTGAGATGCACCATGATTTTGTTGAACTTGGGCTTCTGAACCCGGACCCTTGTGGCAAATTGACTATGCCACCCTTCAAGAGAAGAGGGGTCTTGATTAGGCCATCCTTTACCTGCTTAAAGCAGTTCCATGTGATTGAGTCACTGCCTTTTCTAATGTGGTGTGCTCCCTGAAAAATACCAACCCATTGAGTTTCAAAATACTCAATAAAGGGTGCAAAGGCTGCCTGGTTGGCAATAATGTAAGGATGGCAGAGGAGGGCGTTGTAGAAGGCATTTGTTTCCTCTTTTTGCACAAGGGCAAGGGCAGAAAATCAGTTGAACACGTCCTTTACTTCATTTTCTGCCTTCAGTGTAGACCAGCTCATGAAGTGCAGAGCACTTTTGGAGGCAGTGGCAGAGTGCCTGCCAGAAGTGAAAGTAGCATCCTTGAGGGGAGCTCTTGAAGACTCTAATAAAAGCATTGGCCTGAGCCTGCTCAAAATCTACTACCAGATATTCATGGTAGGGAAGGCTTTTGGGCTTTTTCTTGATTGGGGTGGCTTCCTCTGACTGGGCCTTTTTCTTGCGCCCTCTAGTCTCCCTTGGCTCCTCTTCAATAGTTGGGAGGATCTCATCCAACTTGGCCTTTAATATTGTTAGAGCCCAGACATAAGTTTCCTGCTTTTTATTTGGGAGGAAAAAGAAGACTAGGGGAAGAACTAGATTGCCAACCTGCACATGGATATTCCAAAGCTGGCTGAAGAGCTTTGGGCAGGTGGAGAATGTTCCATCTGCAAGCCAGGTCTTTCATTTTAAAAGTTTGCAAAGATCCTGGCTTGTTGCAAAGCAGATGATCTGCTCTGAGGCATGTTGCCCATCATTGTGAAGGAGGAGTCTCTATTCATGCTGTGAAAGCTTTTGCTCCTCAGTTAGAATCAACTGGTCAATTGATGTAGCATTGACGCCTTCAGTGCTCATAGCATATCTCTGGTCAGTGAGATATCTCTGTGGTTTTGAGGCGCCACCAACAGTTGCCAGTTGGGTATCATTTAGATTAATGAGTACATTGTTTACGGCCTCAGTTGCAGTTTGATCTTTTGTGGTTGGGATCACCTGGCAAAGAAACCAGTGGATCAGTTGATATATAGGATCAAAAGGCTGGCACAGTCATGCCCAATAGTCAGGGCTTTAAAGCGAGTGAACCCATAGGTGGTAAGTCTAGCTGGACAGCCAATGTTATCACATTTGAAGTGATGTTGACAGATGGGCTTCTTCTTGTTGTTGCAGCTGAAGCTGTAGCCCTTTACAACAAAGCCAGCACCCCTTTCTTTGTCATAATTGGATAGCTGACAGGGTATGTTATTGGCACAGCAAAGGTGCCATTTTGATTGCATACATTGTGGATTGGGTTAAGATCTCAGAGCTCAATTGGCTCATCTGCAGGAGCACCAGGCTCAGGCTCTGGTGAGGGCATAGGTGTCTTGGGAGGAGCTTTACCCTTAGCAGGCTGCTTTTTAGGGGTAGTTTTGGCCTTGGGAGGAGTGGTCTTGCCTTTGGAGGCCTTGGGCGCAGCTTTGGTAATTGACTTGGGAGGCATCTAAAAGTGAATTAGCATCAAAATATGAGCAATTTGAGGGTTGTTTTTAGAGGTAAAAATGAGAATGTTTTTACTATTAAAGTAGTAAGTATTTTTACATAGAATTGTAGAAGAGATCTAAAAATATATACTATCAAAATTTCAATGTTTTTTATTTTGTAAAAATATTTTTTTATTAGTAACACAAGTATACAAAACTTTGAGTTTTGACTGAAAACTTGCAGTTGAAATGGCGTTTTTGAAGTGACATAATTGAGGTGCCGTAGCTCAAAAACATAGTGTTTTTGACCATTTTTTATATTAAATTAAGAAATTTACGGTGGAGCTACTTCAACTGGGTCAAAGAGTAAAACTTGAATTTCTCAAAAACTAGCTTATACAACTGGAGTTAAAAAGTACCCAGTTGTTTAGAGGAGGGCAAAAAACTTATATTTGCAAAGTTTCATATGTTTTCTTACATTTTTTACTAATATGGTTTTTGACATGAACTATTACTTTTAAAAAGTGGAAATCATGAATTGCGGTGGGGGAATTAATATAGTGTAGCCTGGCATCATATGTAATTTCCCCTTATTTTCCCCTATCCATTGTGCGTCTTGAATCAATTGGGTGATATGAAACTCGGTGGAATTTGAAGTGACATAAATCAAAATGGCGTAATCACCCCCTTCCATATTAAAATCACTATTAAAATACTTTATTAAGAAAACCCTTATCAATGTATCTATGTATAATAAAGTTATAAATTACAATTAACAAAACTGGTTTTTTTACCCAGCAATGACAATCACTAGAAGGACTATCATAGTGGCGTCTATTTAGGTTGTTCTTATTATAAGCGTCTTAGATTAATACTATAGGAACATCTTCTGGCACTATACCACAGGCTTTATTTTAGTTTGGGTATAAGCTTATTTTAGTTTAAGATAAATGGCATAATTCTAAATAGCGTAAAGTTGAGATGGCGTAAACACGCCCCACACTAAGTGATTTCATATGTAAATAAAGTTAGCAAAATAAGATTTAATTAATCTGACTTGAAGTGACGGAATCAAGATGGTGTAAATTTGAGATGCCGCATTATAAAGGTATATGTAAATTTTAACTATTTCATTGTTTATTTTAATTTTGTGATTCAAAATCACTAACGCAAAAAATGCCATCTCAAATTAAATTTGAGATGGCGTATTTCAAGATGCCGTTTTTGAGATGGTGTGTCCTACCTTTATGAGGTATCTTTGTTTGCCGTCAGATAGTTTCCTTGACTCATACGCCACAGGGAGGAAGTCCTTTTCTGCCATTTGGATACAGAGTACTCCTCCTATGGCATAGTCAGATGTGTTGGTTTCTAGTTCATATATTCCCTCATGATTTGGGTATTGGAGGATGGGGCAGTAACCATTTGTTTTTTAGTTGGCAGAAGTGTTGGTCTTGTCATGGGGTCCAGATAAACTTGGTTGTTTTACCCCTAATGGCAGACAGGGGGGCTGTTAGGGCACCCCAGTCAGGGATGAATCTTCTAACGTAGACCACCATGCCTAGGAAGGTACAGAGCTCACTTTTATTTCTTGGAACTGGCATTTTGGTTATGGCGCGTATCTTTTCTGGGTCTGGTTTGATTCTGCCCTTGCTGATAATGTGACCAAGTAATGTAAGTTAAGACAAGAAGAAGTCACATTTTGACGGTTTGGTGATGAGTTGGTTTTCTTAGAGGGTGCAGAGGGCCAGGCAGACATCTTCCCACTGCTGTTTTAAGGTTGGGCTGTAAATGATTATGTTGTCCAGGTAGATAATTGTGTGTTTTACAATGTTTTCCTTGAAAACCTTGTTCATGAAGGTCAAAAAGGTACTGGGGCTTTTGTCATACCAAAATTGAGGACAACACATTTGAAGGATCCATACTTGGCTCTAAACACGGTCTTTGGGATGTCTTCAGGCTTTAGACAAATTTGATGATAGCCTGCTGTCAAATCAATTTTTGTGAAGATTTGGGACCCCCCAGGGTGTCAAAAAGGTCATTGATCAGGGGCAGGGGATACCTGCTCTTAATTGTGACCTCATTGAGCGCTCTGTAGTCTGTGACAAGGCAGAGTTCTTTATCTTTCTTTGCTACAAAGAAAACAGCAGCACTAAAAGGCAATTTGAAGGTTAGATTAGGCCTTTCTCAGGGGCTTCATCCAGATAGGCTTTCAGGGCATTGTTTTATTGGGGTATGAGTTGATAGATTGGGCATGCTTTTGATATACTTCCTTTGAGGTCAATTTTGTGTTGTATACTGCGGTCAGGTGGTAAGCCTGGTAAGGCTTCCTGGAAAACAGAGGGGAACTCACTGACTAGTTGCTCTCAGATGTAGTCCCTCTCATGTTTGGTTTCTGTATTTTTGAAATGGATAACCTCATATGTGCAGGTGTTCCAATTGATTTTGCTAGGATCAGTTTCCTCTTCTGTTTTCATGATTTTTACAAACATGTGGTCTCTTATAAGCGTGTCAAGATGAGTAGGGTAAACATAGTGATGGACCTCCCCTTGCTTTATGATGAGGGTAGTGCTATCCAAGTCAATATGAGGTTTGATCTTTCTCATCCAATCTAAGATAAGTATAACATTGTATTTGGGGATTGGTATGATAGGTCCACTAAGTGTAGTCTGCACGTCTTCAATTTGGGATGTGGAAAGGCTTTGATTCTTTGGTGACTGGTGGCTTCTGTTATCTGCCATGACAACTCTCTTGATGTTGCTTTTCATTGTGGGTAGTTTCATGAGGTTGGCAAATTTCTTGTTAACAAGGGATTAGTCTGATCCAGTGTCAAATAGTGCTGTGCCTTAGTATATGCAAAAACAGAAAGAATAAGTGAGAAGTTTATTTCCAGTTTGGGCAGCAAACAGTAGAGGGTTGCTAGAGGGTACTTGGATCATGGTGATTTAATTCACATTCTGGTCCCTGTATGAGTCTTATAAAGTGGGGGAGAGCGGCTTGCCTAAGCACTCCCCTGAGCTTTTCCCTCATCATTGGTATCTTCAGCACTTGCTTGGTTAGCCTGCGCTGTACAGTTACCTGTTTGAGGATGGGTGTTTTTGGCTCAATTATTTTGCTTGATTGGTTGAGGATCCTTCTTGGCTGTAGGGCTCTCCTTGTGCTTGTTTGTTGCATGTAGATTGTCATATTTTTGAGCTGCGCACTTTCCTTCCAAAAACACATCTTTGAGGTTCTTGCAGTGGATCATGTTGAACTGACGTCTAATTTGTGTGGGGAGGCCATTGTAGAAGTTAATGGTGTTGGGAGCCTGGTCACATAAGTTTTCATACACTGCAATGTAATCCTCAATTGTTCCTGTCATTTAAAGTTTGTGAGTTCTGTCATGATCACCACATTGGAGTCCTTCATGGTGAACCTTTTGAGGAACGCGGCTTTGAACACCTCCCAGTTTTCTTTTTGATTGGAGTGTTGGTTGAGCCATTCACTTACAAAGTGTGAGGTGGTTCCAGTGACACAGAGGACAACTTTGCTGGTCCAGAGTCTACGGGGGTAGTCTACTTGTGTGAATTTGCTTTGGGCGTTGTTGATCCAGAGGTTGGTGTTTTCCCAGCGTAACCCTGCAAAAGCCCCAATTTCTGCTGAGCGTAGGAGTTGAAAGACAATACTAGGTATCTTGGGCACCTGCGGGATTGCAGAAGTTGTAGGAGGGTTCAGGAGTTTACAAGTGTGGAGAAGGTTGTACTGTTTGATGGGGATGAGGACGTCATTGAAGATTTGAAACCTGTAGGGACGTCTTGTCCCTCTTTGTAGTCTCTCCAATCTGCAGGTGGACCATTTGGTGGAGCCTTTTCTTAGGAGGAATTTTTCTTTAAATTTGTGTAGGTGTGGATAACCTACTTTCTGCTACCACTGTTGAGTATATACTTCTGGGAAGTATAATAAACAAGATAAAGGGGAAAATTAAGAAGATACTGATACTTTATTTGATATGAATATACAGTATTATATAGTATCATGGGAAGCCACATGCTGTCTATATACGTCATGATGGTCATGAGGCTTATCTGAGTAATGTTCCTCTTAAGTCACAAGGATTATTCAAGGTGTATTATGCTTAGGATCTGGATTGTGTGATCCCTGTAATAGATGGTCAAATTATAGTGGTGCTACCAACTTAATGATTAGTTGGTGAGCCATTTGGTGACTCATTTGGTGAACTACTTGGGGCGTTAATTCCCCAAGAGGGAGTAATTGAAGATGTTGTGGCAAGATTTTTTAAAAGCCTGCCCTTTGGATCAGGGCATGACAGCAGTAAAGCTTCTTATGGAGATATCAATATCACATTTGCCTTGGAAGAATGACACAACCAATTTTCAAGTCATTGGGAGTTAGAAAGCCATTCTTTAGTAAACTGTTTGTGAGCCTGAATAATTTAAAAGACAGGAATGACAAGATTCTTAAGGATTTTGATATTGGATTAACTCTTTCTAAAAAAATCCAGTATTAAATCAATAAGAACACTAGTATAATCTGGTAAATAGGGGCTATAAAAAGAATGAGATACTAGAATACCTGAATAGGGTCTCAAATAACATGAACTTTGGATTTGAATAATTGCAATTAATTTTTTGCCAAACCTGTTTTCTTATCTTTTTATATCTATTTTTTAAAAAATTGATTTTTATTTATTTGGTGACAAATTTTTGTAAGTTAAGATTTTATAATTATTTTAATTAAAACTTGATGGTTTAATTGTGTTTTATTTGATTTCAGAATTTCAGCCTTTTTAATATGAAAGTTTTTATTAACTTTACAAGTTAGAAATTAATTGGATTTTATTTTTTGGAAACGGTTCTTTATTTGATTGGAATGACAGAAAAACATTGTATAATATTTCTTGTTGAAAAATTGATCAAAAGAAACATAATTGACAGAACATATTTCTGTTGCCACTTATTGACTAAAAATAACTATTAAGATTAACTTTAGGCTTATGGGAAATAAATTTCTCTGAAGGAACTTTGCAACCTTTATGACTCTTACATTATCAAAATGAGAATGATTTCAAGGCCAATTTGATGTTAAATGCTGCTGATGCTAGAAACTTGATAAGAAAACTATTTGTGGAGCCCACCTGACTACAGATACACTATAAAAATCTTCTCTTAGAATTTTCTAAAGTGAAGACAGTAATTCAATCCAGTTTTTACCTAGCAATGATCCAAAATACACTTTTATAGCCACTGCTCAGTAAAAATTACATCAAACTCTTAAAAAGGCAGTGGTATCTGCTTTAACTAACAAATTATTTAAGCCCTGAGCATTAAACATTGTGATATTGATATCATGAAACAAAAACAACAAAAAACATCATCACATTTTTTAGCTATACCACCAGATGGCCTATGGCTCAAGCCATTAAGAAACAAGAAGGTAATATCATAAGATTTATTAGTAAGCAATTTAATCTATATTTATATTAAGTCAGATCTTCTTGTCATATATTAAGGAAAGTAAATTACTGGTGATAGCACCAATATTTGCCTCAAATAAGGCATCTAACACACTACAAGTAGTGATTACTACTTACAAGAAACTTAGTGAGTTAAAAGTCTAAATGATTATATGATTAAAGTGCTAAGAAAGCTATATTTTAATAATCTAAATCTCCTGGTTTATGTGCTCTCAATTGTTTTGATGGTCTGTCACACTAAAACAAACCAAAATAATTGTAAGATCTAATAATAATTGGTTTACAGGTAAAAAAACATCATTTTTGATGTCAATCAGAAATCATATATTTTGTTACCAAAAAAAATAATGAAAAAATTCAGAAATACATTATTCCTGTGAAAAATAAATACTTAAGAAAAACAATGGTCAAAAAATAATACATAACACTTCAATTTAATGGATTTTAAGTAGATAATAAAGTTTGATGTGGTCAATCATGGCTTACACAAGTTATAGCCTGGCCTGACAGAGCCAAAAACAGTCATAAAAGTAAAATTAACAATAAAAGTCTCATCAAAAGAATAGCAATTTGGAAAACCTTTAATTTAATGTATCATAATTATTTACACCTATAAAAAATAGGCTCAAACCGAATTAATTTTGTTCATATTCTGGATAAACATAAGAAATTAGTCAAGTTTCTGTGCTTTAATACTTTTAGAAAAGAGTTGTAACAGCTTTTCTTACTAATTTCTAGAAAAAATTTTTTCTAATAAATAACTCAACCTGAAAAAAAGCCATAAGATTTAATCCAAATATTTCACAAAAATCAGCCTTTCAATTCTATATAATATCTTTTTTAAAGAGCATATGCTTCATTTGAACACTAAATATAATATTTTTAGCTTTAAAAAGCTTTTATCTCAATAAAACATTTTTAAATCTTTCACTTTTCTTGTATGATATATATTGAAAGTATATTATAACAATTGTATACTCCAAATCTGGGTGATTTTATTTTTTTAAACACATATCTAAATGATACCACCATTAAACTAAGTGATCTATTTGGATAAGTCCTGAGCCATGACATTAGTGCTATAACTATACATGTTTCAATTATTATATATTGCATTATTAAAAATTATAGAACCTCTTGCTAGAATACTTTATTTAAATTGACTGGGTAAAGGAAAATATTATGCCAACTTTCTATAAAGCTGTACTTTATCAGAAGTTATTGTATAAAAATTAAATGTTTACATAAAATCAAATAAAGTACAGTAGTTTTCAAAGGTATGTTAAGCAAAATCAACACTTTGCAAAAAAATCAACTAAGATGCAAAAAAATAGAATTAAACCTAAATTTATTATGTTTTAATATAAATTGATCAACTTTTATTTTTTGCATCCGAGTCACTTTTATTTACAGATGTGTTGATTTTTGTTATGAAAGTAACTGTTTCAAGGCCCCAGGCGGGAATCAAACCCGCTCCTAGCCACCAGGCAGGGCTAGCGGGCGGGGGAGATTCACCTGCACCTGGATTTTTGCTTTTCAAAGCAAATCCAGGTGCGGGAACCATTCCTGCCCTGGTGGTAGCTGAGGGGCCAGCTTTGGGCCCCAAAAGCTATGCCCAAGCCTTGGTGGGTTTGGCTGGGCCTGGGCAGGCTATTTTTAGCTGCCCAGTAAACCCAGATCAAGCCCACTCTCCATTAAGTAATTTGGGGTCCCCAATTGGGGACCCCTTTTTTAATCAAGTTCTTTGGGCTCAAGAGAGCCTGTCAAGCCAGTTCAAAAATGGTGATCAAATTGGAAAAAAGCCCCAAAACCCCAGAAGCTAAACCTGCCAAAATCATTGACCAGCCAAGCCAAGATGGACCATCAAAAAGTCAAACAACTGTTCCTGAAAGCCCCGAAAATAACCATGAAGCAGCTAACCAAACAGCAGAACCTGAGATGCCAAGCCTTGCCATACAGATAGCATCATAAGAATACCCAGAGGCACCTGCATGTGAGTAAGTATATAAATCAGAAGCACTTGAAAAAGTTCTGTATTGTCATCCTTACCAAATAAAGTTGTTATGAACCTTTGGTTCACCAATCTGTTTCCATACCTATTTTTGATACTCTTCCATCTGCATACACCCAAGTGTCAGTACCCATCTACTGGGATAGATAGTCAGACTCCAGTTGATAAAACTGAAGCCTTTGACTACTACTTCCCACTCAACGCTCCATTTGACCCTGTGCATTTCACTGAGTATCCTGTCAATCCTGCCTAAAAACCCTGGACATTAGAATAGTTGCAGTGGTACACCCGCCCAAACGCTCCCAAGGAACCCTACCAAATAGTCTGTGACAGCAAAGCAATCACCATCTACCCTTTGATCTTTGACGGGAAGTACAACAATCCTGCCGCCTACTTGGTCCCTATGGAACCGCCCCCAACATCCAAACCAACCATTGTAACTCCCCCACTTTTGATGCCACTGGTCATAGTAGTCAATTCCTGGGAGTGCTTTACCTTGAGCTCACAGGATTGATTGACTCTGCCTTGCCAGTGGCTGGATCTTGGGCTGTGGCTGGGAAGGCCCTTTCCCACCTGATAAAGTTAGGTCCCATCATCTGGTGAGCCATGACAGTACCTGCTTTGACTCCTCCACCTGCTGGAGCTCCACGGTACTCTTGGTATCCTGACATTATGATAATCTACCCCAAACTTGGTAACCTGGGCCCCAATATGTTATTAGCACTTGGGGCTACTTGTATGTTTGTTTTTATGATTATCACTTATTACTATTATTTGTGGCTATCATACTGAATCTCCTCCATGTGAAAGAGAACAACCTGAACCTTAGATGATTCTAAGGATGCTCCAGAGAGCAAAGACCCAACTGCAGCAACCTCCTCCCAAGTACAGAACGTCATTGTGAACCAAACCACCTCCAATGTGACCATGCCCCAGATGGGA
The DNA here is from genome assembly GCA_014839935.2 of Entomophthora muscae. Lineage (NCBI taxonomy): Eukaryota > Fungi > Entomophthoromycota > Entomophthoromycetes > Entomophthorales > Entomophthoraceae > Entomophthora > Entomophthora muscae. The sequence goes on along the minus strand of QTSX02001493.1, from coordinate 260,940 downwards.
AAGCTCAGCCTAGAGGAAGATAGAAGAGCCATGCTGGTACTACAACTGCACTTCCTAGCTAATGCTGCCGCCTATCCCAACAACACAGTCAAAGTCTTAGGAGTAGCATCCATGCTAACTGGGGACGCCCTAGACTGGTTTGGCAAAGCCACTGCAACAATGTAGAGTTTTGCTTAGACTATGCTCAATTTGAGGCTGAACTAATGGCCACAGGAGAGGACCAGAATACCTGTCACTTTGCCTTCATGACCCTGTTTGAATTCAAGCAAACAGCCACCCACTTCAGACCTATGTAGAAGAGTTCACCAAACTACAGACCCGTGCTATGCTGGACAACAAATTGGCTGTCATCCTATTCAGAAAAGGCGTGAACCCAGGGTTAAAGGACCTCCTCAAGCACCCCCCCCACAATTGGATTAGAAGAACTGATTGTTCTCTGCCAAGGACTAAGCTTAAATCAAGAAACCCACAGCGCTTCCTCTCATGGACCCCAGATGGCCAGAAGCCCCACTGTAGACAGACCAGCCATGACACCTGTGGAGTTGCAACAACATTATAGAGACAGGTTGTGTTTCCACTGCCATGAAGCAGGACACCAGACCAGGGCCTGTCCCAGAAGAGATCAAACTTCAGGCTACCTTGCCCAATTAAACACTACCTCTCAGTCTTATAAGTATATCATAGTGACCCCATAAGTGGGAGATAAAAATTTCAAAAAAAGGCTTTCTTAGACACAGGGGCTGACAAAAGTTTCATCAACCCTGCATTAGCGTTCAAGCTGGAACTCACCCCCTCAGATACTCAATTCCAAGTCACTATGGGAAATGGTTCAACTGACATTGGCCAATAATGTAACCAACACCTCAAGCTGAAGATTGGGCAAAACACCTACCCCTCGTCCATTATCTTGTTGAAAAGATTACCACACTCATTGATACTTGGAGACTCCTGGGCTGACAAGCATGGTGCAATCCTGAACTATTGTGATCAAACCGTAACCCTGGGAAAGGGACCTAACCCTGACACTGTATCCATTCAGTTGAGCCCACGCATAGTACCCCCCACCAAACTCATGACCTTGCAATTGGATCCTTGCTCAGGGAAGCTGCCCTCAGCCCTTGAGAAATGGGCCAGTGTCTTCAGCAAAGAGGCAGCAAATCAACTGCCTGAACACTCTATCTAAAACCATGTCATTGACTTACTCCCTGATATGCAACCCAGCCATGGCCCCATCTATAGTTTCAACCCAAAGAACAGGTGGCCTTGAAAGCGTACATTGAAGACATGACCAAGAAAGGATTTATCCGAGTCTAAAAGGCCCCATGCTCTTCCCCCCTACTATTTGTTGGGGTGAAGGATGGGGGAATGAGACCTTGTGTAAACTACCAGAAGCTGAACAAAATCACAGTAAAAAACTGATACCCCATACCTAATGCCAATGACCTATGTGATGTCTTGACTGGAGCACAAATATACTCTAAGATTGACCTCCAAGACGCTTTTAACCAAATCCAAATCAAAGAAGGCAATGAATATAAAACGGCTTTCAAAACTCAATATGGACTCTATGAATACCTGGTCATGCCTTTTGGGCTATGTAACGCCCCTAGCACTTTCCAGAGGATGATTAACTTGGTCCTTGGAGAATACCTGGACCAATTCTGTGTGGCATATCTTGACAACATTCTGATATATAGCAAAACACATGAAGACCACCTCTGCCACCTGGACCTCATCTTGGAGAAACTAGCAGCAGCCAACCTTCACGTCAAACTCAATAAGTGTGAGTTCTTCCAACACGAGGTAGAATTCTTGGGCTATGTAGTAAAAACTGGTGGATTTGCCATGGCCCAAGATAAAGTGGATGCAGTCACAGCTTAGCCCACCCCCATCTGTCAGAAAGATGTTAGGAGTTTCCTGGGGTTAGCAAACTACTGTAGAGATTTTATCAAAAAAATTTCTCATATTACTCTGCCTCTGACCCGCCTTTGCTCAGACAAAGTCCAGTTTGAGTGGACCCCTGTCTGTGTTGTTGCCTTTGAAGCCCTGAAGTTAGCCTTCACCTCTACGCCTGTGTTAGCCATGCCTGACCACACAAAGCTGTTCATCCTGTAAACTGATGCTTCTGACTTTGCCCTGGGAGGGGTGCTTCTTCAGGAAGGAGGGGATGGTATTCTACATCCTGTAACAAATTACTCCAAAAAGATTATTACTGCTGAAGGAAATTACCCTATATACAATAAAGAAATGCTAGCTATAATGAAGACCCTGAAGCATTGGCGCAGATACCTATCTGACGCTGAGCACCCAGTAAAGGTCCTAACAGATCACAAAAACTTGGTTTACTTCTTCAAACCACGTCAGCTTAACCAACAACAAGCAAGATGGGCCCTAGAACTGGAATACTATGTACTAGAAATTGACTATAAACCCAGAAAAGTAAACATAGTCCCAGATGCCCTAAGTAGAAGAGCCAACCTGATCCCGTCCTCCACCAAGTTGAGATATCACAACACCCATACCCTGTTGGATACAGCCAGTGGAAGAATACAGCTAAACTACCTGAAAATTGTTGCTAAGAAATTGGACGTATTAGAAGCCCAGGCAAAGGACCCTGTTGCCAAAACTATGGTCTTGGAACTCTCAACACAACTAGACAGCCCCCTGTACAAAAGAGGTTACTCACTAAAAGGAACCACCCTACTGTTCCGAGGAAGAATCTATGTACCAGAAGGATTAGCTCAGATTTCTGTACTAAAGGACTATCACAACTCGGAACTAGCCAGTCCTGGGCCGCCACAAAACCCTTAAAAGCATCAAAAGAAATTACTTGTGACCCACAATAGACGCAGATGTTATCAACTACATTGAGGGCTATGATACATGCGGTCATACCAAAACAAGACGCTCTAAGCCAGAAGGCCTCCTCTACCCCCTAGACATTCCTTCAGGCCCCTGGAAATTGGTATCCATGGATTACATAGTTGAACTCCCACCCTCCAAAGACTACAACACAATTCTGGTGATGGTTGACTGTTACACCAAAATGGCCTACTTTGTCCCCATCACTACCCATTGCACTGCCGCTGAAACCGCCTGACACTTCCATGATCAAATAATCACCCAACACAGAACTCCAGAGGAAATAGTGACAGGCCAAGGACCACAGTTCACATTTCATTATTGGGCGCAAGTGATGAAAGATCTAGGAATCAAAAGATGCGTGTCCACTTCCTATCACCCCCAGACCAACGGCCAAACCAAACGGGTAAACCAGATTTTGGAACAGTGCCTCTGATGCTACGCAAACGCCAATCAAGACAACTGGGAAGACCTATTATTCACAGCCCAATACACTTATAATAGCAAAGATCACGCGTCCACCGGTATGTCCCCCTTCAAAGCTACTTACGTATTTGACCCCACTTGGGACCCCAAGATTGGAAACCAGGAGTCTAACAAAGCGGGTAGAACCTGGATGGAACACATCCACAAAACCCAGATGACCTGTCCTGAAACCTGACCTGTGCAGTACAGACTTACAAAGCCTTTGCTGATAGAAAGCGCACCCCTAGAAAGCCACTAGGGATTGGGGATGAGGTCTATCTAGACTCAAGGAATATACCCCTAAATGTCACATGGCAGAAGCTAGCTCATCAAAGAAGCGGCCCCTACCAGATCACGGGCCAAGTAGGAAAAGTAGCTTACTGTCTGAAGTTACCTGACACCTGGAAAATACATGACATATTTCATTGATCCTTGCTGTTCAAAAAGGAAGGAACATCCCTACCCCATCAGAAACTGAAGACTGCCCCTCCGCCCATCCTGGTAGGGAGATCCCTTGAACATGAAGTAGAGTATATACATGGCAACTGCACCCACTACCATAAGTCACAGTACTACGTCAAATGGCTAGGATACCCACCCAAGGAAAGCACCTGGGAACCAGCTGACAACCTTGCCAATGCAGCTGATGCCGTCTGCCAATATTGGGAGAAGAAGAAAACCAAGTCCCGTTTAGAAGGAGATATTGTTACAAAAGTAACAGTTTTGAGGCCCCAGGCGGGAATCAACCCCGCTCCTAGCCACCAGGTGGGGCTAGTGGGTGGGGGATATTTTCCTTCACCTGGATTTTTGCTTTTCAAAGCAAATCCAGGTGCAGGAACCATTCCCTCCCTGGTGGTAGCTGAGGGGCCCACTTTGGGCCCCAAAAGCTACGCCCAAGCCTGGGTGGGTTTAGCTGGGCCTGGGCAGGCTATTTTTAGCTGCCTAGTAAACCCAGATCAAGCCCACCCTCCATTAAGTAATTTGGGGTCCCCAATTGGGGACCCCTTTTTTAATCAAGTTCTTTGGGCTCAAGAGAGTGTTTTAACCAAGTTTCCAGACTCACCTACCAATGTATCTTACAATACCCAGGGGCGCTCAATGAGTTGCCCTTTGACGTATCTAATGACAATAACTAATCTGATGGTAATACTAAATGGCAGGCACTTCATCCTAATTAGGAGTGCTACCAATTTGACTTGCTGATCCCCAAACAAGTTATTCCTTGGCTTCAAACCTTACATGAAACTTCCCACCATGCCACCCCTGTGTGGCCTTGTGGCTTTCCCCATATGGACTATTAATCACAATATTCTACAATAAACAATACCTTATTCTTATTATTCTGTCCTTTCCTATTGGACTGTTGTCTTTCCCAATTCCAAATACTGAATCCTCATTGGTTCAGTTGAAACAGTGGTAGCAGTGATAGGTTGACAACCTACCTAAAACAGAATTCCCCCCAAGAAAGGAAGAAGTACAGGCTGTATGGCTACTCCCCAAAAAGAGACCTTCATGCCAATCCCCAAAGGGGACATCCCCAATGGGTAAGCCATCTATCAAGACTAGTTAGTTCTCACCAGTGTATACAACTGGCTCCGCCTTGGGCAGCGTGACACCAGTGTCACCCTGCCCCAGTCAGACCTGTCTCAGCGCATGCTCAACCTTCAGCTTGAATCCTTTGCTAGTGGCGTCAAAGAGGCTGACATTGTCAGTTGGCTCCAATATACTGAAAACCGCCTCCACATCTGTTAGGTTCCTGAGCCCATGCAGGTTTCCACTGCATCTGGTTGCCTCACGGGGCCCGCTGCTGTGTGGTTCACTAACTGGGCCAGTCAAGAACTTGACGTTACCTGGGCAGCATTCCAAGACGCTGCCAAGTCCTGCTACAGCAAAACCTTCTCTCCCATTGTTGTGGGAATTCCTCTTCTAGTAATCAAACAAACTGGTTCTGTTCCTGAGTACTAGCTGCCTGGCAACAAGCTCTTGCTGCCGCCCCCAAAGCTGTGACCAACAGAAATGCAATGCTACTCACTCTCATTGTCAATGAGTTAAAACTCCATATCTGCAAGTGGGTCCCTGTAGGTTGCTGCACCTCCATTGATGACTGCTACAAGGCTATTGTGGAGGCTAACAACCAGGCCTCAATGGACTTCTGCCATACCAGTGATGCTCCATCCCAACCACATGTCACACCTGGCAGTGGCCACAATCAAGTAGGCCACCGCCAGCCCCGTCAGCAGGATAATGGGACTAAACTTCCCCAAAAGGGGGAGCTTCAGCTAGCGCAGATTGGGGATCAGGGAAAAGCCTGGGGGTTGTAGCAACAAGAGGCCTTACAACCCCACCTGACCCATCCTCTCAATCCCTGCTCGCAAAAACCCCCTGCAACTACAACATTCATGAAGTTGAAACCCTGGACGTCTTTCAAGTCTACAGTGATGACCCTGTATTGCAACCAAGCCACTCCTCAAATAAAGTAACACACTTGTCCTATCACTTCTGTTTCCGTGGGAATACCCAGAAATTACTGGTAAATACCAGGGCCAACCACACTATGGTGGACCAGGCGTTTGCCAACTCTCAACAATTAGACCAAGTGCCCATCAGGTTCAAAGCAGTACAAGTAGCTGACTCCTGCAGAGTTTCAATCACCCATGAGATGGTACCCTTCTCTGTGAGAATGAGGAACATCCAGGTTAAACTCTCTGGGCCAATCATGGCAGGGCTCAGCCACAACGTAATTGCTGGCCTTCACTGGCTTTGGCACAACTGTCCCTACATCAATTGGGATACCTCTGTCATCACCCTCAACAGAAATGGGGTGGGGCTCCAGATTTACCCTGTGGAAATGAGCAAGTTGCTCCATGATACTGTGTTTGTCAGAATAAAGGAGACAGGCTTGTACAATTTCAAGGGGGGAATTAGACTTTAACCAATGCTCAGTTGAAGCTATCTATGCTGAACCATCTACAGTCCCTCCCTTGACCTCCTCATCACCACCAGCGCTTGCTGCACTCCTTGAGGAATACAAGGATGTATTCAGTGAGACTCTTGAACAACTACTGCCTCCTTGGGAGATCCAGCACGCTGTACAACTTCAAGGATTGTTACCTAAAGCATGACCATTATACTGTCTTACACCAAAGGAAGATGAGACCCTCCGCCAGCACCTTGTAGACGTGCTTGATAAGGGCTTCATTTGCCTCTTGTGCTCTCCATACGGGGTGGCTGTCTTCTTTGTAGCTAAGAAGGACAGGTTCCTTTGCCTGGTCACAGACTACCACGCCCTAAATGAGGTGACAGTTAAGAACAAGTGCCCCCTGCTGCTGATTGTTGACCTTTTTGATACACTTGCAGGTGAAAAGATCTTTAGCAAGATTGATCTCACTGCAGGGTACAACCAGGTTTGCAATGCACCAGGGGATGAGGTAAAAACTGCCTTCTACATGCGCTATGGGTCATTTGAGTGTCGTGTCATGAACTTTGGAATGACCAACGCTCCTTCTACCTTTGCCATGTTGATGAACAAAGCATTTGAGGAACTGATTAGGAAATGTGTGATTGTGTACCTTGACAACATTATTGTCTTCAGTCAAGATCAAACCACACACCTCCAACATCCCCGTGCTGTCCTTGACACCCTTTGGAAAAACCAGCTAAAAGCTAAACCCTCCAAATGTGAGTTTCTCAAGTCGGAGCTGTTATTCCTTGGGCACACCATCTCTACCCAAGAGATAAAGCCCAACCCTGCCAAAATCAAGGCAATCACCAGCATGCCGCCCCCCCACTGATGTGGGCCAGGTGCAGACATTCTAAGCATGATTGCCTACGTGCGCAAGTTCATTCCCAATTGCGGGGAACTAATTGTACCTCTCACTGAGCTCCTCAATACCAAACTTTGCTTCCATTAGACCCCCGTCAGAGATTGAGCCTTCAAGATGTTGAAGCAAAGGCTCACAACAGCACCAGTACTGCAGTTCCCCAATTGAAACCAGCAGTATAAACTCAAGACTGATGCCTCTGACAGGTCCATAGGGGGTGTGCTAAGGGTAGAAACTGACAATGGCGTCTTTCTCCCCGTGGCGTATGAGTCCAGGAAACTTACTGACTTGGAACAACGCTATCCCATCCATGATAAAGAATTGGCGGCAATAATGCACTGTGTTGAGAAGTGGCTCTTTTACCTGGAAGGGGCCACTTTCCCACCCTGCGTCCTGACAGACCACAAGTCACTCCAGTACTTCAACATGCAGTCCCACTTGACATGCCGCCAAGCAGGCTGGGTTGAGCGCCTATCCCCCTATCAGCTGCGCATTGAGTACAAGCCTGGGAAGGAACTTGTCACAGCTGACACCCTCTCACACCTCTACATAGCATCCATCACTGGAGATGATGGTTTGGATCCAGATTGGCCCATGCTTTACTTCTGCCCTGAGGCACCTCGCTACAAGGGCCTTAACTTGTTAACCATCTCCAAGTTAAAGGACAACAAAATTCAGTTCACCACCAATGCTGGTAACGTCTGCCGTTGGGCAGAGACTGATGAAAAGATGCCTTACATTCCCACCACGCAACAAGGGGACACAATACCGTACTACCACCAAACTCTGGGCCACATCATAGGGCATAACCTCTTCAATATCATGAAATAGAAGGTTTGGTGGCCGCGCATGCGTCAAGACATCTTGGACCTCCTCAAAATGTGTGTGTTGTGCAAAAAGAACACGTCCAAATCTACACCCCCCAAGTCTGTCCTTGTAAAGTTCCGTGGCCCACCTTTGGCCCTGAATTGGGATGTATTTCCCAGAAAATTAAAAAAAGTGGCCCGCGTGCAGGCAAAACCCCTCCAAAACCTGGAGGACTTGGCCCACACAGTGGATGAACGCTTTGTGTTAGCTTTCCCGGCTGAAGTTCCCATTTCTCCTTTGGAGCCCCCTCCAACTGTGGAGGAGACATTAATTCAGCTAGATTGTTTGTTGTCCTGGTGTTGCTCAGTCCTGAAACAACTAGCAGACCAACAGAAAAATGCAGGCCACATGGAGCCTGCAAAGCCTAATCTGCGGCCCGGGGAAATTGGGTATCAAATCCTGTAATCAGTGGTATCCCAGGCTGCCAATTCCTCTGGCCTGGAAGTCCCTTAGCCCAAAATAATTGGTTTCTGGAGCTCTCTGGTGGAGACATCAGAGGAAAGCATTAGGGGAAATGTGCACCCTGAGTCCTCAGAAGGCTCCTAGCCAATTGAGGGACTGAGTTTACATCTGAGCCCGCGGCCCCTATTTTTCTTGGTCTCAAACCAAGATAAGATTGGCCAGTAGTCTTTAATAGGCTCCCCTTTAGATTGCACTCCAATAGCCCCTTTCATAACCCCCTGTCCTATCACCCCCTTTTGCATAAAAGGAAGCATGGGCCGTCAGGTCCCTTGCCTACCAATTCCAATTGTTGAATAAACTCCTGAATTTGCAAATCCTTTTGTAGTTTTTGAAGTTTATTAAATAATATAGGAAACTGTCTCAATTCCTGTTGTCATCCCCGCCTCCTGCTTTCCCTGGCCCGCCTGCCCATTGTTTTTTTGTTGTGAGTTGTTCCAAAAATATTAATTCAGACCATCCCCTACTATTTACCCATGCACTTGGTCTGTTTGCCTGGAAGTTTTAGCAAAAAAAGGTATCCCGCTGAAATCATGTTGTTTCCTTGGTACAAGATGGCTATCTGGATAATGGTGCCTATTTCTCTGTTGTTCTGGTCCTCCAACCCTGTCTTTTGGAGTAAACTTTCCTTGATTTCCCAATCTTCTGAGTATATTCCTGGTTTGTTTGTAAATTTAATTGGACATCTCACCCAGGTTCCTACCAACTCAGTATCCTATGGTTTGTTCCCTTGGTTGTCTTCTTATTTTGAAGGATTGTTGCCCCCTTTAGAATCCAACACTATTGAATCTCCTTCTTCTGATTTAGACAATTCTTCCCTTGCAGCAGTTTCATCTTCCCTCCTACCTACCTTGCACCAAATCCCTGATTCAGATGCAGAGGTCCCTCCCACTTGGGATTGCTCTCTGTGGTTACTTACTGGAGCCTTGGTAATGGCTTTGGATGCATACTTCCCTCCCCTTTCACATCTGGTCTCCTTTGGTAGGCCCCTTCAAGCAGCTATCCCAGTCTTGCACTAGATGGCATCCTGGTGATTGGTCCCGCCAGGATGGGATCCAGGCTTTGTTAGTCTAGCCTCCCTCTCTTACAGTCCTGCCCATCAAGGCCATGGAACCCTTTGAGCAGTGGTCCCTTGGCATTGTGGGACCACTCCCCAAAGACAGACTGGGAAAGAAGTAAATTATCACTGCCATCAATTACTTCACTCACTGGCCAGTGGCCTGGGCAACAACCAACCACACTGCCACCACCATCACCCACTTCATTGGCAAGGAAATTGTGGCCTGCTTTGGGCAACTCAAACGTCTCATCACAGATGGCGGCCCCAAACTTGTTGGGCATGTCATGAAGGCATACTGCTCCAAGAACGCACTCCAACGTATAGTTACAACCCCCTACCATCTTCAAGCCAATGGATGCGTGGAACGGTTAAATGGCTCACTGGTTCAATTGATTGCCAAGCTCTCATAAGAGCACCCTAACACTTCATGGACTGAACACATACCCACTGCTCTACTTATCTTGTGAGCAAGAATCAACAGGGGCACAGGGTTAAGTCCCAGCACCCTGGCCTTTGGGACGCCTGACATTCTGACAGGGGTTGAACAGGGAAAGTTATGGTCCAAGGTTCCTGACAAGCCTCCCCTAGTAACAACCCCATCCCTAGACCAATGGTATGCCAAAGCCCGGGAAATTAAACACAAGCAGATTGCAGGAGGAACAAAGCACCTCAAAGCTAGATATACCGCAGGTGACCCCGTCTACACCCTCAATCCCAATTCTGCCAAGTTGGAACCCAACCACCTAGGGCCCTTCAAGATAGATACAGTCTATGACAATCACACTTATCAACTTGAAGATGCCCAAGGAAACACCAAGAAGCTTCACTATGATTGCTTGCGCCCCTGCTGCGCCATCCCCACACAAAAGCTGTTTGTGCAGACCTTCCTAGACCTTCTGCAGAGTCCGGTCTTGGTGTCTGATAACAAGCAGGGGGCAAGGGGGGTGTTGCAACCAAGTTTCTAGACTCGCCTGCCAATGTATCTTACAATACCCAGGGGCGCTCAATGAGTTGCCCTTTGACGTATCTAATGACAATAACTAATCTGATGGTAATACTAAATGGCAGGCACTTCATCCTAATTAGGAGTGCTACCAATTTGACTTGCTGATCCCCAAACAAGTTATTCCTTGGCTTCAAACCTTACATGAAACTTCCCACCATGCCACCCCTGTGTGGCCTTGTGGCTTTCCCCATATGGACTATTAATCACAATATTCTACAATAAACAATACCTTATTCTTATTATTCTGTCCTTTCCAATTGGACTGTTGTCTTCACCAATTCCAAATACTGAATCCTCATTGGTTCAGTTGCAACAAGAGCCTGTCAAGCCAGTCCAAAAATGGTGATCAAATTGGAAAAAACCCCAAAACCCCAGAAGCCAAACCTGCCAAAATCAATGACTAGCCAAGCCAAGATGGACCATCAAAAAGCCAAACAACTGTTCCTGAAAACCCCAAAAATAACCATGAAGCAGCCAACCAAACAGCAGAACCTTAGATGCCAAGCCTTGCCACACAGATAGCATCAGAAGAATACCCAGAGGCACCTGCATGTGAGTAAGTATATAAATCAGAAGCACTTAAAAAAGTTCTGTATTGTCATCCTTACCAAATAAAGTTGTTATGAACCTTTGGTTCACCAATCTGTTTCCATACCTATTTGTGATACTCTTCCATCTGCATACACCCAAGCGTCAGTACCCATCTACTGGGATAGATAGTCAGACTCCAGTTGATAAAGCTGAAGCCTTTGACTACTACTGCCCACCAAACACTCCATTTGACCCTGTGCATTTCACTAAGTATCCCACCAATCCTGACCACAAACCCTGAACATTGGAAGACTTGCAGTGATACACCCGCTAAACGCTCCCAAGGAACCCTACCAAATTTTCTGTGACAGCAAAGCAATCACCATCTACCCTTTGATCTTCAACTGGAAGTACAAAAATCCTGCCGCCTACTTGGTCCTCATGGAACCCCCCTGATACCCAAACCAATCATCTCAACCCCCCACTTCTGATGCCACTGTCTGGAGTAGTCAATTCCTGGGAGTGCTTTCCCTTGCGCTCATGGGATTGATTGACTCTGCCTTGCCAGAAACTGGACCTTGGGCTGTGGCTGGGAAGGCCCTTTCCCACCTGGTAAAGTTAGGTCCCATCATCTGGTGGGCCATGTCAGTACCTGCTTTGACTCCTCCCTCACCTGCTGGAGCTCCACGGTACTCCTGGTATCCTGACAATTTTTCTTAGTATCAGCTTTGAAAACTACTATAAGTTGAGAGTGAGATTTCATGTAGCTGAAGATTTTGTTCCACACAGGCTGAAAGGTATGAGTGAAGTGCAGACCTGTTTTTGCAAAGCTGAATTTGGATATAAAGTTTAATCAATATTTATGAGCCTTTCTAAATGGCTGTCTTATTATTTGAATTTTATTTCTGTTTGAATACAAAAGGGTGGTTACTTTTTAGAAAAGAGACTTTTTGAGAAAAATAGCATTATTTATTACAAGGTCAATTAGTTATAAGCTTTGTAGTTTAACTTTTAACCCCTTAATGTTTACAGTATGTATTATAGATATAACTGTTGGTTAATAAACTAGCTTATATATCTAATCAAAATTAAAATTACTTAAGTAGTGTACAAGCTTAAATGTTTAGAATTATAACAGTATAAATCATTCTAATCTAGAAGCTAGAGACAAACCAAGTGGCAGTGCACATGACTATAAGAAAATATTAGATAAATTTATTATTTAAATTAAGGGAAACCAAAATATTGTTATAAAGCTTCATTGGTATCAAACTCTTTTCAGTGGGGGGCTATGCTTAGCAATGAATTAATAGAATAAATGGAGTATTACAAAATGGGTCATCTGCATTAATCATCATATGTCTTCCTTTTCTTGGCACAGTTCAACCTTCATCTGGACAAGGGTGATTAAAGGAATAGAGATCTACAAGAAATATGACTATAACTGAATTAGTTTGTTTTTATCACAAAATCTAGGGCTGGGCCAAGATCTGAAAATATGCTATCAGAGTCACTTGTGGATGTATAAGCAATGCCGCAAGCTTCATATGCATCATTTTTTCTTCCTTACTTTAGGTACACCATTCTCTGGGTAAGGGTGAGATAGGGGCTGAGGATTATGTAGGAGATATGTATGTACTTGCTGACTCTCTTTAAGGGACTTAATTGGCAGCTAGAGGAAAGGGCGGATCAATATCTGACAATGTGCTAATAGAGTCACTTGCTACAGAAAGGTAACGTTCTAAGCGTGCTAATCCTTCTTCCATGGCTTTGAAACTCAATTCTGTGGATGAGCCTGGGATAGGGCCTGAGTATTCTGTAGGAGAAATGTATGTACTAGCTGATTCTCTTTGAGGGACTTGAGTGGCAGCTAGAGAATTAGACTTTAAATTTCTTGACCTGACTTCTTCATGAAGCGCATCAGTTATAAAAGGTGAATTAGATCTCATAATTATTGTGGAAGACTTAATAGGCTTGGTAGACCTTGCTTGATTGGGAGAAATGATAGAGGATACTGGTTTAGCACTCTTGCAATCCTGATTTGAGAGGAATGACTGATAATAGGGTTTAAATTTCTTGGGACTGGGAGCTTCTTCATCAAGAAGAAATGGCCTCTTGCAGGATTCATACACCTTGACACCAGCATCTTCCTGGATAATCTTAACAGGCCCCTGTCTAAGAGGGGGCAGCTGGGAACAAGATATGTCTCTTTTGGGACTTGTGTGCTTTTGGACATCTGCAACGGGCTTCTGCTTTTTAAAGAGAGAATCAGAAGAGGATTTGAATTTTTTGGGGCTCATGCACATATAATGATTGGCTCTAGCAACCTCAGCACTCTGGAAAGGAACTTTTGCTTTGGCTGGAAAATAAGATATTTAGAACTTGCAGATTTGATAATTTTTGGCTTTGAACTAGTTTTCAGGGCTTTTGGTGAGGGTATGTGCCATTGATTAACTCTGGATTTGACCTGAGAGAAGTCAGGAATCTTTTCATTTATAATGGAACCCCATTTTAACTGAAGCCTACCAGCAGAAGAAACTGGGAAAGCTGTGGTAGAGAGACTTGGTATGGAGTGGGTCTGGATTGGATTCTTGGAAAGTTGGATGAAAGAAGGCTTTGCTTGAAGCTTAGGAGCAGACAAAGTTGAGGAAGCCACATTGGAGGAGCTTGGTATAGAACTTTTTTGAATTATAAATGCTTTCTTAATGGGTTGGACTGCAGATGGGAGAAAAACAGCAGGCTTCATAAACTGAGTGGCCACTGGGATAATTTGGGCAGAAGGCATAGCTTTGGATTGGTCAAAGAACTTTAAAACCTCTTTGTGCAAAGGCTTGATTAGGGGATCTAGCTGTACAGAAAGCTTAGAAACATAACTTTCAAAAGCAGAACGGAACACCTTCTTAATATCTAGTATGGGATCTGAAAGGCCTTGAGAGAAAGCCTTTTCTATATCCTTACAGCCCTTCAGGAGAAGTAGAGCATCAAAGGAGACAATAAGCTTTTTGAAAAGTTTTGCACCCAGGTGGCGTCCATCTAAACTCTGGCTAATATTAGCAGAACATATTTGGCGCACAACAAGCAAAGAGTTGATATTGTCAATAATAGTGGAAAGAGAATTAAAGCTCTGAAGCCAGTAGATAATGTTGCTCTTGCCCAAAGCTTGGATAAGTGCAGGACAAAACTGATTCACACGAGGAGTAAAGCCTTTCTTTAAGCTGCAAGAGAGATAAGCAGAAAAAATCATTGCTTCTTTGGCTAAGCTTGTGCAATCAGAGTTTACATATTTGACAAGAGGTACAGTAATAGCAGCAACTTAAGTAGGAAAGCTGGCACAAGCAGCAAATTCCAAAGTAAAGATCTCTTTGAGAGAAACTAAGGCTTCTTTTATTTTACTCCAGTTTTCAACTGATTCAATCACTTCATTAAGATAATGAGAAATTTGGGAAAGATAAGAGCTTTTGGAAGTAGAAAGAGTCATCCTATAATGAGTTAGAATTTGATTTGTAAAGAATCTAAGAGAAAGAAAAAATAAAGTAAATTATTGTTTTAACATTGAAGAGCTTTCAAAAAAGTAATAAAGGGGCTGGTTTACAATAACACTATAACTTACTTAGCTCTGGCAATTTAACTTTTGATAATAGAAGGATAAATTTTAAACTTTATTTCAAGAAGTACTCTTCAGAGAACAGGATAGGATTTGAAGAGTTGGGGAAAGGGAAAATATCAAACAGCCAATAATATCTGCTACAGATGATTGATAAGGTAAGCTTTGAATGATTTCAAGCCAAAACAAAGTTTTTGGGCAATTTTGGCCAAGGCAAGGAAGGATCTCAGCCTTGAAAATGATTCAGAATTCTAACTGGATTGAGATACAACTAAAATTTGAACCTGCTTAATGTGGATTAAAATTTAATTTTATGACCAATAAACAGCATCCAACTATTCTTAATCATATTGTGTGGCCCTATGGCTCTCAATTCTGATTTGATGAAGTCAAGCTACCAAAATTTGGTGTAAGATTCAACCATAAGTTCCAAGTGAATGTTTAAATCAACAAAAGTTTAAATCATTTTTTCAAAACCTGTCTGTTTTTGTATATGTACTTTTTCTCAAAGCCCTGATGGCAACAATAGATACATTATCTAAATGAAAATCATACAATTTCATCAAAAGAATAAAAAATAACATTATTTATTCTCTCTGCTTCTTTTTTGAATTTATCAATCAAATACATTTTGTTTTAACTATCATCTCTTTCACAGTATTTATCAAGGTCTTTAACTTCATTGTTTTGTTAATAAACATACCCAAAAGTGTGTAGTTTAAGCTATTGCCGAGTTTATACTTCTGGGAAGTATAATAAACGAAATAAAGGGGAAGATTAAGAAGAGAATGATACTTTATTGAATATGAATATAGGTTAATATATAGTATCATGATAAGCCACATGTCGTCCATGTACGTCATGGAGGTCATGGGGCTTATCTGAGTAATGTTCCTCTTGAGTCACGAGGCTTAATCAAGTTGTGTTCCATTTAGGACCTGGATTGAGAGATCCCCGTCATAGATGGTTAACTGATAATGGTGCCACCAGTTTATTGACTGGGTGGTGAACCATTCGGTGAGCCGCTCGGTGATTTACTCGGGGCGTTAATTCCCCGAGAGGGCGTAATCAAAGATGTTGCAACACTATAGTTAAGTTACTATTTAAAATTAAAGTTCATGAAAGCTATACTATAGCAATCTGCTCATCTTGAAATAATATATATTAAATTTTCATTTTTCTTCTGGGGCGAAAATTCGGAAATGTACAAAATAATGGGTTTAACATAATTGTTGCAGTTTTTGGTCAGTCCAAAGAAAACTGATTTACATATTAATGTCTAATAAATTTATAACTTATACTTTAATTTAGTTATATAAAATTGTTTAGTTTTTTTAAAAAAAATCAATATATAATAAAAAACGATTTCTCTGAATCACCATTAAATTTGCACCATTTTATCCTGTAAAAAGGCAACGCTTTTTTTGCATTTTCAAATATTTTAGCTCAGAAAATTCCGAAAATTTAGTAGAATACATTTTAAGATATGCTATTTACATTAGCATAAATTTTATAAATATTTGATTAACAGTGCTTTATCTAAACACTTTTTGGCTTATTTACGAACGGTGAACACGACTGCCTTGATCAATACTTGCACGACACAATAATTAAAAATAAATTATTTTTGATTACCAACTCGAAAAGGAAACAGTAGAGCAAAATATACATATTCTATTGAGTTTAATCAAATTTTAGTTAGAATAATTTACAAATTGGCTTTGGTAGAACTGATTGCCATACATTGTTCTGCACATGAATCGGTGTGCATTTTATAATAAATACACGAGCTGCTGTTGATTTTTATCATCCACAAGTTTCATAAATTGCTAGCTGTATCAAGCAAAATTTATAATTTATCTTTTACTATCAACATCCAGCTAATGTAACCCCTTATAAAAAGTAATTCTTAATTTTGTATTCAAATTCTTTATAAACTCATTGCGCCAACATTTGTTAATATTTTTAAGCTTTAACTTGTGTTAAAGTAAAAATTCTAAATAATTTTTATATTTTCCGATGTACAGCATATAATAAGATCTTTTTAAGCTATTTTAAATAATGCAATCTGGGGGTTCCAAATCTGCTCCAAAAACATTGACATATTTAAAACTACTGGGGATGCAGTGATCATAACCAGATTTATTGAAAGTTTTATAAAGCTGCGATTAATTCTAAATAAATTCCATGTCAGTTTTAAATCAAAGGGAATCTGGTTTCTGATCCAAAAATGAATCTTAGTTGATCTCAAGTAAAAATGTATATGCAAATCTCAAACTTGTACAACTTAAGCCACCTAATCTTCAAGCGAAGATGGTAAAAAACATAGCTATCTCAAAATCTGGCTAAGCTGAGATTGAAGCTAGTTTGGCCTTTCTCCAGCCAGTTTCTGGTACAGGGTCATCTATTTCAAAGAGTTACGTCATAATTATTAAATATAATTAAATCACTATTTCAGTTGTGGCAGCCAAGCACAAGTAGTCAGCCAGGACTAGGCCAAAGCATCCATAGATGTGATGGAATTTGATTACCAAACTTGATATAATTAAGCTTGAAGCCCAGTTAATTAACTTGTAACCCCATTTAAAATTACATTATTGTTGCAACTGAACCAATGATGATTCAGTATTTGACTGGGAAAGACAACAGTCCAATAGAAAGGACAAGAATGAGAAGAATAAGGTATAGTTTATTAGTTGATATTGTGACTAATATACTATATGGGGAGAGCCACAAGGCCACCAGGGGGTGGCACAGTGGTGGGTTCCATGTAAGGTTTGAAGCTGAGGAATAACTTGTGCGGGATCAGCAAAGTCAAATTGGCAACACTTCTAATGTAAGGTCTGAAGGCTTGGGGTAGATCATTGTAAACTAAAGCCTTTAAACCAAGGATATTTATATTAGTTAAATATAGAAAGGTAGGTAAGGTTGGCAACAATAACTGGACAAAGGCTCCTAAGAGCTTATATGAAGTAAAGTAAGGGCTAAGGTGATTTATTAATCCTAAGAAAACAAAGTAAAGCCCGGTCTTAATGACTGACAATTTAGTTAAAAAGTCAATTTCTAGGTCTGGAAAGTGATCACCACTAGCTGGTGGATTAAAACTATCCACAATCAAATTGTGAGTCCCAAATTAAAAACTAACTAACTGCTGAAAATGTAATCAAATGGTATCATGGATCTAAGATGGAAAATGAAAGGGTAAAGAAAAAGAAACACAAGCCACAAAACCTAAAAAGTACCTTTTTGGGGTGCTAGTCAAACAATCTCAATTTAAGTTGAGACTGAGTAAAAATCAGGCTTTAATTCAGGTCTGGGTTTTTAAGGTAAAGATAAAGGATTGAGTAGCTAACCAAAGGTGGTTAGTTGGGTTTAGAAATGGGACCAAACACAAGCACATGTTTTCAATTATCTTAACTTAAGAAGGTTAAATCAAGGTAAAGGAGAGAGCAGGGAAGCTGGTGGTTAATTGTTTGCTTTGAATCAAGAAGAGCAGAGGCAGAAGAACAGGAAATCTGAGTCCAAAGCTGCTGGCATCAGCAGGAAGGAATTAGAGAAAAAGCAAAAAGATAATTGATTCCAGGCTTGTTTGAACTAACTTAGTGTATAGGTACCAGGTTCAAAACTTGGTTGCAAAAGAAAGGTAAGTGCAAAGATGAAAACTAACTGTTAATTTAGGTTAATTTGACCCAAAAAGCAAGAAAAATGAAGGAGAGTAATAGAAGGATTAAAATGTTGGAATTACTAACTAAATAATAGTGAAATAAACCAACTGTAGCACTTGTAAAATACTAGCAGCAAGATAGAATAAAAGGAGAATCCTGATACCTAATTAGAAGTAGTACTCACAATTTGATCTTGCCTTCAGATTGATCCATGTCATTAGATACATAATGGGGCAACTCATCAAGCACCCCCTGTGTATTGTGAGATAAATTGGCAGGCAAGAGGAGAGTCTTGGTTGCAACACCCCTTCTTGCCCCCTGTTTGCTGACAGGTACCAGGATTAGAACTTGTGAGAGATCTGGGAAGGTTCACACAAAGAGTCTTTGTGTGGAAATAACGCAGCAGGGGTGCAAGCAGTCATGGTTGAGTGTCTTGGTGTTTCCTTGAGCATCTTCAAGCTTGTAGGTATGATTGTCATAGATGGCAGTCACCTTGAAAGGCCTGAGGTGATTGGGTTCCAATTTAGCCGAGTTAGGGTTAAGAGTGTAGACAGGGTCATCTATGGCATACCTTGCTTTATGATGCTTTGTTCCCTCTTGATCCTTTATTGTTTGATGTCGCAGGACTTGGCTTGCCATTGGCTCAGGGAGGGGGTAGTCAAAAGAGGAGGTTTTACAGGCACTGTGAACTGTAGTTTCCCCTGCTCTACCCCTGTCAGACAATCAGAGGTCCCAAAAGCCAAGGGGCTGGGGCTGAAGCCCATACCCCAGTTGATCCTGACATGTAATATGAGTAGGGCAGTAGGTAGATGTTCAGTCCAGGCAGTGTTTGGGTGCTCCTGGGAGAGCTTTGCAATCAATTGTACTAGGGAATCATTCAGGTGTTCTAAACGTCTGTTGGCTTGAGAATGCTAAGGGGTGATGACTACTTGTTGGAGGGTGTTCTTGGCACAGCATGCCTTCATGATGTCCCTACAAGTTCCTCCCCCATCAGTAATGAGAGGTTTGGGTCGTCCAAAGTGTGTCACAATTTTCTTACCAATGAACTGGGTAATGGCAGTGGCCATATGGTTGATAGTTTCCCACACTACAGGTCAGCAAGTAAAATAATTAATTGCTGTGATGATATATTTCTTGCCCAACTTGTCCTCTGGTAGAAGCCAACAATGCCAAGAGCCCACTTTTTGAAGGGTTTCATGGCTTTTATGGGCAGGACTGACTTGGGTGGGCAGGTTTGGATTTTTTCTTTTCACACATGTCAGGGAAACAACCCTGATCTGCCGTCTTGCTAGTGTTTGGGAACTGGCAGGTTGCAGACTGGGTGGACAGGGCCCACCAAAGGATTGGCGCTAACTTAATGAGGTAGGACATTGACTTGCCCACCCACAACCACAGACCAGCAGCGGGGACAATAGTATCTATTACTCCTATGAGAGTAATATATACAATCCCAAATAGCTTATTGGTATGGTCCAGGGGGGGGGCTTGGCAGTGGAGGCAGGTATTGGTTTGGGGGTGACAGGAGGTTTCATGTCTAATTGGTAGGCAGGAAGGAAGTTGTATTTATCTCTGAACAGGTGGGGTTTGGTAACGTACCAAGGGCCTTTTTGGTTGTATCTGGTTAACTCTGTAGATCTGGCCAAGGGATTCAGGATAGTATGTTGTTGGCGGTGTAGTACTTGTACTCAGGCTTTAAGGGGGACTCTGTGAAATGGACAGGACCAAAGGGGACATCTGGCGGGCGGTATATGGCTGGCAGGAGGATCAGATGATCTTTGATTTAACTGGCAGATGAAAAGAATAAAATACAGCAATAATTGAGGAAACCAATATCCCATAACCTTTATTTAAAAATGACAATGGGGATTGATCTCATCCTGGAAGGTATTTATACCACACTGCCAGGCTTCATTTCCTGGTTGGGGTTTCTGAGCTCTGGCAGTTTGGCATTGGGGGTCTTAGATGGCAGTGTGGTGTTTGGTACTGGCAGTTTGGCACTGGCCACTTTGGGATGAGAAGTATTCCAATCCTTCTGTTTGTTGATTTGGGTATTGGGTGCCTCTTAAGGTTCAGTGCCTCTTCCTGGGCTTTGGCAGATTTTGAAATAACTATCATAGGGAAACTTGTGCATTTCACTGAGCAAACCCCTGGCATCAGGTATTGACATCTTGAGGAAATTCCCAGCATCTTGCACTGGCAGTTTGCTTGCAGAATCCTGTGTCAGGGTTAAAGGTTTGAGTCCTGGCGGGTTGGCAAAAACTTTATCAATTGGTAGTGGGTTATTGGGTTCTGAGCCTATGGGTCTGGAAGTCTGCAAAGGGTTTTGACCAGGGTTTGACTCTGGTTCCGTATTTTGGGATTTATGAGCATCCAAATTGTCATTCCTGACACTCCTCCTAATTCTTCTATAGAAGTTTACCTTTCTTCTTTGTCTGCTCCTACCATGCTTCACTTATAAAACATCATTTTCAGCAATTCTAATCCTGATGATTCTGACTATTATGATAGCAACAGTCATGAATATTAAGTGTTAAAAGTCCCCAAAACAATCTCTGTCTTATATAAGCTCTAATCAGAGAAGATCACAACTACCTGTGTACTGCCTGCTGAGGCCAAAGAACTAGTGTCTTTAACTTATCTAGCCCAAGCCCAAAGTCCTCCTGCTCTAATTAGCTCCTCATGAGAGGCAGCTAATCTTGCTAGAGCCCTCTTTGAAAAAATTCTGTATCCTTTTCTTTGAAAACTGTCTACAAGAAAATCCCTGCTTTGAAATGCATGTTGATTAAATGGGAGAAAAAACTAGAAGCTGTTTAAAATAAACTTGCTATCCTGCCACCTTTTGGGTAAAATACCACCAGAGTAGAGGTATATACCCAGAAATTAAAAATCAAGTTAGTATTGGATACTGGTTTCCATGTGAACCTGATTTTTTACAAGTTTATGAAGAAGCTTACATCAGCCCCTGATCTCAACTACACTCAATCTTAAAAAAATGCTGTCATGGCTGAAGCTTGTGCTATTGAACTTTATTATGTCTTGCCTATGAGATCTGGGAAACTTTTTATTGCTTCCCTCATTGTTGTACTAAAAAATAATAGTTATTATTTTCTTATAAGAACTCAGTTTTGAGAAAATACAATAGTATTGTTAATCTTTGAGATTGATACATATCCTTCTTAGTTCAAAAAGTCCCCCTGATCTTTGAGGAACCCTCATTTATTACCAGCAACTTTCTTAAGATTTGAACTTTAGAATACCCATCATACATCTTCTTGCTTAAGTATAGAAATCACTCCTCAAATATGTGTGTTACTCACCTGTTTTTTACTTCTGCTAAAGGAGTCTATTTACTTGCTCCTGCATCCATCACTATCCCTCAGGCTCTCAAGGCATCACCAATTCCCAAATATCTTATGAGTTATCTGGAAAGTTGTTCTTTGGGTTCTAATCTCCCAAATATTTGGGACATAAAAATTCAAACTTATCCATGATATCTTGGATTGAACCCACATATAGACTGTTATCATGGTAGTTCCTTTAATGCTAGGCATAAATTGTCCCAGTTGAAAAGCTGGTAAATCACAGAAAACATTACAGAAAATCTCATATTTAAAGGATCTAAATCAAACCATTGATTGAAAATGGGTTACAGAAGCTCCAGTTAATCAGAAGGATCTGAATATCTATAAAAAATTAACTTTGATAAGTCAACATAATCTCAGGATCACTTTATATGCCCTTGTTTATCAGAAGGGCCATCAGAAGTTAAACACTAAAGGATTTTTTGATTACTAAACTTTTTTTACACTAGAATGATGAAAAAGTTTCAGAGTTGCAGATTCATATGTAACTGTTGATTTAATAATTGTTGGAAATCACACCATTAATGCTAATTTTATATGGCCTTCAAATAGTGATATGTGCAAAGATTTGGTTGGGTTTGCCTTCAACTTTGGCCATTACTTGCCTTCTGTAAATGGGTATGTTCCAATATTCACCCACTCTGGAATACCATACCAGCCTGCAACTGATCCTGGTATGAATTCACCCCAACATGACCCCCTCTGTCTACCTAATGAGTGATCATCAACCCTTGTCTACTATTTAAGTAGAATCAATTCTCTTAATATGGGCAAGTTTATCCACGTTTGCATTGGCTTTAATAATCTTCAAGCTTTATCCTTTTCTTTTTGCCAAAAGAAATTCCTCTTCTTGTATTCCAGGAAATTAAGGTACATTCCATTAATTTTGCCCTGAAGGCTAACCCAAGGCTAGCTTCAAACCTCAAATCTTTTGTTATAAAGATTTCCTGCTGTGTTCTCCAGGATGCTGTCCCCTGGATCCAAACACAACAAAATGGTGCTCACTACAGGGGCTGCAAGCCCCTTGGTTACCCTGTTCCTGTGTGCATTATCTGGTCCTTCCCCTTTTGTTTCTGAAGTACCACAACAGCCTAAAGTTTCTATTCCTCCTCTAGAAGAAGATATCACTGATGCCCCCTCAACTCCCATGGTAATGGCGTTGTCTCCCGGGCCTGCTTGGGTCCCCTTTCCAGCTTTCTCACTCAACTACAAGCAAGCTTGTGCCGCTGCCCGCTCTCTCCTCCACACAGGTGCTGTGGCAATGCACACTATCCCTGGTCTCTGTCCTGGTTATGCTTCCAAAGATCTATATTCCTTCCTCTTGGATTTTGGTCTCCCCCCTGCACTGATGGAGTCTATGGAGACTATTGGTGTGTTGGTTAACCAATTCATCTAACCTGTGTTGGTCCATCATCAGTTGGCGCTGGGGTTGCAAAACCAGCTCTTAACTGCCATAGCCACTGCTGTTTCCAACAATCATGTACAAAATATGACCTATCAAGAATGGTCCCATAGTCTATTTGCTTGCATTTTAGATAACCAGCGTAACTTGTTATCTTCCCAGAAGCACTTAACCTTATCATTGAACTCCTTTTTCTCCTTGCTCCCTGGATATATCAAGGATTGCATTTGCAAACTGGATGATCACCAAGCTACCTGGCGTGGCCAGATAGAGACAGCCCTTCTAAAATATTGTCAAGATTTTGAGACCCTAGTCACTGAACTCAATCAGTTTTGAGAGCATGTTTATTCCCATCTTGAGTTGGTTGGGACCCATGTCAATACTTGGGGCCAACATCTGCATTTACAGTATGGCTTGGACAAGGCTGTGTTGGGAAACACTCTGAGTCAGGTTTAAAACTATGTTGACAATAGAGTGGCCTCCATTGAAGTAACTCTTCCTGCTCCTTTGGTTGATGTCCTGTCTTCCTTTGAAGCTAAGGTACAGGAAGCTATTGCTGAACTCAAAGCCATTAATCAACGTCAAGCCTCTGTCCCAAACCCTCTGCCTGTTGCTCTACCCCTGATCCTTGCATTGTCTTGCTAACTGACCAAGTAGCTACCTTGCAAGCCAAGATTGAGTATTTGAGACAACACCTCTCTGGCACTGATAACTTTTCCTCTGACTCTGATGGCAAAAGGGAGGCTGAGGTCACTGGTACTCCTACCCACCTTGATCATGGATGTTGCCCTGGATTGGAAGGCCAACCCCATGTCAACTGTGCTCTTGCCTTGGATCATTTAGCGGCAGTAACAAATGACATTGTGGATCAGCAAGATGCTATAGAACGCAAGTTGCAGAACCTCTCTTGATTAATGGAAACAATAAATGGACAGGTTACCCCTTTGGCTGCGCAAGCAACTTACCTGGCCACTTGTATCAATGGGGTTGCTGGCACCTTGGCAGTACAGCAGATCAGGATCAATGAATTTGGAGCTGCTGCCACTGCCGCCCAGGATATCAGTGAACAAAACAGCTCTACACTAGACACCCTAGAAGAGAACCTTTGACTTCTCTGGGCTAGACAACCTGCTGAAAAATCTGAGTTTGAGGGCAATCCCCATTTTAACATCCTCAACCAAGGTGATAACAGCCAGCTACCTTGTTGTCCATTGACCCCAACTATAAGCCAACCTTCAAGCAGATATTTAACCCTAAAACCTCCAACCTTTCTGCCTTTCTGACAATATACAAGACTGCAATGTGTAGGGAAACTGAAGAGCTTAAAAAGGAGCATATTCTTAACTGCCTGCACCCTATATGCCAAGAAGTTGTGGTCCCCAAACTCCCATCCATTGCCACTTGGGAGGACATAAAGCGCCTCCTTATTGAGGAGTTCAGAGGAGATCTTAGCTTGGAGGTCAAGAAGGATGCATTTATGCACATTGCCTTTAAGTCCAAGGAAACCCTGGCTGAGTTTGCGGATTGTTTCTATATTGAAGGGCAACAGTTAATCACCAGTTTCCAGTTAACTCCCCAAGAAGCGTACACAGCCTGTTCAAATGCGTTAAAGGTGAACCAGCTCCTATGCCTAAACTTTAAGGCACATAAGGCTTCACTTAATTTCATGAAGAGTATTAAGACCCTCTTGCAAGACATGTACTTGACCCATGGGGGTACTGTGGTGCGTGAAAATAAAGCCAGTAATGCCAGGACCACCTCCTGTACTCTGTATATTATGACTCTTGGCTCAAGTGGGCAGCCTAAGAGACAAGGATGTTATAACTGTGGCCAAATAGGGCACCACTTGTGTACCTGCACCAATCCCTGGGTAGAAGGTTGTGACCCAAAGGAACAAGCAGGAAAAGAGAGGTCAGCTTAGAGACAGAGACACTCTCTGCTGACCAATCTCCCCCAACTCCTCTAGATCCTCCTTCTGACAAGGAATCTCCCCCTGCCTCTGGCCCAACTATCCTTCACCTGTTTAAAAATCTTTCTAGTGATTCTGAACCTGAAGAATCAAACTGCAATGAATCAGATAGTTATAGCTACTCTGTTTTGGCTGTTCCAGAAACTGTGTCAGTCCCTTACAAGATTTGCTCAGGGAAAACCACAAACTAAAACTTGCTCACCTTCAGCTGAAGCCAAGTCTGTAGTGGCTTGTCCTTATCTGGCCCAGGCGCATTGACCTCTCATCCTGGTAGACTCTTCTGAAGAAGCTGCCAAGCTAGCTGTTGTGTTTGGCTTCTGGGGATGACATCAGGAGGACACAGCAGGAAATCTTTATAACAAAAAGATCTGAGGTTTGAAGCTAGCCTTGGGTTAGCCTTTAGGGAAAAATTAAGGACACATACCTTATTTTCCTGGAATACAAGATGAGGACTTCCTTTTGGCAAAAAGGAAAGGAAAAAGCTTGAAGAATATTAAATCCAATGCAAATGTGGATAAACTTGCCCATATTAGGAGAATTGATTCTACTTAAATAGTAGACAAGGGTTGATGATCACTCATTAGGTAGACAGAGTGTTAGAGGGGGTCACGTTGGGGTGAGGTCATACCAGGATCAGACAAGGGAAGGTATGATATTCCGGAATGGGTGGATATTGGTACAGACCCATTTACGGACGGCAAGGAATTCCCAAACTTGAAAGAGAAACCAACCAAATCTTCACATATATCATAATTCAAAGGTTATATCAAAATAACATCAATGGCACAATTTCTGACATCTTCCCCCTCAATATTGGACACAGGGAGCTGATATTTGCGGAGAAATTTGGAATGGACTCAGGAAAAAGACATCCAGAGGACAGTAGTTTTGCAGTATACTTGACACCCTTCTTAAAGGTGACTTCACAGGGCCCAACCCAGAGGGAGTCTAGCTTATGGGCTCTACCTCCCATACAATTCTGATAGCAGAGAGCCAGTTTCCTATATGATACTCAGGGAGGGGGGCTCTAGAAGCATTAGATAGGGAGATCTCTAAAGTCTTGACCTGTAGGCAGTAGAATATGCCATTGCTTGGATGTCAATGATACAATTAGTTAAGTATTTAACATGAGTTTCAGGATTGGCAGACACATCAACTGCAATCAAAGGGGGTCCCAATATTGAAGGGGTTGTGGCTTCATGCCCATACAGCATGGCAAAAGGAGATTGTCCAGTCACTTGATGCCTGCTGAGTTGATAAGCAAAGAGAGCAGCAGGGAGGAACATATCCCAATTGGCGGCATTGGAGAGCGTGAGTTTCCTCATTATGGACACCAGGGAGGAATTGGCTTGTTCAACAGTTCCATTAGTCAAAGGGTTATACAGTGCAGAAAAATATTGGTGGGTACCCATAGCTTCTACAATAGACATGATGGGCAAGCATTAAAGTTGGTGCCATTGTCAGAAAGCAGGACTTTAGGCAGCCATGCTGGTAGAAGATATCTTACAGTAAGAAATTAGCGGTTGTCTTGGCAGTTATATCTTTTGTAGCTCTGGCTTCAACTCATTTGCAAAATGGTCTACAGCAACTAAGATAAATTGACACCCAGACCTAGAACAAGGGAGAGGCCCAAAAGCATCAATACTCACAGTGTGGAAGGCATGTTTAGAGGGGATTAGTTTGAATTTATGTTGGGAAGGGCAAGGGCGTTGGAGCTGTCACAAATGACAAGAGGCAAGGACATCAAGAACTAGAAGGCACATGTTTTACCAATAGAAGTTCTTGCATAGCCAGTCATGGGTTTTGGCTATACTTCCATGTCAAGTATCAATGAGCGCTTGGAGGATAATGGCTATTCTCATACTAGGATAAATGTAGGGCAGATAGGCATTGTTGACTTTCTTGAAGTGTCGTCTATCTTGAATCACAGTGTCCTTGGATAGGGTCTGTAGAGCTAATTGGATGTCTTCAGGCTCAGTAGTCTAGGAGTCAGGATACCCTATTAATTTGTATAGGCAATCAGTGTCTGCAGGGTGGATAGCTAGTATAGGCATCCTTGACAAGCCATCAGTGTTCTGATGCTTGGTCCCAGGGCAATGTATCACAGTGAAATTGTATCCTTACAGGCGCAGGGCCCAACGTGCTAATCAACCTTCAGGTTTCTTTAGTTGTTGCAGCCACTTAAGAGAGGAGTGATTGGTGACCACAGTGAAGTGGGTTCTGTAAATGTAGTGCCTGAATTTCTTTACTGCATGCAATACCGCCAGGCATTTCTTTTTGTGACGCTGTAGTTCTTCTTGTGCTTATTGAGGATCCGTGAAGAATAAGCTACAGGTCAATCCACACCTTTGTTGTCAAGCTGGGCTAAGATGGCACCCACAGCTACTCCACTGGCATTGATGTATAAGATGAACTCTTTATCATAATCAGGGTAGACTAGGATGAGAGCCTCTTTGATCTTGGCCTTCAGCGCTTTAAATGCTTGTTGCTGACTGTCAGTCCACTCAAATGGGACGTTGCAAAGGAGCTGGACAAGGAGTTCACTCAATTCAGAAAAATCAGGTATAAAATGTCAATAGTAACTCATCATACCAAGAAATACTTGGACCTCCCAAAGATTTGTGGGAGGTAGCATCTTATCAATGGCTTCTACCTTATTATTCATGGGACAGATTCCAGTTTGGGTGACCTCATGACCTAAGAATTTGAGTTGCTCTTTAAAGAAGGAGCACTTGGAG
This sequence comes from Entomophthora muscae, assembly GCA_014839935.2. Taxonomy (NCBI): domain Eukaryota; kingdom Fungi; phylum Entomophthoromycota; class Entomophthoromycetes; order Entomophthorales; family Entomophthoraceae; genus Entomophthora; species Entomophthora muscae. The sequence goes on along the minus strand of QTSX02001493.1, from coordinate 233,129 downwards.
GGTTTGAGTTTCAAGCCAGCTTTGCAAATCTTGAGGAAGACAGCCTTGAGGTGCTCCAAGTGATTGGTAAAGGTAGCGCTGAATACGGTGATGTCATCAAGGTATATGAGGACACAAGAAAGCTTTAGGTCTTGTAGGATGGAATCCATAGCCCTTTGAAACGTAGCTGGGGCATTGTAGAGTCCTTGGGGCATCTAAGTAGGTTCATAAAGCCCTTCAGAGGTAATGAGAGAAGCCTTTTCTTGATCTTCTGGTGATAAGTTGACCTTCCAGTATCCAGAAGCTAGATCCATAGCAAAGAAAAGCTTAGAACCACCCAGCTGTCTGAGAGCATTGTTGATTCTGGGCAAGGGGTACAAGTCTTTCTTAGTGAGCAAGTTCAGGTGGCAGTAGTCCATCACAATGCAATTTCCTCTGTCCTTTTTATTGAGTATCAGTAAAGGTGAGGCCCAAGGACTCTGAGAGGGAGCCAAGAATCCAGCATCTAGGAGTTATTTAAGCTCCTTAGAAACCTAGGCATCCTCTACTCTACTATGGCAGTAAGGCTTGGCATGAAAAGGTGGTGCATCACCAGTATTGATCTGATGGATTACCCCTTTTGCTAGTCCATATTCCATAGGTCCAGAGGCAAAGATATTGCTAAACTGATTGAGCAGGTCCAGCAAGTCTTTTTTTCAGATGGATAACAGTTGGGGGAAGTCAGCTGCAGTGAATAAGGAGAGAACTTGAGGATTGTTTTCAGGTAGATTGAAATCACTGAAAGTTCCAAAGGGGTAGATGGATGCCACTTGTTCCGCCCCCAATATACAACCATGTCCTACAACCTGGCCCCAAGACACCTGCATAAGAAGAGCAGCCAGGTTAGCTAGCAATAGTTGAACAGGCTCCTTATGGGTTCTATTTAAGATCCCTGAACACAATCAGGGTTCTTTACGGCTTAGGGATTCAGGTGAGTAGAGTTCCAGGAATGACTTTTTGGGTAGTTCATAAGAAATCTGGGAGTTGATAACCACTTGGGAGCTTGGAGGGATGGTGATAGCCGCTGGGGCCAGAAGAGGTACACCTTCTGCAGGACAGGAAGGATGAGGGGTGCACATATTGGAGGAGTGAGTCCTATACTTGAGAGAGAAGATACCCATGGGGTATTCAAGCACACAAATTTTAAGACATTTTCCTGGGAGCCATGGAGGTTCTTCAAAAATCAAAGGGACCTCATACCCTAAGAGCAATAGGTATCTGTCTTGCAGGTTTACAATCCTGTTATATTCACGGAGGAATTGTGTACCAACCAAGAGGTTATAGCTTTTGTTCTCAAGGACAACAGCAGGGGATGCAATGAGGAGTTTCCCAAACCTCATAGGTAGGGAGGAGTAGGCACCAATGGATCAAGTTTGGGCCATTCCAGCAGCACCATATGATTGAGTGTAGTTGAGGTCAGGAGCCAGCTTAAGTTTCTTCATTAGTTTTGAAGATACTACATTGACTGGAGAACCCATGTCCAAGATGGCTTTGATTTTAACCTTTTGGATTGATACCTCTACATGGGTTGTATCTTTCCAAAAGGGGGGGAAGACTTTTAGCACATCTTGCGCAGCCTCTAGCTCCTTCTCCCATTTAGCTAACATGCACCTTAAGGCAGGAATCTCTTTATACACAGTCTGCAGTGGGAGAGATACAGTTACGTTTTAGAAGAGAGCTTTGGCTAGCTTGGCGGCTTCTTCAGAAGAGTCAAACAAGACAGGAGGTTGATTGGCCTGGGCTAGGTAAGGGCAAGCTACCATGGCCTTTGCTTCACTTGAAGGTGCACAAAAAGTAGTGGTGGTTTTCCCTGAGCAAAGCTTGTAAGGGACAGACACAGTTTCTGGAACAGCCAGAACAGAGTAGCCATAACTATCAGATTATTCACTATCAGAATCTTCAGGTCTGGAATCACTGGAGAGATTTTGAAATAGGTGAAGAATAGTTGGGCCAGAGGAAGGGGGAGATTCCCTGTTGGAAGGAGGATCTAGAGGAGTTAGGGGAGATTAGTCAGCAGAGAGTGTCTCTGTCTCTAAGCTGACCTCCCTTTTCCCGCCTTTTCTTTAGGATCACAACCTTCTACCCGAGGATTGATGCAGGTACAATAGTGATGCCCTATTTGGCCGCAGTTATGACATTCTTGTCTCTTAGTCTGTCCACCTGAACCCAGAGTCATAATGCACGGCGTACAAGAGGTGGTCCCGGCATTACTGGCTTTATTTTCACACACCACAGTACCCCCATGGGTCAAGTGCATGTCCTGTAATAGCATCTTAATACTCTTCATGGAGGTGAGTGAAGCGTTTTGTGCCTTAAAGTGTAAGCATAGAAGCTGATTCACCTTTAAAGCGTTTGAACATGCCGTGTAAGCTTCCTGGGGAGTTAACTGGTGGCTGGTAATTAACTGTTGGCCTTCAATATAGAAGCAATCAGCAAACTTGGCCAGTGTTTCCTTGGGCTTAAAGGCAATTTTCATCAATGCATCTTTCTTGACCTCCAAGCTGAGATCTCCTCTGAAATCTTCAATAAAGAGGCACTTCATGTCCTCCCAAGTGACCATGGAGGGGAATTCTGGGACCACCACTTCTTGGCACGTAGGATGTAGGCAGATAAGAATGTGCTTCTTTTTAAGCTTGTCAGTAGCCCTACACATTGCAGTCTTGTAGATTGTTAAAAAGGCAGCAATGGTAGAAGTTTTAGAGTTGAATATCTGCTTGTAGGTTGGCTTGTAATTTGGGTCAATGTACAAGGAAGTTAATTGGATGTTGTACCAGGGTTGAGGACATTGATGTGAGGATTGCCCTCAAACTTGGATTCAGCAGCAGATTGTCTAGCCCAGAGAAGTCAAAGACTCTCCTCTAGGGTATCTAGTGTGGAGCTATTCTGTCCACTGATATCTCAGGTGGCAGCAGCTTCAAATTCATTGATTTTGATCTGTTGTACTGCCAATGTGCCAGTAACCCCATTGATACAAGTGATTAGATAAGTTGTTTGAGCAACCAGAGGGGTAACTTGTTCATTTATTGTCTCTGTGAGTTGGGAGAGGGATTGTACCTCGCGTTCTAAAGTATTTTGTCAATCTTTCATATCATTAGTTACTGCCGCTAAGTGATTTAAGACAAGAGCACAGTTGACACGGGGTAGGCCTTCTAGTCCTGGGCAACACCCATGGTCAAGGTGGGTAGGAGTACCAGAGACTTCAGTCTCCCTTTTGCCATCAGAGTCAGAGGACAAGTCATCAGGGTCAGAGAGACGTTGTCTCAAATACTCAATCTTGCCTTGCAAAGTAGCTACTTGGCCTTTTAGCATAGCAATTCAAGGATCAGGTATAAGCTCAACAGGCAGGAGATGCAAGGTAAATGCTTGACGTCAAGTAGTGGCTTTGAGTTCAGTTATAGCTTCCCATACCCTAGCTTTAAAGGCGGACAGGATATCAACCAAAGGAGCTGGCAGAGTACTTTAATAGAGGCCACCCTATCATTGACATAATTTTGAACATGACTCAGAATGTTCCCCAAAGCAGCCTTGCCCAAGCCATACTGTAAGTGCAGATGTTGACCCCACGTATTGACATGAGTCCCTACCAACTTGAGCTGAGTATTAACATGTTCTCAAAACTGATTGAGTTCAGCAACTAGAGTCTCAAAATCTTGACAATATTTTAGGAGGGTCAACTCTATTTGGCTATAACAGGTAGCTTGGTGGTCATCTAGTTCACAAAGTTAATCCTTAATATAATCAGCAAGCAAGGAGCAAAGGAAGTTTAGGGATGAGGTCAGATACTTTTTTGAAGCTAAAAAGTTGCACTAGTTATCTGAAGTGCAAGAAAATAGACTATGGGACCATTATTGATAGGCCATATTCTGAGTATGGTTGTTAGAAACAGCAGTGTCTATGGCAGTCAAGAGCTGATTTAGAGATTGCAACGCCAATTGAGGATGGTTCAGCACAGGATTGGTAAATTGGTTAACTAACATGCCAATAGTCTCTGTTGATTCCATCAGCGCAGGGGGGAAGACCAAAATCCAAGAGGAAGGAATATAGGTCTTCAGAATCATACCCAGGAGAGAGACCAGGGATAGTGTGCATTGCCACAGCACCTGTGTGGAGGAGAGAGCGGGCAGCGGCACAAGCTTGCTTGTAGTTGAGTGAGAAAGCTGGAAAGGGGACCCAAGCAGGCCCGGGAGACAACGCCATTACCATGGGAGTTGAGGGGGCATCAGTGATATCTTCTTCTAGAGGAGGAATAGAAACTTTAGGCTGTTGTGGTACTTCAGAAACAAAGGGGGAAGGACCAGAGAATGCACACAGGAACAGGATAACCAAGGGGCTTGCAGCCCCTGTAGTGAGCACCATTTTGTTGTGTTTGGCTCCTGGGGATAAAATCCAGGAGGAAACAGCAAGAAATCTTTGTAACAAAAGATTTGAGGTTCAAAGCTAGCCTTGGGTTAGCCTTGAGGGAAAAATTAAGGGCACATACCTTAATTTCCTGGAATACAAGATGAGGACTTCCTTTTGGCAAAAAAGAAAGGAAAAAGCTTGAAGAATATTAAAGCCAACACAAATGTGGATAAACTTGTCTTTATTAGGAGAATTGATTCTACTTAAATAGTAGACAAGGGTTGATGATCACTTATTAGGTAGACAGAGTGGCAGAGGGGGTCATGTTGGGGTGAGGTCATACCAGGATCAGACAAGGGAAGATATGGTATTCCAGAATGGGTGAATATTGGTACAGACCCTGTTGAAAATTAGCGTACACTGGCAGATTCAACAGAAGAATTAGGAGACAGGGGCACACACTCACTATGTGTCTTTGAATCTGAAGATTCAGAAGACATTGACCAATTTGGATTGTAGTAGTTAACTTTTTTGGGTCCTATACAAGTAGGTAAAAAATTCTTCCCCTTGGCATTTACTGCCAACACCTTATATAGGGGTATTCTCATATTACTAATCACCAGTCACTGGCAATGTCTTCTAGGACATACCAGCATACTGTAGAGTCTGGGTTAGGTTGGTGGAAAAAGGGACAACCTTCTATTTTAGGGCGCAATCCTGCAATGCCTAGCACAAGGACACCCTCTGCTAGCACATTAATCAGTGATTCTTTTTAAGATAGTAAATCACTTCCATATATAGCTCTTAACAGGGAGTCAAACAGGCTTTTTGAATCAACCCTGGCGTCTTGGCGTTATTTTTTCTCCAAGCTGGCGCCTTGGCGCTTGATATTAATTATTGTGGCGCTCTGGCGCTCACAAATAATTGTACTGGTGTTCCAGCACTTGATGTAAACTAGAGCGGCGCTCTGGCGCCAAGAATATTTAATCCCAGCGCTGTGGCGCTTGTTATTTAAGGTGGCAACAGCGTGGTGCAATATTCCTTGGCAACAATGTCATGGTCCACTAATCATGTATTTAATATATGATAAGTTGACACTTATTTCCAGAAGAGTAATTGATTGGCCCTAGTTAAATTTCCATAACCATCTAATGAGTTAAGCTTCCCAAAATCCCTGGTCAACAATTCTTCACAGACCCATTTATGGAAGGCAAGGAATTCCAAAACTTGAAAGCAAAACCAATCAAATCTTTGCATATATCATTATTCAAAGGCCATATCAAAATAGCATTAATGGCGCAATTTCTGACACTAGCCAAAGCTCTCTTCCAGGAAGTGGCTATATCTCTCCCGTTGCAGAATGTGTATAAGGAAATTCATGCCTTAAGATGCATGTTAGCCAAATGGGAGAAAGAGTTGGAAGCCGCACAGGATGTATTGACTGTCTTGCCCCCCCTTTGGGAAAGATAATACCCACATGGAAGTGTCAATTAAAAAGGTTAAAATCAAGACAATTCTGGAAACAGGTTCCCCAGTCAATGTGGTATCATCCAAGTTAATGAAGAAGCTTAAGCTGGCTCCTGACCTCAATTACACTCAATGATAAGGTACTGCTGGCATGGCCCAAACTTGAGCCATTGGTGCCTACTCTGCCCTGCCCATGAGGTTCAGAAAACTCCTCATTGCATCTCCCACTTTTGTCTTAGAGAACAAAAGATATGATCTCCTATTTGGTACACAATTCCTTCATGAATACAATGGGATTATGAACCTTTGAGATGGGTACCTATTGCTCTTAGGATATGAGGTCCCTTTAATTTTTGAAGAACTTCTGCGTCTCCCAGGCAAACACCTTAAGACTTGTGTGCTTGAGTACCCCACGGATATCTTCTTGCTCAAGTACAGGACTCATTCCTCCAATATGCGCTCACCACCACCTTCCTGTCCTGCAGAGGAAGGTGTGCCTCTTCTTGCCCCTGCAGCTGTCACCATCCCTCCAGGCTCTCAAGTGATTATAGACTCCCAGATATCCTACAAACTACCTGAAAAATTCTTCTTAGAGCTTTACTCCCCTGATTCTCTAAGCCGCAAGGAGCCTTGATTATGCCCAGGGATCTTAGATAGAACCCATAAGGAGCCTGTACAGCTATTGCTAGCTAACCTGGATGCTCTTTCTATACAGGTGTCTAGGGGCCAAGTTGTAGGGCATGGCTGTATATTAGGGGAAGAACAAGTGGCGTCCCTCTATTCTTTTGGAACCTCCAGCAACTTTAATTTACCTAAAGGAGACCCTCAAGTTCTCTCCCTGCTCACTGCTACAGACTTTCCACAACTGTCACCCATCCAAAAAAAGATGTATTAGAACTGCTTGACCAGTTTAAGGATATCTTTGCCTTTGAACCTACAGACTATAGCCTATCTAAAGAGGTCATCCATTAAATTAATACTGGTGATGCATTGCCTTTCTGTTCCAAGCCATACTGCTGTAGTAGGGTAGAGGATGCCCAGGTTTCAAAGGAACTTAAACAGCTCTTGGACTCTGGACTCTTGGTTCCTTCTCAGAGTCCTTGGGCCTCACCTTTACTTATCCTCAAGAAAAAGGACAGAGGACATCACATTGTGATAGACTACTGCTGCCTGAACTTGCTCACTAAGAAAGACTTGTACCCCTTGCCCAGAATCAATGATGCTCTCTGACGGCTGGGTGGTTCTAAGTTTTTCTCTGCTATGGATTTAGCTTCTGGATACTAGAAGTTCAACTTGTCTCCAGAAGACCTGGAAAAGGGTCCTTATCACCTCTGAGGGGCTCTATAAATCTACTCAAATGTCTCAAAGACTCTGTAATGCCCCGGCTACATTCCAAAGAGCCATGGACTCTATTTTGCAAGATCTGAAGCTCTCCTGTGTCTTTGTATATCTTAATAATATCACTTTGTTCAGCTCTATCTTTACCAATAATTTGGACCACATCAAGGCTGTCTTTATCAAGATTTGAGAAGCTGGCTTGAAACTCAACCCCTCAAAGTGCTCCTTCTTTAAAGAACAACTCAAATTCTTGGGCCATGAGGTCACCCAAACTGGAAACCACCCCATGAATAATAAGGTGAAAGCCATTGACAAGAAGTTGCCGTCCAAAAACCTGCAGGAGGTCCAAGTATTTCTTGGTATAATGGGTTACTATTTACAATTCATTCCTGACTTTGCTGAATTGAGCAAAACCTTTGTCCAGCTCCTTTGGAATGTCTCATTTGAGTGGACTGACAGTCAGAAGCAATCCTTTGAAGCGCTGAAGACCAAGATCAAAGAGGCTCTCATCCTAGTCTACCCTGACTATGATAAAGAGTTCATCTTATACATCAATGCCAGTGGAGTAGCTGTGGGTGCCATCTTAGCCCAGCTTGACAACAAAGGTGTGGATTGACCTGTAGCTTATTCTTTACAGGTCTTCAATAAGCACAAGAAGAACTACAGCGTCACAAAAAGAAATGCCTGGCGGTATTGCATGCAGTAAAGAAATTCAGCACTACATTTACAGAACCCACTTCACTGTGGTCACCAATCACTCCTCTCTTAAGTGGCTGCAACAACTAAAGAAACCTGAAGGTTGATTAGCACGTTGGGCCCTGCGCCTGTAAGGATACAATTTCACTGTGATACATTGCCCTGGGACCAAGCATCAGAACGCTGATGGCTTGTCAAGGATGCCTATACTAGCTATCCACCCTGCAGACACTGATTGCCTATACAAATTAATAGGGTATCCTGACTCCTAGACTACTGATCCTGAAGACATCCAATTAGCTCTACAGACCCTATCCAAGGACACTGTGATTCAAGATAGACGACACTTCAAGAAAGTCAACAATGCCTATCTGCCCTACATTTATCCTAGCATGAGAATAGCCATTATCCTCCAAGCGCACATTGATACTGGACATGGAAGTATAGCCAAAACCCATGACTGGCTATGCAAGAACTTCTATTGGGAAAACATGTGCCTGCTGATTCTTGATGTCCTTGCCTCTTGTCATTTGTGACAGCTCCAACGCCCTTGCCCTTCCCAACATCAATTCAAACTCATCTCCCCTAAAAATGCCTTCCACACTGTGAGTATTGATGCTGTTGGCCTCTCCCTTGTTCTAGGTCTGGGTGTTGGTTTATCTTGGTAGCTGTAGACCATTTTAGCAAATGGGTTGAAGCCAGAGCTACAAAAGATATAGCTTCCAAGGCCACTGCTAATTTCTTGTTGCAAGATATTGATAAGGAGCGCCTTTTGGGGAAGTTTCAAATATGAAATTAATAAGATAAGAAGGTTATTTTATTGGATAATACTTTAGACTTAAATAGCTATAGCTGTGGCGGAGATTTTAGTTAGATCAAACCTAAGGGCTGGTCATGTGAAAGATGGGGTCAAGTCACTGGATACCTGGACAGTCATGTGATATTGGTTTATTGCCATTTCCAGTATGTCAAACAGTATATTGGAAAGGCATCAAATTGGGCAATGACTGGATGTAAGTGGAATGGCAGTATCCAGAATACTTGTAAATCCAGATCCTCAACACACACCTCCCTTAAGGGGTTACTTTGGTAGATCAGGAGGGGGCTTTGTCTTGACAGCTGCCGCCTGATGTTCCTGGAGTTGTTTGCTAGTTGGTACCAACCAGGTTGAGTGTTCTCCCTTGCTAAGATGGAGGCAGGATCTGTGGTACAACTTAGTGATAGGCTCTTTGGTGCCCTGGAACCTAACCAGGTAGGTGCTCCTGTCTGGTTGGTATTTGATGATTCTTACTGGTCTCCTGTGTACTGAGTCTAGCTTCTTTCTGTTCCCAGCCAGGACCTAGACGGAGAGTTGATGGGAAGTGGGTCCTCTGTAGAGGTTGCTTTTTGTGTTTTGAGCTTTTTTTGTTTCTGCTAGTTTGGCTTTGAGGTGTATGTGTTATAGATCTGGTGCTTGTTCTACTGTGGGAGGTTTTCCCAGGGGATCTTCAATACAGTTGGTTATTGTGAGTGACTATCTCTGGTTTGTACCCATATGTTAGTTTGAACAGTGAGTAGCCTGTCCCTTGATTGGTGCAGATCCAGGATACTAATAATGCATGTTTCACGTAGAGTGGCCATGTGTCTTTGGCTTTGCCATCCATTATTTTCTTGAGGGTTCTGATAAGGCTGCCATTGAGGCGTTCAACTCTGCCGTTGACCTGCGGCCTGTAGGGTGAGGTTATAGAATGTTTGATGTTTTTTGTCTGTAGGTTATTGTTTACCACATGATCTGCTAACTCTTTGGTTCCATCAGTTATGATGTAGTCTGGAGTACTGTAGTCAGCTATGATTGCTTTGTTAATGAATTGGTTTATTGTTTCTGCTTTGTGATCCTTTGTTGCCCAGAAGATTGGCCAGTGTGTGGCAAAGTTAATGGCTATAACTAGGAAATGTTGATTTGTCTAAGTTTCTGGGAAGGGTCTGACTACGTTCAGCCCCCAAACCTTAAATGGTTCAGGGTCAGGTACTGGGTTAACTGTTGGCTAAGGAGCCTTGGTGCTGGCATATTTTTCATACACTGTGCCCTTTTTTAGAACATCAATTATGTATTGTTTCAGATTGGGCCATCATACTATCTCCTTTAATGTGAGGTATAGATTATTAGCCTTTGTGTGTCCTAGTAGACAGTGATGTCTTAGGATGGTGTCAACTCTTTGTGTAAGTGGGATGTAGGGAACATGTTTGTCTTTAATGATTTGGTATACAGTGCCATTTGATACATGGTGTTATAACTGTGCTGTTTTAGCAGAGTTACAAGGGGGGAAATATTTAGAAACTAGATAATAATCTTTATTGAGAGATAGGGATTATATAGCTATTGTGAATCAAAGATAACAGGAACATGATTGTGTTGATCACACAGTTGGATAGTGAAGGGGGGTGGCTTGATCCTTATAATGAGTCAAGCACTAAAACAAGTAATCAACTATAGGGGATCATTTTTTGTTCATGTTATTATATTTGGTAATTCAAGTTGTCTTCCTAACTTGGCTTCAGGTGAATGGACAATTGGGTTGCAGGTCATAAACCTGCTTACTTGGAACCTTGCTGGCGGGTTGAGCCTGCTGTTTTGACAATGAAAATATTTTTTGTTCATTACTAGTGTATCATGGGTTAGTTGTTGTGTGGAGGGATCTTTTCCTTTTGTTTTGTACTCAGTGTTATATAGGTTGGGCCAGTCGGGGTCCAGGTGATCAGGGTGATCCTCTCTTGGCTGACATAGCCTAGAGAGAGCATTGGCTGTGACCAGCTCTTCCCCCTTTTTATACTGGATGTCCAGGTTAAGCTGTTCAAGCAAGGACATCCATTTGGCTTGGCGTTGTGCAAGTGTGTTCTGAGTTTTGAAATAGATTAAAGATTTATGGTCACTTAGCACTCTGATGTTCAAATGTCCTTCCAGATAACATATCCATTTCTTGCATAAGTGGATAATGCTAGAAATTCTTTTTTGTGTATTGGGTACCTCTTCTCAGTGTTTGTTAGTTTTTTGATTTTGTAACATACTGGCAGGAAGTCTTGCTGCCCTGGCTGGCAGATGCGTAGGACTGCACCAATGGCAGTGTCACTAGCATCCAACTCAAGCTTGCAGCACCTGTTGTTATTAGGGTATTGCAAGATTGGTGCTTCAATCAAAGCTTGTTTCAATAGTTGAAAATTCTTGTTGCATTCTGGTTTCCAGATGAATTTCTTTTTGGCATTACCTTTGGTTAGGTCATTGATTGCTGCAGTGAGCTTTCTGCAGTCTTTGATATACTTCCTTAGGCAAGATACCATTCCAAGAAAGCATCTTACTTGTTTAACAGAGGTGGGATGTTGCATGTTATCTATGGTTTTTATTTTATCTGGATCTGCTTTGATGCCACTGTTGGAGACAATGTGGCCCAAGAACAGGAGTTCCTTTTCCATAAATTGGCACTTACTAGGCTTGGAGTAAAGCTTGTGCTTTGCAAGTTAATTGAGTGTCTTGCGGACATGCGTGAGGTGTTCCTCATTTGTTTTTGAGAATGTAATGATGTTGTTGAGGTAGCATAATGTGTTTGAGAGTCCATTTAGCGCCTGGTTTATCATGGTAAAAAATGTTGCAGGGGCGTTTGTCATCCCAAAGTTCATTAATTTACATTCAAATAACCCAAATTGTGTGTGGAATGTGGTCTTTGATATGTCTTTCTCTTTTACTTTGACTTGATTATAACCAGATGTGAGGTCAATCTTTAAAAAAATTGCTCCAGAGAGCCTTGCACATAGGTCTTCTATGAGGGGAAGGGGGTGTTTATTTTTTACTGTACTTGCGTTTAATGCTCTGTAGTCAGTAACTAGGCAAAGAGATCCTTCTTTTTCTTTACAAAGAAAACTGCTGCCCCCACAGTGATTCAGACGCGTGAATGAATCCTTTGGCTATATTGTCCTTGATGTGGGATTTAAGTGTTTGGGTCTCCATGGGGGAGAGTCTGTAGAGGGGTGCTAGTTTAGGCATGGCTTTGCATAGGTTGATGCCATGCTTGACCTCCCGCTTGGGGGTAACTCTGTGAGCTCTTCCTTAAATACATGAGCCTATTTGTTTAGAAGTACTGTGAGTTCTAGGCATTGGATCTTTTGTGTTTGTATGTTATTAAATTTGGTGTATCTAATTATGTGGAGAGTACTGTCTTTGGTTAGATGTTCTGAGTTGTCTTGATTTATGACTTGGTCAAATACTGTGTCTATTAGGATGAGATTGTTAGGTTCTTTGAGAATGTTGAAATTGACTCCATTGCGTTTGATGGTCATGTTTTTTGTTTTCCAACATACACTGGGGTTCACTTGGGTGAACCAGTTCATGCCTGCTACAATTTTGTAGTTTATTTTGTTCATGACAAGTCCTTTGATGGACATTTGGATGCCTTGGAGGTTAATTCTGAAGGGAGTTGTTTCACCTTTGAATAGAACCTTTGCTTTGTCTGCCATTCTGGCACATTTGAAGTTGGATTTGATAACTGGTATTTTGTATTTGGTTACAAATGGTTTGCTAACCATGGTGTGTTGTGCACCAGAGTCAAATAAAATTTTATGTGTATGAGATTTATAAGTGCATGAATAGACAAGAAGTTGTGAGCAATCTTTAATTTTTACGTTCATAAAAATGGAGGATTGCAGGACATGTGGATGCAAGCAGCAAAGTTTGTGCCTTGGTAATTTTTCTTGTCAATTTGGGGGAAACAGGGGCAATTAAGCCTGTTCCCCCTCCTTCTTTTTTCTGTTCCTCTGTTTTGAGCCCTTCAAGGTCAGAGAATGTGGGGTCAGATTCATAGCTGGTTGCTATTTCAGCATTGTTTACTTCACTGGCGTCCTCTTTTTTTGGGACAGGAGTGGTTTACGCTTTGGCTGTGTCAAAACAGAAAGCTCAACCCACCAGCAAGGTTCCAAACAAGCAGGGTTGTGACCTGCAATCCAATTACCTGGCCACTAAAAGCCAGACTAGGAAGTCAACTCAAATTACCAAATCCAACAACATTAACAGATGATAATCCTTTATGGTGGATACCTTGTTTTGGCGCTTGACTCATTACCAGGATCAAGCCACCCCCTTCACCATCCAGCAATGTGATTAACACAATCATGTTCCTGTTATCCTTGATTTACAACAACTATATAATCACTATCTCCCAATAAAGATTATTAGCTAGTTTCTAAATATTTTTCCCCTTGTAACTCTGCTAAAATAGTACAGTTACAACATTGGTAGCACAGGTAGGTTCTCCATCCTACTTTATCTTGAAAAATTCCGCCTGTTGCCCGCACTTGCTGCGGCCAACAAATCCTTGACAGAACTATGTCTGGCCTCCCGCCTGACTGGACACCATACACTCATGGTGCCAAGATACCCAATGGCTTTGTCCTGTACCAGAATACGGTGATTCCATTACCTGCCTTCAACACCATGTCTGCATGAGGACTCTTTTAGGCTCCCTCCTCCATTTCATAACCAACTGACAAAAACGCCATGCCCACCTACATAGCTCAAAGACTGCAAAGTGCCGCCTTGGAACCCTTTGCTGGGGCCAACAACAACAACACTGCCGCATGGATCCAGTCTGCCCAGAGCAAGCTGGCCCAGATGGAATTCCTGCAACGGTTTTGGATTGTGGAAATCTTCATCTGCCTGACCCATGACGCTGGCACCTGGTGTGACAAGTGGCACAAGAAACAAACCAACAAGAACTGGGATACCTTCAAGCAAGACTTCTTGGCACAATTTGTGCTTAAAGATACGGCGCTCATGCTCATACGCCAAGTAAAGAACCTAACCCAGACAGGCACTGTGAAGGAACTCATCCACACCTACAAGGAACTCTAACTTTGTGCACCATCTGACATGGCCTTTGACACCCCAGCCACACATCTCATGTACTACAACGCCCTCAATTTGCATGTGATGAGACATGTGAACCTGGACCAGATGACCAAACTGCAAAGCCTGTACCATGAAGCAGAGAAAGCGGAACAAACCTTGAATGCCCTTCATATGGCACAAACAGGAAAACAAGAGAGACCCAAGGACTCTCACACAGGTTGGGTGCTCCACTCAACCACCCCCCAGAAACAATGGGAATAACACCAATAATAAACCCACAGGTTCAAATGGACATGGAAGTGGGAACAATGGCCAGTCAAATTATACCCATTTCTGTATCACTGCCACACAAGGCAATCAATACAAGGTAAAAGCCTGGGGAGAGCATTAAGCAAGCCAAGCTCTCCCCAAACAACTCCTGACTTGCCCAATGATGAGTAACAACCCAAGGATGTGGACCAATGCCCAATGATCCAAGTGCCCTTGGAGGACCCGGTACGGTACACCATTGCCAGGCATTCTAATAAACTGAATTCATATCCTTTCTATTTTTGCATTTACACAGGCTCAGCACTCCTGGATTTGGGTGCAGATTGAACCCTAGTCAACAGCAGCTTTGTGGATAAGTTCAAGATGGCCACTAATCCTTTGCAGATTAAAAACGTGGTCCTGGCTGATGAACACCATTATGATGTGACAAGGGAAACCACCCCCTTCTCTGTTATGCTCAAGAACCTCCACTCCACCATCCAAGACTCTGTCATCAACTTCCCAAAGTTTGACATTGTACTGGGGTTGGATTGGTTACAAAAGAACAATCCTCATGTAGACTGGGCAACCTCAGTCTTGATCATCAAGCGTGAAGGTGTCAACCACCAGATCTACCCTGACTCAGTGGACCAACTCCTACGCAACCATGTTTTTGTGCACATCACAGAGACCCTGGACAAAAATGGAAGCCTGAAGGCAATTGACTGGGACTCCTGCCAGTATGAGATCATACACTTCAAGGATCACCAGGATACCTCCACGCCTCAGGACTGCAAAATTTTGATCCGCCATCCAGAAATTTTCAAAGAAGCGCTACCCAGGCTGCCCCCTGAGAAACACATACAACACTCCATCCAACTTAAGGGGTCTGTACCCAAGACGCGTCCTATCTACAGGCTGACCCCAAATGAAGACAATGCTTTATGTGCCTACCTCAAGGAGGCATTGGAAAAAGGACTTATCTGCCCCTCACAGTCTCCCTTTGGGGCTGCCATATTCTTTGTGGCTAAGAAGGAAAGTACCTTACGTCTGATCACAGACTACCAAGCCCTAAACAAAGTTACCATCAAGAATTGTTATCCACTACCACTGATTGACAATCTCTTTGATGCCTTAAGAGGAGCCACAGTCTAATCCAAGATTGATCTGACTGCATGCTTTAACCAGATTTTCATCAAGGAGGAAGACATCCCCAAAACAGCCTTCTGCACTAAATACGGCTCTTACAAGTGTGTGGTGCTCAACTTTGGCATGACACACGCCCCTTCCACCTTTGTGACCTTCATGAACAAAGTGTTTGCTTTGCACATAGGCAAGCATGCCCTAGTATATCTGGACAACTTCATTGTCTACAGCTCTTTGGTGGAACAGCACCACAAAGACCTAGAGGCAGTCTTTTCTACCCTGGCATAACACAAACTGTTGGCCAAGCCCTCCAAGTGTCAGTTCTTTTGCAAGCAATTACCCTTCCTGAGACACATGTCTCAAAGGACAGCATCAACCCCAACAGTCAAAAGATACAGGCCATATGCAAGATGCTGCCACCCAAGGATAAGTTGGAACTCTGCACCTTCTTGGGGATGGTGGCATATGTATGCTGCTTAATACCTGACTGTGGCGTTTTGACTGCCCCCTTATCCGCCATAGCAGGCGCTAAATCCAAGTTTGTGTGGACCCCCCAACATGACCTCTGTTTTAGATGCCTCAAGGAGAAGCTCACAACAGCTCCCATCCTGCAATACCCCAAATTTGACAGGAAATCCAAATGGAAACCAACGCCTCAGATGCATCTATTGGGGGAGTACTACAAATCAAAAATAATTATGGAGATTTCCTGCCCTTAGCCTATGAATCACAAAAATTGACAGATGGCAAGTTTTGATACCCTATCCACAACAAGGAACGGTTGGCTATTGTGCACTGTCTAAGTCAAATGGCACTGTTTTCTGGAACAGCAGGAAAAATTCACAGCATTAACCGACCACAAGTTGCTCATATATTTCAAAACCCGAGCAAACCTATCTTGCTGCCAAGCCCGCTGGATGGAGCTCTTGGAGAGATTCAATATGCTCATACAGTACAAACCTGGTCCCAAGCTTGCCATGGCAGACGTCTTCTCACGCCTATATGTCCATGCCACAAGAGGGAAAATGGGATCAACCCAGACTGGCCTCTCTTAGTATTACAAACAAAATACAAGGGTTTCCCCCTGGTACAACTGACATAACAAAGGAAACAGTTATCAAAAAGAAACACCTATTTGCTGACGTATACGGGATCCTACACAGAAAAATGTCTGATGGCACTACCATTCCCTATATCCCCACACACCAGCGGGTAGACACCATCCTACGCTATCACAGAGACCTCAGACACACCTAGGGCTAAAACCTATATGAGTTCCTTAAGCACAAGGCCTGGTGGCCAACCTTATATTGCAATGTTCAAGAAGTCCTAGACCAATGTGAGGTATGTGAAAAGTTTGCCAAAAGCAAAACCCCTCCAAAGTCAGTACTTCCCATCCACACACAACTACCCTTCAAAGTATGGGCCCTTGATGTTATTGGCCCCATGCCAGGGAAACACAATGATAAGAAATACATCATCACTGCCATAGACTTTGCTACAAGATGGCTAGTAGCCCAAGCAGTAAGGGCGCACACTAGAAATGATGTACAACAATTTATTGGCAAATATATAATCAGCAAATTTGAAAAGTCAGAACTCATGATAACTAATGGAGGGAAAGAATTAACCTTCAAAACCACCAATGTATACCTCACTAAAAATGGGGTCAAACACACTGTAACAAAGCCATACCACCCACAGGCCAATGAACGTGTAGAGCAGCTCAATGGCAGCCTTGTGCAAGCCTTTGCCAAGCTTACTGCCAAGAGACCTGAAGACTAGTATAAGCAGCTACCAACTGCACTACTTGTGTGCCAAACCCAGGTGAACAGATACACCAGGAAAAGCCCATTTGAGTTGGTATACGGCACACAGCCAAATATCATTCAAGCATTGACAGGACCCAAACTGGAAATCCCAAATGAAGTCCCCCCACGCTCAGATCCTCAAGTGATAGAGGCCAACAGTAAACAAGCAGAAAAGGAAAATGAACGTCTGCAAAAAACCTTTGTCCCCATCCAAGATAGACATGAAGTTGGGGACAAAGTTTGGGTCATGAACGTTGATAAAAGCAAAGTACAACCTGAGAAATTAGGGCCAGCAATCATTCTAAAGGTAAACAACAATAACAATTACCTTGTGCAAGGACTCAGGAAGGGCAAGAAATACAAGACCCTATACCATGATTGCCTGAGATACTGCAAAGCAAGACAAAAACAACAAGAAACCGCCCTGCCCACCACAGAACAACAATTAGTCCAGTACAGCACCCGGGTTCCTGACAAACTCCCTGACAGCCTACTCCAGAGGAGGCCAACCTTCAGTTGGGGGGTGTCAAAACAGCAGGCTTAACCCACCAGCAAGGTTCCAAATAAGCAGGTTTGTGACCTGCAATCTAATTACCCGGCCACTCAAAGGCAGACTAGGAAGTCAACTCAAATTACCAAATCCAACAACATGAACAGATGATGATCCTTTACAGTGAATACCTTGTTTTGACGCTTGACTCATTACCAGTATCAAGCCACCCCCTTCTTCCATCTAACCGTGTGATCAACAATCATGTTCATGTTATCCATTGATTAATATTGACTATACAATCACTATCTCTCAATAAATATTATTATCTAGCTTCTAAATATTTTCCCCTTGTAACTCTGCTAAAACAGCACAGTTACAACAACTGTTATTGCCATTGTTTCAATTGGAGTTGCCATTGCTATGATTGGTGTTTTAGCGTTTGTTGTCATTGGAGTTTTTTCTGCCATTACTGTTTGAGTGACAGTTGCCAATGCGTGCAGCATACTTCATGTTTGCGCGTTTTTCTGCGCGCTTGGCTTCTGCAATGAGTGCAGGCATGGAGGTGTTTGCCTCTGGGCAGATGAGGGCAGCAACTGGAGGTTTCATTCTGTTGATGAATGATGCTCTGGTGTGTACGTTGTCAGCTTGTGCTAGGTTTTAGATTTTGCAATGTATTCCTTCAAATTCATTGGCATAAGCTGTGATAGTGGTCTTCTGAGGAAGATTGCTGAGCTATATTGCAATGTCTTGGAGAGATTCAGTGATAAAGAAATTGTGGGTGATGTCATCTTTGAGCTCTTCCCAGTTGTCAAGCTGGTTGTCAGTTTGTGAGCCAACCCAGGTGGCAAATCAGTTAGCTGCGGCTTTGTATAGGCGCTTGCTGGCTTCTTGGACCCATTTTTCATGGGGAATGTGGCTGGCGCAGAGTTTTGCAGCTGAGTGTTCTAGCCAGTTAATAAAATTTTCTTTGTTTTTACCAAAGAACTTGTCAATACCAATGTACTTTGTGTTAGTAACTTCATCTGTGGTAGGTGGTTGTGCGTTTGTTTGTGGTTGAAGAGAGCAACTGTATTGAATTATCTTGGCACATGCTTTGGGCATGACCTGTACTTCAAATACAGTGCATCCACTAGGTATATCCTTTTCAATGTTGTGGGTGCAAAAGTACATTTTCCAGGTGTCCTGGGATGTGGCCTGGTTGAGTACGTGAGCAAAGGTGGACGGGTTTGGTTCAGTCATTTTCTCTTTCATTGGCGTGGTTGAAAACCGTAGCTGCTACCAGTGATAAGGAGCGCCTTTTGGGGAAGCTTTGAATATAGAATTAAGAGGAGAAGAAGTTTATTTTATTATGGATAATACTTTAGACTTATATAGTTTTAGCTGTGGCAGAGATTTTAGTTGAACCAAACCCAAGGGCTGATCATGTGCAGGATGGGTTCAAGTCACTGGATACCTGGACAGTCATGTGATATTGGTTTGTTGCCATTTCTGGTATGTCAAATGGTATACTGGAAAGGCACCAAATTGGGCAATGACTGGATGTTAAGTGGGATGGTGATAGCCAGAATACTTTTACATCCAGATACTTAACAATATCTTCTACTGACATGGCTGCCCTCATGTCTTACTTTCTGACAACAGCACCAACTTTAATGCTTGCCTCATCACGTCTATTGTGGAAGCTATGGGTACCCACCAATCCTTCTCTGTGTCTTATAACCTGTCAACCAATGGAACTGTTGTAAAAGAAAATTCCTCCCTGATATTCATAATGGGGAAGCTCACCCTCTCTGATGCCGCCAATTAGAATATGTTTCTTCCTGCTGCTCTTTTTGTGTATCAACTCAGCAGACATCAAGTGACTGGACAGTCCCCCTTTGCCATGCTATAGGGGCTGTGAAGCCATAACTCCTTCAATCTTGGGACCCCCTTTGATTGAAGTTGATGTGTCTGCCAATCCTGAAGCTCATGTCAAAGACTTGACTAATTGTATCATCAAAATTCAGGCAATGGCATATTCAACTGCCTTAAAGTCAAGGCTTTAGAGCTCTTGCCCTTCAATTCCTCTAGAGCCCCCCTCCCTGAGTACCAAGTAGGTGGCCTAGTCCTCTACTATCAGAACCGTACTGGAGGCAGGTCTCATAAGCTAGATTCTCTCTGGGTTGGACCTTGTGAAGTTACCTTCAAGAAGGGAGTCAAGTATACTGTGAAGCTGCTGCCATCTGGCCGTCCTTTTGCCCAAGTTCATTCCAAATTCCTTTGCAAATATCAACTCCCTGTGTCTAACCTTGAGGGGGGAGATGTCAGTAATCACGCCATTAAAGCTATTTTGATATGGACTTTGGATAATGATATATGCAAATATTTGGTTGGTTTTGCTTTCAAGTTTGGAAATTACTTGCCTTCTGCAAATGGGTCTGTACTAATATCCACCCATTCTGGAATACCATACCTTCCCTTGTCTGATCCTGGTATGACCTCACCTCAACGTGACCCCCTCTGCCACTCTGTCTACCTAATGAGTGATCATCAACCCTTGTCTACTATTTAAGTAGAATCAATTCTCCTAATAAAGACATGTTTATCCACATTTGTGTTGGATTTAATATTCTTCAAAACTTTTCCTTTCCTTTTTTCCAAAAGGAATTCCTCTTCTTGTATTCCAGGAACGTAAGCTATGTGCCCTTAATTTAGCCCTGAAGGCTAACCCAAGGCTAGCTTCAAACCTCAAATCTTTTGTTATAAAGATTTTCTGCTGTGTCCTCCAGGATGTTGTCCCCTGGAGCCAAACACAGAAATAATTTTGGTACATATTGGAAGTTTCCTATTGTTCAACTTCTAAGAGTTGAGTCCTCCTAAATTCTCACATAAATAAAAACTATTTCTCAATTTTAACTTATTTCTCAATACATCCAGTAATCAGCTTCTTAATCTATATTCCTTACAATTCAATTCTTAATTTTATTATAACTGGAAAATGGGGTCCTTTTATGAGTACTTCTTCTCCTGGTCCTCCCAATGTAACTTCAATGTCCACCAATGTTGGGATTTTCACAGTTGAAATTGAAACTGAAATCCTTTTCAGCTCCCAATGTTCCAATTTTTATTCTAAAGACTCACTTATTTTGTTATAGGCTACTTATCTGGGACTACTCTGGCTAGCTTTAATATTTTTTAAAACACCTGTGTTACTTATGGAAATTTTACCAAGAGCTTTATGAGGCCTTATTGGTGGTTAATAATAAATTCTATGTGGATTTGGGTGTTTATCCCACACCACTTAGACACAGATTCATACTATCCTTCTATTTCTATCACACTTGTGAACTTACTGCTTGCTAATGTGACTGCCTCTCTTAAGAAGTCATCTGTCAGGAACCCACCCTGCGGGAAACAAATTCCTAACAGGGTGAATTAAAGCAAAAGGATTTAAACCAGTAATCATGGAAACAATGGGTACTGAAACCATACCCAAGTTAATTATTTCTCCAACAATTTGATACCTACCTAGGAGCAGGTTGAAACAACCCAAGAAGGCATAAGCTCCTAAGTAAGCAAGCAAGGAGACAGAAGCAAAAGGAAAAACAGACATGTAGGACAGAATTGGCTGGTTGAGGATCCTGCTTAGTGGGAGAATTTTTAGAGAACAAAGAGGCAGTATACCACTTCCCTGGTACTACAGGAGCTCACATCCTATTATTGCAGTATTTGGTGCTGGTACCAGATCCAGGTCTAGTCTCCATATGTACAGAGGATTGTACTGGAGTACAAATCAAGTATAGAATTGACTATTTGAAACTAATTCCCCAAGAAAGGGAAGGATTAAGTGATTTCATAAATATTCTAAGAAATTCTTTAAAAAAAAGCAAATATATGGTTTAAAGTCTTTATTGATGAGCAATTTGCAATTAGCAATGCTCAGAAGCTTATATAGAAAAGGTGTGATGAAATTTAACAATGAAGTTAAAACTGATATGTAACAGAGTTATTAAGCAACAGCTTTTATTTATAGTTAAAACAATTAAAACATATCTTCCAAGGATTTTCAGGTTCCAAATTACTGATATATGTTTAAATTCTTGTCAGTTATTCAAGACGGTCTGGCTGGTATCATCAATGATTTTCAAATTATTAACAGTACTAACAACTTTAGTTTGAAGTGTTATAGAGCCTGTAGATTCACCTGGTGGTTAGACAACGTCATCAGAGAAAATTAAAGTGTCTGATTGGCTGAAATTAACAATTTCATATTGTTACACTGAGGTTTAAAGTTCTCATAGCCTTCTAGATTATTACTTAGATCTTGTGAAGGCAGCAGAAAGGTTCCAGGTTTGAGTTTTAGACCAAGACTCATTACATTAACCTTAATATGGCAGAGATATTAAATGATTTTTTCTCTCTATCTTATTAAACCAGGTTGTTCAACTGAATTTCCAGTTCCTAAGTTAATCACACTAGGTTCCAAAAGGCATCAAGAGCAGTTATTACTGGAAGATGTGTGTTGGGATTATTGTAAATTTTGGTCCTGACATTATCACAAGGGAAAAGTTATAGGACATGAATGTGTGTTAAATTAAAAGCAAATGTTGTCTCTCTAACTCTTTGGAACATTCAGCAACTTTAATTTATCTGAGAGAAACCCCCAGGTCCTCTCTCTCTTTACCACTACCAATTCCTTTAAATTGTTGCACATCCAACAAAAATATGTCCTTGATTTTCTATATTGATTTAAATAAATCTTTACATCATTCCCCAATGACTATGAGTTGGTAAAGTGAGTTATTCATCCTATAAAAACTGGTAGCACTCCCTTTCTAAGACAAAAATAATTGTCATAGTCAAGTTGAAGACATCCAAGTATCCAATGAACTTAAATAGCTCTTGGATGCTGGATTGCTGGACCCCTCTCAAAGTTTTGGACATATTCTCTATCAATTCTTATGAAAAAAGATGTAGTACTCATAATGTGATGGATAATTGATGCCTTATGTCAGGGACTGTCATGCCAAAGGGATTGCTTAGCCAGCATTATGTGGGCCCTTTAAACACATGTAGTTGCAAACAGGGACTTGACCCAGTTTTGAGTCCTCCCCTTTGAAGCTTCTTTGAAAAGTGGAACTCAAGTCAAACCCAGGCCCCATAAAAGAATCAACCCAAGTTCCAGGATTCACAGTAGACTCAGAAACCCTTTGGCATGCAGAAAAAGATCCCAAAATGAAAACCAATTGTGTTCAGCTCAATAGGCCTAACTCAGTCAACTTTCAAGCAACTGAAGAAGTTCAAAATTTTGGAAACAGATTGGGCTCAGTCTCAAGGCATCTGCCTAAGTCTAATCTAATTTAGTCAACTTCTCTACTGGATTATAAGACCCCCTAGTATGAGAAAATCTTCCAATGTCTTATAACAATAGAGGAGAAAATCAGTTCCATCCCAGCCCAGCATTTTAGGTGAAATGATTACAACTGTTGTGAATGCCAATATTCACGCTCTTTTGATTTTGCCTTTGCCTTTGTTAGGTTATTTTGAGGACAAATCCATTTCTTTTGCCTTTGCTCCTCAAAATGGGTCTATTTACAAAGTTGGGAATTCATATGTTTGTCTTCCTAATCCTGTGCAACTCACTTGGCCCATGTGTGCTTGTGCTGAGTGATCTTACTATCATATTATTGTTTTGTGGTATCACCAAATTATATATATTAAAATTCTTTATTGCCAATAAAAATTAAGTTTTATTCACATTTTTGTCTTTGTGTTTTCAAGTACTTTGGCGCTTCTCTCTAGCCACAACTAGTAGAGACTTATTATTCAGGGCCACAAGGTAATTGCATCACTTTCCCTGCCAACTAACCAAGACTTAGTACAGATCCAATCCTAAGGTTATAAAATCCCCTTGTTTGTCTGTTCTTCACCTCAGAACACAACAACAACCAAACCCTTTCAGGGTGTTTGGATAAAAACACCCCAGAGGAAGTCCCAATCACTTCCCCAGATCCAGAAGCCCCTCCAAGATTAATCCATGGGGACTGAAGGACCAGCCTTGGGGCATAAAAACCCTGATCCCCTTGGCTAACAGTTGTTTTAATTTTCTACTAAAGATTGATATGAACCTTTGGTTCAGCCAACTCATCTCTTATTTTCTAGTATTTATATTAAAGATTAAATTACTCTGCTAATATCAAATTATTGAAGAGCCTAACCTATTGCCCACAGCTAAGACAAATTTCCCCAAATACAGTATCAGCTACTCCTTGCATACTAGACTACCCTTGCCTGATATCCCCCTAGACAGGAACAAAGTACATTACACCTGGGTAATAGCAAAAGCCAAACAATGCATCTCACATCCAGACTACAAATACAGTAAGCCCAATCCCAATTAATTTATGTAGAAATTTCCTCTGACACTGCCTCTCAGCCACCAAGTAGGAAGCACTTCAGCTTCTGACTGTTCTTCTCCCTTTTTGGCCCCATGGTGTGTAATACCCAGATACAGTAGGTACTAATTGCAGCAGGTATGACAGGAGATTAGAAAATCAGAAACCATTCAAAGCAGTGACAATTGGGTAGATGGTCATCAACCAGCAGAAGACCTTGGCATGGATGTTGTATCTCCTGAAGCTTCTGGCAAAGTACATCAACACATGGTACATGGATTTGTACACTACAATGGACATCGTGGAGTGAGGAGATACAAGAGGAGGCCAGGGACCGGTGTGGGAAGAGTTGAGTTTTCCAGGGTTGTAGTGGTGGTCATGGCCTAACCCTTCTGGTGACAGCCCAAAGAACTCTAATCCATGTTGATAGTCTCCAATCCCAAGGAAAGCTGTAAGCACAGCTGTGAAGATGAGATGATTCATCTTCCTTGGATTGGAGGGGGTTGGCTGGGGCAAACTAGTTAAAGTGGACTTAAGGTTTAAGTAATATTAGCTTTATTGAGGGTATTAAACTCAATAATAGCACAAGCTATTACTGAGGAGGGGTCCCTTATTTATAGTGCTCCCCACTGTGCAAAGTTTTGCAAGTGGGAATGAAAACAAGGGATTAGAGAACCCAAAAGTTTGGAGCATGGGATTGGGAATTGGGGTTTGAGAAGGTGGCCAAACTCTTGTTCTTTGACAATCTGTTGGGAGTTTGGCCATTCTTGACCAGAGCCAATGATTTCCTCTTGGCATGTGGTCAGGTGGTGGCTACAACTCATGGGCTTTCCAGAATCTATTTTTGTCTTGTAAGCCATGGTTTGGTCGGGGGTAAGGACTCAAACATGTGACCTGGGGTGCAGAATCCCATTGGTTATGAGGAGAATTGTTGCTCAAATCTGAAACTTGAAATTGGCCCTCTTCTGATGGGCAGAGATTGTTCTCTAAATTTTCTTCCTTTCCCAAGGACTTTTTTAATTGGATGCATTGGATGGAATTTTCTGATTGGCTGGGGAGTGGGAGCTGGGACCTGGGGGCAGCGGGCCTGCTGGCAGCTGGCTGGGCAGTGGGGGGTTGGCAGGCAAGCAGGGGGTTGTCAGGAGGCCCGCTGGCAGCTGGCTGGGTGCTGGGAGACTAGCAGAGGGTGCTGGCAGGCGCCTGCCTGGATGATAAATTATTCTCACATTTATTAAATTCTGTTTTTTCCTTTGTTGGATTTATATTTTCCCCAATTAAAGGGGGAAATTCTTATTGAATTTTGCATCCTTAGCAGAAAATCCTTCTAATCTCTTCCAATATTGCCTTCCAATAATAATTTGGTTTATTTCAGGAATATTCCTAACATGGTGTTACAGTAGAAAGAAAAATGGAAGGAATCACACACCCTTACCAAACTCAAAACCAGTAATGAAAAGCAGCCAAACCTTAGATTATATTTAACAATTTAAATGTTGTTCTTGACAAAAAAATGGGTGAAATTAGGATTTGCCTAAATCCCTCTTGAAAATATAGACTTGCCCTACTTTGTGTCAATTAATTACAGCAAGGAAATTTGTTATACATTAATTGGAAATGGCAGCGCACAACCTGCTGGTTGCCAGAATTTTTTTGAATTATGACAACATCAAGTCAAATTCAATAGTAAGTCCCCAAAATGCTAAAAATATTCTCCTCAGACAATCAGATGCTGTAGAGGGTTCCCCATTCTCATCTTGAACTGCCTTAAAACTTTCCACATTCCCCTCTAGAAACTTGTTTCTAGATAGCTTTTTTACCCTTTAATAAAGAAAGTTTTCCAAAAAAAGGCTTGCTCATCTGGGGATGTTTGCCCCTGTCCTTGAGAAACTAGCATTCATCATGGTCAAGGTGGCTTTTGAATCATTTGTGGCACCCTGTCCTGCGCTCTTTATTCTACTTTTTGTGGATCCCTATTATAATTTCCTCTTGCAACTCATTTGCTCTTTGACAGCTTTTATTACCATCTTCTTCTACACAACCACAGGTGCCAAGATGATAAAGCTTTCCTCCCAAATTGGCATTCTGCTTCTCAATAAACTGACAATTTGTTTGATATTCCCTCATTGTCCCTTTTTGAATAATGCACCCTGCACTTTACTCTAACACATTGTATATAAGTCTTCTATACCTGACACTAACTGACCTGATTGATTCCATGATATCATATCTGGGTAAATGAGCTCCATTAAGCCAAAAATATCTTACTTAATAAAGTTGGTACCAGTACTCTATTTGTCCTGGCCCTTTGTGTGCTTCTCATTGACTCTACAAACCAACTCTGTGTGCAAATTGTGGGAAGTTCCTGACGCCTCTAGTCTCTCATCAAGAAAGATTTATTTTTTGATTCACATTTATGATGTCCTTTGTTGCCTGAGAGGTTCAAAGTTTTTTCTGCCATGAATTTAGCTTCTTTTTATTTCCAATTAAACTTATCTCCTGATGACCACAATAAAAAAGCTCTCATCATACCTGAAGGACTATTTGAGCCACCCAGGATACCCCAAGCCTTTTAAACATGCTTGTCAGCTTTTAGAAAGCAATAAACTCTATCCTCTAAGATATCAAGCTCTCTTGTGTGTTTTTACTTAGGCAATTTCAGAGTTTTCAGTGCTACTTTCACTAAACAACTTTAATATATGAAGACAGTGTTATAAAAGAATTTGGGTTTTGGCTTGAAACTCAAGCCTTCAAAGTAAGCTTTCTTTAATGTATGTCTCAAGTTCCTAGGAAATGTGATCACAAAAACAGAGATCAAATCTATGAACAACAAAGTTGAAGCTATTAAAAAAGTTGCCTCCCATCAACCTCCAGAATTTCAATTAAAACTAGGAATGATTAGGTATTATCAAAAATCATCCCTGATTTTCCCAATTGAGCAAATCCCTTGTCTAGTTACTCCACAAAATCCCCTTCAAATGATCTGAAAGCCAAAAAAATCTTTTAAGGCCTTCAAGGCTAAAATAAAAGAGGCACCTATCCTGGTATACCCTGACTATGACAAAAATTTATCTTATATACTGGCACCAGCAGTTTTTTATTGGGAACTTTCCTGGCCCAGCTGAAAAAATATGGTATTGACTGTCCTGTAGCCTACTCTTCCATGGTACTTGAAAAACACAAGAAAATTATAGCTTAACTGAAAAAAGTGTTTGAATTTCCTTCTTGCTGTAAAAAATTTATAGCATTAAATCTATGAGAGAAACTTTTCTGTAGTTGCTGACCACTCTTACAAAGAGTGTTTGCAACAGTTAAAGGAACCTGAAGGCTTCTTGGATCAATGGGCATTGAGGCTAAAAGGGTAATACTTAAATGTTGTTCACAGACCAGATGCTTATTATCAAAATGATTATGTACTTCCCTGTATGCCCATTATAGCTGTACATACTTGTGATGATCCACACAAGGAGAATTTTTTCAGGAATGGGCTTAGGATTGGTCAAATAGATATTGTTTTCCCAAGAAATTTAAATGGTGATTTGTTCATTTAAATGTCTAGCCTTGATGGTTAGAAGTGGTGATCTATGTCTTGGGGTAGTAGCAAGTTGGCTCCTTGTTAGTGCTATAGAAGGATAAAAGTGGTGCCATGAGATGGTTATACCAAGGGTTATAGGCATTTTTAGACTGACTGGGATGAGAATACAGCTAAATGTCTTTCCTGGGATGGATGTGCTTAGTTAGAATTAAAATCCTTACACCAACTGGGGTGATAATAAAATTTGGCTACTTTACCTGAGAAGGGGATAAAGTTTCTCTTTCTATGACTTAAGGGTATCTTTAAGGAAGTCTTAAGGTTGCTGTGCAAACATAAATAGCCCAGAACTATCATTAGGGCGGCATTTCAGAGATACAACTGCACAAATTAAAAAGTTGGAGGTCTCTGGGAATTTAAGTGGGTTACTTTGTACCTGAAAGCTCAAGCTAACTACTTGGCTGAGTAAAAAAAGTAGTGGAGAATGATTTATGCTTGCTTCTAATGACTTAGTTAGATGCTACTGATAGGGGTGTAGTTTAGGTAAACTCACTTGAGAAAATCATTTCTTTAATATGATAGGTTTTACTGATGGGTACTGTGACGGTCCACATGGAAGCTGTTGTGCAGGCAAGGGCTGATTTGGTCACAATAAAGACTCTATGCTGAAATTTGGCAATATATAGTGTTTTTATGATAGAAATAGGCCTAGTAGATAACATAAGCTACTAGGGAAGTTAAGGCCTGCCTAGTATGTAACTGGTGACTACTAGAGGCAGTAAAGATTCCCGTCAAGTAGGTAATGGGTGGCTGATGGAGCTAGAGGGTGAGACAGTCTAGTAGATACTAAGGGCTACTAAGAAGGGAGGAGCTTAGGTAGCTCTAAAAACCTTGGCCACTTGCAGGGGGTCTGTAAGTGGGGCTCTTACCTAATGGACTGATAAGGGATCTTTGTTTGTGTTTTCCTGGAAGCTTTGTGGAGGTCCTGAAGCCACTATAGGGGCATGGATATGCCCAGAGACGTTATCAGTATAGCTGCTTTTTGGAAGCAGCTTCAGAATCTGATAACAAACAGGCCTCTTGGAAATAAATTTGGTTACTTTGCAACTGAAAGCTCAGAACTAACCACCCAAGTGATTAAAAACAACTGCACAGACATGAGGATTGTCTGTGATTGATGACCTATAGTGGTAATCACTTATGGGGCCCCAGCCAAACGCTAACTCACTTGAAGAAAACTTATTGCCTGAGTCCAAGACGCTAGTTACAGGGACTGTAGGATGAAACCTTAATGGTTCATAGGAAACCATCACAGTTAAAACTAGTTGAAGGACTGGAGAATCATAGTGAGGAATGGAACCTAGTTGGTTCATGGTGAGGACTAGCTAATAGACTGGAAAGGACTAGCTTATGGTTCATAGTGCAGATGGAACATAAGTGATTCATAGATCAGGACTCAAAGATCATGGAGAAGGACTAGCTGAAGGACTGAAAGATCATAGAGAAGGACTGGCAGAAAGAATGTAAGTTGGCTGAGAAGAACTAGCAGAAGTAGAAGAAAGAGCAGGAAGAATGAACTTAGACAGCTGAAAATAAAATTGATGAAAAGAAATAAGCAGATAAAGGATTAAGGAAAAATGATAAAAAGAAATGATAAAAATATTTAGATAAATATCATATAAGAAATAAAGAAATAGCAGGAAATGATTTACAAAAAAAGACTGTAAATGTATAAGGAATTAATTGAGAAAGAAGGAGCCAAAGTAGCTAGAAACAAGACAGAGAAACTTTGAGGACAAAAGCTGTAGTTTTGTTAAAATGATTAATTAAGGAAAGAAGCAAGCAACAGATGGTTTCAAATGGTAAAAATTGTAAAGAAAACGCAGAGAAACTCAGAGAAATGTTGAAGAAATTAGGGCTCAAAAATCCCCTAAGTAAAATACAGTAGTTTTAAAAGCTATTGCAACAAGCAAAAAAAATCCAGATTTAAATGAAATGAACTCAGATTTTTAAAAAAAAATAAAAATAAATGAATTTATATTGATTTACAATATATTTGGGTTCATTTTAATTTTGTTTAAATCTGAATTCATTTTGTTTGTCATCATGATTTTAAAACTACTGTATAGTTGGAAGCTCTTGGGTTTGCCCAGAAAAACATGACAGAAATCACGGCAAAATTGTTCAAAACACAGAGCAGGTGTTTATTTGGAGCAATACAGCACCAGGTTTAAGCCAGGGTTAAGAGCAAGTCATTTGGGTAAAGGTTTCAGCAAAACATTTTAATCTGGGTGTTTTATTGGCTGCAGGTTAAAGCTTGTTTAATCACTGCTTTAAGGGCTTTAACTGAATGATTTAAGCCTAAAAAATAAGGGAATAAAGTAGAAAAAGCTGATTTTTAATTTGCTGAAGTAAGCTAAAGGATTTAATATATTATAGAGCAAAAAATGGATATTTTAATATTATAAAACTAAATATCTGAGAAACAAGGACTTAAACAAGGAGCTATAAAAGGGGATAAGTCTGAGGCTTTTCAGGGACTGGATCAATTGGAATACCAAGGCCATTAATACTATAAAGAGAGCTAGAGACCAAAATAGAGAAGCTGGAGCCCAGGATAAAGGAGCTAAGGCCTAGTATAAGGAGTAGGAGTCCAAGACCAAGGAGAAAAGTATTCAATACTAAGGTGCAGGAGCCCAAGAGATTGTTAGAGGACTCCAAGTATTGGTACATATCAATTGTCTCCCTAACCCCTGGGCCATATACCAGAAGTTTTATAAGGGAATCTTCCTTCTGAAAGCAAATAAAATCTCATTTCAACCCCTGCTCAAATTTTCAATTAGTAAAGATTTACCCTATGAGTAAATTTCCTGACATCTTTTACCCTAGCCAGGGGGAGGAAGATACCTACTGTCAAAGCTGTTGAAGGTTTCCCACTAGTAAAAATTCCCAGGAGGAGTGGGAGATGTTAACTAGACATCTTGAGATAAAAGATAGAGGAAGGGAATGTATTGGGAATGAGCTTACTAGGTTGTTAAAGGATTAGTACAGGCCCAAAGAGGGACTATCACCAGCAGAAGTACAAGTGCATGGTTGGAAAACTGCTTGGTTATAGGAAAAGTATTGGAAGAGTTTGCAGTGATACAAGCCAAGTATAAACTTCAAGCTAGCCATCAACCTCTACTAGTGAATAAAAACTCCGTTCAGTTGGTCCCTGGCTATGACACAGGACACCCATTGGGGACTAGTGAACAGGAACCCCACAGGGACCCACAAAAGTAAGCCAGGGTGGAGGGCACATGTAAGAGTGTAATAAGTTATTTAAAAGCTATATGAGATCATAGAATATAAGAAGAAGCTTGTAACAGTTTAGAGAAATATTCCAGCATTTCTCCAAGGTGATTTAATATAGAAGGAACATAGCAAAGCAGTTTAGAGAAGCTTTGACACTGGCAGCTCAAAATTTCTTTGGAGTAGGTTGTTCACGGCAAAAGGACATAGAAGCACAAGAAAAAAGTGAAAAAATACAACTTAAAGTTTATTCAAAGTAGATAGTTTTCATAAATAGAAGCAGGATGGTACAGTAAACAGTAAGAGAAGGCGCTTCAGGGCTTCTTCATGGGTGGCTTTTCAGAGGTGCAAAAGACCAAGTGATCCAGGGAAACTGTTAGTTACAGGATCAAATCCTAGGAGAAATCAAGGGTGAAACATTGAAGAAAAAGCAGCAGAAAAAAGCAAGTAGTAATTTCCTATAAATAAAACTTATGAGTTCAAACTCAGCAAAAAATTGATAAAAACATGGAAATTGTTTAAAGTTTGGGGTTCAAATTAATGTTTCAATGAAATTTTTGCTGCCTATTCAGGTTGGTAAACCTGTGAAGTAAAGTGCTTCAGATTTTTTAGATAAAAACCCCTGATGGGATTGTTTGAATTTGAAGCTTAGTTTAATGATGATTTTTTGTTGATATAATAACTTAAAGATTAATAAATTTACCCAGAAAGAGCAGGATAATGCAATGAAATAGGTTACAGTAAGTCTTTAAACTTATTTTATTATAGGAAAGTGAGAGTTCAGATAGTTTGGGCTTTTGAAAGAATAAGAATAAAGGAGTTTTAACCTAATACAAGAGGAAGCTATATAAGACCATTTTTATGAACAGGTGCAAAAGAAAGGTTTTCATTAAGAGATATTAAGATTGAACATGTCCTTGGGTTTCAAACTTGTAGATCTATTCCCCTGATCATTGAAGCTGGTTATAGTGATTCCCAACTATTATTTATCCCCCCAAATTTCTGAAAACAGTTGCATTTCCAAAATATTTCTAAGGGAATCTTATTTTTATTAATAAATACTTGTACTTCTCCTACCCAGTTTTAAAGTGTTGATAGTATGGTTTAATTCCTCTATATCTTCTATCCCAATTTTGGTTAAAAAGAATAGTATAGACAGAAGTGAAGAAGGTTCTCTAGGAGCAAAGCCCCAGTGATAAGTGGACAAAAATGTCAAGAGAACTCCACCTGACCCTGAGAGAAAATACTTCCTAGGAAAGGGGTTTGGAACCCTGTTTCAAGAGCTATACACCCCCCAAAAAGACTGACTTGGTAAAATGTTATAATCCATGGGAAAGACACCAGGATGCTAATGGGAAAGGTTTTTGAGGAGTTTTCAGGAATCCAGGCTAAGTAAAAAGTGCTGGAAGTAAAAAAATGTCAATTAAAGAACAGCACACCAGCACAGTCAGTCACCAGCTTTGATCTAGGACACCCTATGGTCATCTCTCAGGAGCAGAACACCACATAGAGGCTTCTTTGTGAATCAACCATTTTTCAGGGTCTTCAGATATTTTGTGAATTATTGTGCTATTTAGGCAGGCTGGCGGACCAGGTCCTTTCAGGTTTGAATCCTTATTAGTATGTATTTCCTTATTAGGATTTATATCTAAGGATTTATACAGGGTCCTAATTTTCCTAGTGAAATCTACTGTTTTAGCATAGGTCATGGGTCCCTGGGCTATTTTGGGGCCAACTTATCTTTTAGTAGGGTCCCCAAGAGTTGACTTATTTGGAACAACATATTTGTTTTTGTTGGAAGTGGTGAAATCCAAGTACTTAATTTCAAATTCCAGATTTAAAAACAACAGTTGGCTGAGCAACTGGCCTTTTTGGCTGGAAGGCTGCAGGCTGGGCCAACCAGGAGTTGATCACTGTCTAGTGTATTGATTCATAGTAGAGGATGAAGTATCATTTATGACACCTGTAAGAATAAGATTCATAAGTGCCAGACATTAAAACAGTATCTCAAGGTGTTGAATAATTTAATTAGGCCATCAAAAATATGTGGGTTGCAAACAACATTTAAAAAGTTGACTGGAATTGTCAAACAGAGCCAGAAAGTGTCAAAAACATAGGAAATAGATAATTTAGTGTTTTTTATCAAAAAAATTATGATACCACTCAATTTTGCTACTTCTGGAGGTATGGTGACAAAATTAACCCCTGATTACATCAGCATTAGTTCCAAAGCTTATAATAAATAATATTAATGGGAACCAATACAGTAGCTCAATAAACACAATAACTGATATTCAATTCCTAAGTTTTTGTTTTTTGCAAAAAATAACTTTCAGGAAAATGAAGATGTTCTTAACTTAAGCTTTTTTCCGGTTCCTTGTGAAACATAGTGTTGTTTTTTTGGGTTCTGTGGCCTCCACACTGCTTTCTGGGCCCTCAGAAGTTAAAATTGAAGAAACTGTGAAACAAATTTGTGAGATAATTTAATTGAAGAGCCAAATGAATTTTATAAACCACTTATATCTTTATTTTTTGCTGATTTTCTTTGGCTTCACCCTCCCAATGCCTCTTATTGGAGATCAATATCTGAGAATTTCAACTCTATATTTTTTAACTGCTAATTTTTCTGTACTTTGTATTTTATTCTCATTTTATTAATACTTCTGAATTTGGAAGAGACTCAACCATGACATTTGAAAGCTTAGTGAGATTTAATACATAAATACTTGATTTTTTGCAAGCTCAAATTCAATAATAAAGCTCCTAATACGATTTTTCAGGGCTAAAATTAAGTCCATATCATTCTCATTAATTTCTAGGTTTGCCTGGTTTTCTGTGCTGGGTCAATAAACTTGCTTATAACCTTGTTGATAAGTGATGCTGGGAGAATGCAATCACGGGAACCTTCAACCTGCACAGAAATGCTGGATTAAATCTTGAAATCTTTCACAACCTTATTTTGGTATTAGTGCTGTCAAGTTTATACTTCTGGGAAGTATAATAAACGAAATAAAGGGGAATATTAAGAAGAGAATGATACTTTATTGAATATGAATATAGGTTAATATATAGTATCATGATAAGTCACATGTTGTCCATGTACGTCATGGCAGTCACGGGGCTTATCTGAGTAATGTTCCTTTTGAGTCACAAGGCTTAATCAAGTTGTGTTCCATTTAGGACCTGGATTGAGGGATCCCTGTCATAGATGGTTAACTGATAAAGGTGCCACCAGCTTATTGGCTGGGCAGGGAACCACTCAGTGAGCCACTCAGTGATTTACTTGGGGTGTTAATTCCCCGAGAGGGAGTAATCAAAGATGTTGCAACAGTGCCATGACTGACAATTAGAATCCAAGTGAAAAACTACCTACAGAAATAAAACCCATGCCCCTTGCAATTGGGCCGTAAAATTGTTTTTGATTAAAATTGGTAAGGAAAAAAAGCCGGAATCTACCCCCAAATTAAAATGTAGGATGTAAAGGTATTGAGCCAGCCCTTGGGATTTGAGGCCTATTTAGATTCACTGAGGCCTGCATTAGACTAATAATAGGTCAAATTTAGTCATGAGACCCAGTCAAACTAAGAAGATGTCTCCTTCTGATTAATGAAGCCCTGAATTAGGTGTCTTATTACCCTGCCTGCTTGGCCCCTTAGAGTATCCTAAATGTGGCTCTTAAAACAGTTATTGATGTACCTAGCTATAATGAATTATCTACATAGGCCCAGGAAGGCAACCTGTTTAATAAGATACAGCCTGTATATAGAACTTAACAATAGATCATTGACAAATATTTAGAAAAGCTCAGAATGGCACAAGCCAAAATTTATTCCTGATAACATAAATATAACTAGCCTGTCAACTAACCAAAAGCTTGTCAGGAATCCTGAGTTCTATGGGTCAACTAAAACATTACTCTTCTGGCTCATATCTACCATTGCCTAGGCTTCACCCCCATCAAGTCTTGATAAAGTGCTGGTGTGATTCAGATGCTAGATTTGAGTAATTGACAAGTAGCTTTACTCAGAAGTCTGATCTATATTGTAAATAAAAATATCTGATTGGCTGATGACAAGCTAATACATATTGAGGATTTGGGAATATGCCAGAATATTCCCATGGGATCTGTCACTGTCAAGCCTTATTAAGCCTGGTAAATATTCCCTGAATCACCTCTTTTCAAAAGCCAAATATCTGCCAATGCAGGAACTATTTGAATGCGTAACTGATTACTCAAAGTTATAGAGTATTGGAAAAGATGCTGCTGGGACCCTGTTATAAATACATGAGGTCCAGCAATAAATTAAGCATCACACTGGCACAATATGGATGCACAAATCTGGGGGCTGGAATTGTAGTCTGGTGAACATTGGACTGGCTAATAAGTGTCATGATACCAATTGTTGGTGGGAGCACTATTTGGCATGGGCAGAGGGACCACCAGGATGGAGGTTAATGCTCACCATAGAATGGGAGCCAACTTGTTATTGTAGGATAATGATCAATCAAGCAAGGACCAAGGTCCATAATTTGGCACCAAAGAGTCCAACAACCCTGTAATAGTAATGTAGAGTACTCTAAACATCTGAGTGGAAGTGGAGTAAGAATTGGTAACAATTTCTTGCAGGTGGTTGGGCTGCAAGGTTAGAGGAGGGATCATTTGTACCAGGTATACAGGCAGATAATTGCACTTATTCTAAGATAGTCTGGGCAGAACTGTGTACCACTTTTATTTTCATCTGATTGTTTCTGTGACTCTATCTATTTCCAAGGGGCTGGAAAAGAGCATATTTTCCAGGGTGAAGTTGGAATAGCTGGATTTGGAGTGTGCTCAGTGAAATGTACGGATCCAAAGGGAGATCCAGGTGGAATTTCAGGGCCAGAGACTGTTTGTGACCATGGATTCATTTCTGGGTCCCATTCTTCTGGGTAGCAAGCTACTAGTGCTCATTAAAAGAAAGGCAAAGACCAAGAAAGATATAGCATTACCACTGCAAGGGGACAGTAGGCACCAAGGTGAGGTATCACAACCTCAGCCAGACTGAAGATGATTAGGATAACCATCCCTGACTTGCTGTGGTCATAGGGTTGAACATCAGCATGTAGGTTGGAGCAGGGGAGAAGTAAAGGGAGAAAGTAATTGGCCACCCATACAAGGGCTGGACCCTAGCTGGTAATTTATCTCTAAAGGCTAAGAAGAGATTTCTTGTTGTATATGGGGTTGATACCAAGGTTGCAGGATAAAATGAGGAAGGAAAGAGGATAGTAATCTGTGAACCATTCACTTTATTTGACATTGTCTTCAATTTTCTTCAAAGGGAGTAAGTTTTTTATACCATTTATCTGGTATTCCTTAGAATGGGCCATCTTTGAATTCTTGTAAGTCTTTAGTGTCCCATCCTTGGGTTGCAGTAATTGAAGTCATATTAAGAAGAGATTTAAGAAGAGAGGATAGGGATCTAGGTACTTTAGAATATCCAGGACTATCCATTCAGTCTTCCCATAATTATTCTTATTGAGACTCTTACTGCTGGGCCCCTCTTGTAACAAAGCTTTGGTGAGCTTTGTCTCTATAGAGGCAATTTTTTATCTAAACCCTTATTTTTCTCTTTCCATCTTGTCATTATTTCCACACTCTTTTCTTCTCATAGTTTGAGTCCCTTGATTTCTCTGTTTGCTGCATTTTTCATTTGTTGAATAATATCATCAAACCTCAACAAGTTCCACAAGTTCCAAGCATAGACTCTATTTCCTTGTGCAGGAGTTCTTTCCTTGGCAAAATACTCCAAATAAAAATCCTCAAAAGTAGACTTAACTTTAACTAATGACTCCTTTGGAAAAGTCTTGGCCATCTCAAGGTCCTCCCAGGCATCCTCCAGGGATCCTGCAGGAACCTCTTTACACAAAGTAGCAGTTTCTACTCTTAAGACACCTAAATTGGCTTTTCAAATAATAATTTCAAAGACATAAATTGAAAAGTACAGTAGTTTTAAACGCTATGGCAACAAGAAAAAACAATTCAGATTTAAACAAAATGAACTCAGATTTAAGTAAAATTGAAATGAACCCAAATCTATTTTAAATAAATATAAATTTGTTTATTTTTAATTTTTTTAAATCTGAATTGTTTTGCTTGTTGCCATGGCCTTTAAAACTACTGTAAGATGAGGGTAAATCATTGGATTTTGACTCAAATACATTTATTTAATATTTATCTGTTTTCACTTATAAATCATATAAGTCAAATTTGCCTGAAAACCTCTCTCATTTAGAATCATCCCTGAATTCCTATCATGTGGTCTATGACAGCACAGCATCATACAATCAATATATTTACCCAAAAAAATCTTCCCATTCTCAACCTATGAGAATGCTCCTAATAGATTCTTTAATCACCATATTCCTTTCATTGAAATGTAGGTGGGATACACCATCTCGAAAACACCATCTTGAAAGATGCCATCACAAATTCTTTTGAGATGGTGTTGGGAATTACATCAGAATTTTTTTAAAAAAAGCTTAATAAAAATTATTAAATAGCTATTTTTACATATTGGTTTCTAATAAAGCATCTCAAAAACCCACATCATAAAAACTCTATCTTGAATCAAAATAAAAAGAGTGTTATCTAAATAAGACTTTTTAAGTATAAAAACACTTAATAAGTTCCTAAAATACGCCATCTCAAAAAACCACATCAAAAAACTATATATCAAATCAAAATAAAAAGAGTGTTATCAAAATAAGATTTTTTAAGTATAAAAACACTTAATAAATACCCTAAAATATGCCATCTCAAAAACTGCATCCCAAAAACACTATCTTGAATCAAAATAAAAAGTGTGTTATCCACATAAGGTTATCAAAACTTGGTGAATTAAACTGCAGAACTACCCATTTTTAAGTGCTGCTGCAGTGCCTTAAACAAACAAAAAGCAACGCAACGCAACGCCAACTAGTGTAAATCTCAGATGCCACCTTACTTTTAGGTTAAGCGCTGTAGTGGCGCCAGATTTGAATCCTTAACATATGAACTCCACTAATCAATAAGATTTTATAAGCATAAAATTCAGAAGATAAATAAAATAATTAAAAACTTAATATAAAAGAAGAAAATAATAAACAATAAAATAACTATAAAAAATAAGGAAGAGCACAGCAAGTTTATTACAGACACAGGTTCAGTGGGAGCAATCTCTGGCGCCGGAGGTGCTTCTGTGTTGTTGGGAGGAGGAGACAGTGGGGGAGTGACCTGGCGGTTGGCAGTCCAGGGATGCTTGGCAAGGTGCTGGATAGTGATGACAGGGCGCTTGTGAGTGGGTATCATGTAGTGGTCATTTTCCAGACGCTGGCGCATGTGGGCCAACATTACCAACATTTGGGCCTAGGCCAACTGGGAGTTGCAGGACATTGATGACCAGTTGCAGAGGGGAAGGTAGATTTGGCTTGCTGGCACCAAACAACCCCAGCCACCATAAGCAAAGAATACATCACCTATGGTAGCAGTCCATCAACACATCTTCCATGTAGGAATAGAATAGAGGTAGAGAACACAGAGTTGATAAGCCAAGGAGCAGTAATACTCCAAGCAACAACCAGTGTACCTGGGCTGGCCAGGCTGACAGCTTTTGAGGGGATACCACATGAAGTGACAAGTCACAGCAGCAAAGGGAAGATATAAACTGGCTTCACCTGTACTCACTACCTTCAGAAATGCCTTAAACGTGGCAGAGAAGCAACAGTTGGTGTTAGCTTGGACTGGAAGGTCCAAAGTCAAGTGGAAACTAGGGTCCACAGCAAGTTCAAGAGCCTAAACCTGAGCTACCTCATCAATTTACTCATTGCAAATGGCAATGGTGTGAGCATGCTGGGAAAAGACCTTGCTGGGAGCCAAGGAAATTGACTGCAGTCCTAAGCGCACCTCTGAGGACAGACAGAATGCATTATAGCAGCTATGACAGGTCTCCCTGGTGCAGATAGGGGTCATTGTATCTTCATCAGAGCTCATGGTCTGGAAAAAGCTATACATTGTCTCCTCATAATGACAAAAACTTAACTTCCTCAACAGGTCAGGATAATCCATGAGGATCACATCTAAGTTGCAACTAGCGCAAAGCATGCCAGATGGGGTAGCAGGAGGCACTCCAGTGGAAGAAAAGCATTGAGAAAAGGGGTGCTGAGCACCAGAATAATTGCCGCTTTGGCGGGCATCATAAATTAGAGGGACCTCTTCAAACATAGAGTCCTTGTCAGGGTAGTTCTTAGGGTTAGAGTTAGGAGCAGTACTACACTCAGAGCCAGCCATAGTGGTTGCACAGTCCTGTTTGAAAAATTGGTTGTCACTAGCCCAAAGTCAATTTAGGAAGCCAATATGTACTGAGTGCAGCATTTTGCAAAAGGTGTTACGCTCCGCTTTGTCCATTGAAGCCATCATTGTGCAGTAGGTGTGATGCATATTGTTGTTGTTGTTACTGTTATTGGGATTCATCTGATAAAGAAAGGAAGTAGTGCTTGGTCAAGTGGGTGAATATGTTGGGAATTTTGACCAAGAAATAATGCCAATTATGACGGCACTCACAGATTAGGATTTTAGCAGCCAACTTTATAAATATGCAGTATAAAAATCAATGATTCCAATCATGACAGAGCTCACAGAATAGAATTACTGCAACCTTGTTGTCAAAGTAATAATATAAAATTTATATATATTCAATTGTCAGTAGATTTTGGATCATCACTGCAGAATACCCAATGACAGGCACTGCCACACCGTCCTAAATACATGCATGAAGCGCCGCGGCACCAGCAAAAAACTCTAGGCGCTGCAGCGCCGCCTTGTAAATATTTTAAACACCAAAGCGCTGCCTTGATTTTACATCAGGCACTTTGGCAGCTAGGTTCAAATCCCTAAAATTATATCTCTTAATTAATCATATTTCTAAGCACTTGTCTCAAAAGTATAATCAAATATATATATATTGGATTGGCAGTAGATTTATGATTCTAATGACAAAATCCACCCAATAAAAAGCAGCGCCACAGTGGCTAAAATAGTTTCAAGGCGGCGCCACAGCGCCTGGAGTTTTTACTGGTTAGCGCTTGGAATAATTTTCAGTCTGTGCTGCAGCGCCTGGTACCTTTATTAGTTGGTACCACAGTGCCTAGGCTTTTACCAAAATGGCGCGGTAACACTTAACTTTGGTTTTTTGTCATTATATCTTACTTTTATGTGATTGATCCAAGCCTTTTCCTTATTAATTTGGAATAAAATATGGTATTAATTTAAGACCCTACATAATAAATTAACCCAAATTGGCGCTACTTTGATAGTACTATCTCCTATAATACTGTCATTCAAAAAATCATGTTTCATATGCTAGCTTTATTCCTTATCATAGTATAACTTTGTCATTTGGGTTTAAACAAAAAAATTTTACTAGTGATTTTATATAGTAATGAGGGTATTTTTGCTGTCCCAAAATATGCCCATTACAAAATCTACTAAGCTTCTAAGCGTACAATAGGAGTGGCACCCACCAATGCGGCACTAAGAACTAGCCTGTTTTAACATATATTGTCATAGGACGCTATATAGAACACACCATCACAAGTTGACTGTTTCTACTTTTAAAAATTACAATTCAGCGCCAAATTTCATTTAAATAAAAATATTAGAAAATGTCTGCATTTTGCAATTATGTATTTTTTTATCTCCTCTAAACAACTGGGTACTTTTTAAGCCCAGTTATATAAGCTAGTTTTTGATAAATTCAAGTTTTACTCTTTGGCCTGGTTAAGATGGCTTCACCATAGAAATATTAAATTAAAATAAAAAATATGAAAAATACGTATGTTTTTGACCAACACCATCTTAGAATACAGCATCTAGAAACGCAGCTGTGGCCAAAAATCTTTACATTTTGCAATCCTTTGCTACTAATAAAAACATTTTAGATAAAATTAATTTCCCATTTCTTTGATATTATATATTTTGAGAGTTTTTCTACAAGAATATGTAATAAAATTTTAAGCTTTTATATTGCAAACATCTCATTTTTTACTTTGAAAACTGTCCTCACATTTGAACTTTTCTTATGCAAATTCACCCTTAGATGCCTCCCAAGCCTCCCAACAACATTACCCCCAAGGCCCCCAAGAGCAAGGTTGCTCCTTCACAGGCAATAAATCCCAAGGTTACCCTCTTCAAGAATTTTCCTAAAGAAATCACGCCTGCCAAGACCCCCACACCTTCCCCTTATCCTAGGGCTGATAGCCCCACCCCCTCCCCACTCTCCCTTTGTCTACTCCCCCTCTGATCCCCAGGAGAAGCACTTCCACTTTGATGATGAAAATAAAAATTAAAAAGACTCTAAAAACAACTCTGATGACCATGGTTCATCAGCCTCAGAGGAAGAGCCCATCCTAGAGTGGAACTTACATGCTTTGCCAACATCTTCAATTACAATGAGCAATTCAAAGTCCCAGCTGTTTTTACTGACTCTTTCCCTATTATGACCAAGAAGTGGGGTACTAGCTTTGTCTGGGATGGATTCCTTTTTACCTGCAATGACCAGAAAAAATATGGTGCACCATCACTACCAATGTTATAGTCCAGGCTACCTTGTGCAATTAACTACAATTGGTTTTAACCAAGTCAAGGAACTCACCATTGAGCATGACTGTTTGGGCTCTGATATAATACTTTATTATCTTATGTGCTGGTACCTAAGCTAATCCATTATATTCAACAAGGAAATGACTTCAACTGAGCTAGTAACACATGCACTTCTTTACCTGAATGAGAATCAGAGAGAGGAGGTTGAAGATAAGACCAAACTTCAATGCTATGTCACCAACCAACGCTTTTTTGAAGCAAATATTGGTCTCAGCGCCAGGAATATTGACAAGCTTGTGCTAAAATAAGATCAGAAAACCACTTTTCATGATAAACAATTCCTCTTACATGATGATGGCCAAGGAGCACCAAACCGTATTTTGTGCTTTTCAACACAAGAGGATCTTACACACCTCCTAAAATGTGACACCTGGTTTGCCAATGGGACATTTGCATCTTGCCCAAAGCTATTTTACCAGCTTTGGATTATCCATGGACAGGTTAACAAGCATTATGTTCCCTTTATCTTCTTCTTCCTCCCTAATAAAAGGGAGGAGACTTACATTCATGCCTTGGATATGCTCAAGAAAAAACTACATGTCATCTTGCCCACGTTTGATGAAGAGCCATCTGAGAAAAGGGGCTGCAAGAACAAGAAAGTCAGTCCAAGGGCCACTCAGAAATAGGCCACAACCAAAAAGGCGCCATAGTCCCTTCCCTAGCATTCAGCTCTGATAGTTGAATTGGAGGTAGCACAGGCCAATACCTTTGTCAAGGTATTTAAGATTGGGCCCCAAGGCTGTTTCTTCTACCACCACCAGGCTCTGGGCAAGAACCTAATGAAAAATCCAGCCCTCAATAACCTGGTATTCAAGGATGGCACAAAAGAGGCCAAAATATCTTCATTTGATTTGCTGCTCCGGCCATGATCATAAAGGAAGAGATTAACATTTTCTACAATGAGCTACTCAAGAACAATTACATTATTGAGCACCAAGAAGAATTTTCTCCCTTCATCCATTACTTTAACTACCAGTGGGTGGGTGTATTCCAGGGGCATTGCTGCATCAGCAAGGTTGGTGGCTCCATTAATTGGAACTTCTATAAGCAAGTTAAATAAGGCGTCATTAAGACCACCTCATCACTTGAAGGTTGGCACAATCAATTTTCCCTCCTGGTTAAGGTAGAAAAGCCCATGTTTAATGTGATCATCAACAAGTTGGAGATTCAGCATGCTCACAGAGACCAGTTTTACTCCCAGGCAACCAAAGGCAAAGCTGTTGTATCTAAGAATGCTGACCATCAGGTCAAGTTTGCAAGTGTTACTAAGGAGTTTTTGGCCTATTACACCAGAGAAGGCCACCTTAACCATTGTCAAGATTTCTGGATCTTGAAGAAGAGATATTATGTTTATTAGTCATTATATTGTAGGATGGGATAGGGAATCTGTATGGCAACAGATGTGCTTCAATTGGCGTTACAATGGCAGAGGTCTGTTGTTGAATGATCCGAGAGAATTTGCAAAGTCCTGTGGTCCTTTGGGACGCGACACTGGCTGTGGTGGTTTGGCAGGAGTTCCACAAGTATCA
The DNA here is from genome assembly GCA_014839935.2 of Entomophthora muscae. NCBI lineage: Eukaryota > Fungi > Entomophthoromycota > Entomophthoromycetes > Entomophthorales > Entomophthoraceae > Entomophthora > Entomophthora muscae. Next base: position 190,300 of record QTSX02001493.1, on the reverse strand, counting down.
ATAAGCTTGTTCTTACTGTACTTTGACACCTTTACTATTTGGATTAGTAGAGATGTTGAGGGTATGAAATTGTATATCTTCCAAGTGATCTTGAAAGGCCCCTTTATAGTTGACAGCTAGTGGCCAATCTGGCGTCTAGCTGCGGACAACTCTTATTAGCTAGCCTATCATCCCCAAGATACTAGTCTCATCCCCCAGAGTTGGATCCCAAAACCCGAATAGGGTTTGGGATGAGGTAATATTCTAGGCTGCTGATTTCCCCTCTTCAGCCTAGATATTCCTTGACTTAGTTACGGCAACTAAGTTGACACCTATTGGCCAAACTGTTGTCTACGCTTGGCATAATGAAAAATGCAGACGGGCGGTTTGCCATCTCACTTCTTGGTGAAACAGGTGTTGAATTCCCCAATATTCTCTGGGTCAGGTTTGCGTCCTTATCTGGAATCCGGAATCTTTAGCGTCTAATTATAGAAGCTTCTGGATTGGCCTGTGACCTGAGACCCGGAATGTCTCAGGTGCTTCTGACTTGTAACTATATTGACCTTATTATAGTTCCCCCATATTCTGGAATAGCTGTTTCACTCTGGCTGTATTCTGTCCATTATCAACTCATGTCTTGTGATGGGAATATGGATCAGTCAACCCTGATAGACCAGGATTTCCTGACACCCATCTCAAAGGCATTGCCACAGCCCTTGGATCTAATGTCTAATCCACTTTCTTTACCAATCAATTCTTTTCTTCCAAATATTTGATTTTTGCTTTATTTTTAGTATATAGATGATAATATAGGATCAAAATTTAATACAGAAATATCACTGTTTTGGAGTGTGTTGACTTTGGAGCTTTGTGCACTATAGTTGGTATTAGCTGACCCCACATTTTATTAAAGATTTGAAGTTCTTGGATAATTATGAGTCTATTATATGATTTGCTTGTTACTTTTAATATGTATATATACATGTTTAATATAGAGTCAAAATTTAATGCAGAAATATCACTGTTTTGGGATGTGTTGACTTTGGAGCTTTGTGCACTATAGTTAGTATTATCTGACCCCACATTTCTATTGCAGATTTAATAACTTTGGATTATTTTGAGTCTAGATATATGTTTTTCTTGTTTTTTGAATTTTTTGGGGCTTTTATTAATTTTTAAGTTATCTGGCGCAGTTTAGCCAGAAATTTGAGATAGGGTTTTGAGATGGAGTCTTTCTAGATGGCGTTTTTTAGATGGTGTTTACCACCAAATTGTATTGTTTTGACTTGAAGCATTACAAGCTTCTGGCACCAACCCCCAGTGGAACCAATGTATTCCTGATCCAATCTTGTATTGTTCCAACTGAGAACCAGCTGATTAATCCTGAATACCAAGACACCATTGTCTATTAAGACATTTTCTGTTAATTGATCCCTTGTCAATTATATTGATTAACTTATGCAGTTAATTAATTTATTACACAGACAAAAAGTTTATATTTAACACAGTAAAGTCCAGGTTAGTCCCATGATTAAATCCTCATAATCATATCCATGGGTGAATCTTAATCAACCTTTGCGGTTAATTAAGTTATTTTCTGAGACACCTAGTCTTCAAGGCTGGTTTGGCCAATCTTACCTTAATGTTGTCAGTTAGTACGGCCTAATTAACAAGACAATATTTTATTATTTTTTTTAATATAGATTTAAGTTTATCTGGGGATCTCAACTGGAATGTTGTAGGTATTTGGCTGAGGGAAGTCTTATGAAAAATCTCTGGGCTTGATAATTGAACTGATGTAGTTTCATGAATGACATTTCAATACTTGTATTAAAACCCCAGGAATTGAACCCTGGGCCTCAGGAAAAGTCTTGTGCTGACCAGGGTAGACATGAGCCTGCCAGACTACCTCTTGGACCAAACCCTGGGCCGCTGGAGAAACTTTGCCCCAACCAGGAGGAACAGGAATCTGCCACCCTGTCAAGTATCAAAACTGGAAGTTTAATATCAACATTGGAACCCCCGGAATCAAACCCTGACCCTCTAAAGAAAAATTGAGTCACCCAGGATGCACGGGGACCCGCCAACTCATTGAGTTGCAAACCTGAGTTGTTGAATTACTCCAAGACCTTCCAGACTCTTAAGGACAATTCCCCAAATGGTCACCAGATTGCTGTTACCCATATGCCACCAAAGACTCAGACCTACACGGAAGTTATAGCTTGCCTAAAGGAGGTTACAACAAGGCCTCCTACCAGTCCTGCCAATGATCACCAGCTTATGTCAGTTTCCAGTTCAGAATGGGTAATACAATTTGACTGCTCAGGTGATGTGGTGAACAGTAGCAGAGGAACAAAACATTGCCATTTCTGTTCACCAGAGAAAGCACAACTAGGATCCACCGTACTTGAAACCAGAAGCCAAGGTCTATGTCCTACCAGTGAACTGTCCACGGGCCTGAAGTCCGCAAAAAGAAAAGAAGCAAAACCACCTGGTATAAGAGCCCTGGTGGTATGGGGATGACCCCATTGTCATTTTTGATAATAATGTTTTATGAACCTTTGGTTCAAACAAATCCTACCTTGTCTATTTTTAGTGATCTTTCATCTCAACTCTGGCTAAGTAGACAACCAGGCAACCGCCCCCTCTAGAGACTAACCTGTTGATCTGCCTCAGGCATTATACCGTCCCCCTGGAGCCCCCTTTGGACCTGTGCATTTTACCAAATACCTTCCCAACCCTGCCTACTCAGAGTTAAACTTGGAAAACATCCTCATTGTTGACCCCTTGGCAAGGACTAGACAGACCAAATACATAGGATGCAAAGAAAAGTATTACAAAGTGCCACCAAGATTGTTCAAAGACAAGTACAATTATCTGCCTGCCTACTTTGTCCCCATGATTCCACCCTTAATCTCACAACCCAACCGCCCAATGGAACCCATCACCACTGCTAAGACCACAACCACTCAACTGTTTGGAGTACTCTGCATTACTTTGACAGGATTAGTGGACTCTATGGTGCTCAACTCCAGGCCCTGGTCTTTACTTGGGCAATATGTATCCTATATTATCAAGTTAGCACCCATTCTATGGTGGGCATTACCCACTGGCCCAGCAGTATCCCACCCTAAACCACCTAATGCCTCTCCCTATGCCTGGCTTCCTGACATGTAGTGGCAGATTCATCATTGTGACTGGAAGATTCACTAACTGATTGGTGATCTTCTTTCTAGATTCAATCACAATCAAGGAGTGACAATGTGGTGCTTCAGCTGCTGGGATGGAATTGGTGCTTGGAACCTCTTCTGGCATAATCACATTAATTGCTACATTAATTGGATCTGCTTTATTGGTTGCTGAAGTGCCAGAGCTAAAGGAGGTTGAGATATTTCCTCTCATTACATCAGTTGGGCCCAGACTTTTTGATTGGCATGGTTCTTGGGAAGGGGCAGGAACAGTAACAGAAGCAAGTTTATTGGGTAATGGTGCTCCCAACAGATGCAGCTGGTAGCTGATCTGCTGGAGCACCCAAAAAAAGTCAACCAGTCCCTTAAATAGACAGAATAACACAGGTAATGGGACTTCAGGTTTTTCAGTAGGAGTGGCAGGGCCTGTGAGTCTGCAGGATTGGAGTGGAGATGATAAAATCTAAAACTAGATAAGGTATAATTGTTGTGAACCAATGGTTCATTTAAACTTTATTATCAGAATTAAAATACCATCATTCTCAAAATAGCAGGGTTCTTATACTATCAAAGTATGTGTCTTGTAAATTCACTGCCACCCCTGGCATTAGACCGTAAAATCTTCCCCTGCCACACCAAGAAAGGCCCAAAAATGTCAGCCAAACCCCTCCATTCTTTAGGGGATTTGGCACACACAGTTGATGAGAGGTTTGTGCTAGCCTACCCCGCAGACTCCCTGCCTTTGGTTGCTCCCCCCTGGGAAGAAACGTTGGTCAATTTAGACTACTTACTAGCCTGGTGTTGTCCGTTTCTAAAAACTATCAGAGCCACCCAATCAGGTGTCATCACATTGACGCTAGACAACTCAGTTGGCTCCCAAATGTCTGGCACCTCTTCCAGCCAATCAGATCTGATCACAGAAATTGGAGCAAAACACTCCAGTCCCCCTGAGCCTATCCAGCAAAGTTTTTTATCTAGCCAATCAGGCTCAGCTCCAATTGTCATGTGATCAGTTTATTGCAATCCATTCCTTTTAACCAAGCAAGGGGACTTTCAGCCCCCTGCTTGTCTATTTTCCAATATATTAAAAGTTTGGAGTCTGTTGCAATTAATTTTTTGATTGTTATAGTTGGTTGGAAACCAGTTTTTTGTTCCTGCTGCCTAAAGATTATAGTGTTAGTTGCTGTCTCAAGCTTACCTTGTACTAGCTGGTTTCAAACCCGGCTTCTCTTCTGGGCCCCTATACTAGTGTTAGTTTACCTAGTTGTTGTCTCCTCTGCTTTTGCTTTTGGAAACAGAGTTTGAATCTCAAAGTTTCAATTGATTTTCTTAATAATCTCTATTATTATTTTGAATTTTTATTTAAAAACTGTTTCTTTCAAACCCACTTTTGCTTGCTGTTGCACTCACAGCTTCTGAGACTATAGTAAAGCTGTCCAACCCGCTCTGCTTCTCCTTTCCTAATTTTGATAAGACTACCCTGCCTGCACCTTTTTCTGCTGTTTTTTTGTCAAAAAATCATACCAACCTGTCCCAAATTTTGTGGGGGATATTTCTATGATACTCCCAGCTCTAAAATTTGTGGTGTTTTCCCTGGCTCCGTTCTTGCTGCTTCTGTGGTCCACCTCCCCTGATTTTTGGGAGGAAATCTTTTTGTCTGCCCGGCTTGTAGGTAGAGACCCTTATAGTCTCTGGGATCTCCCCAGCAGCCTTCTCTTTTCTGGAGAGGCTGTGGTCAAGAGCCTGATGTGTGATGACTTGGACTTGGACACCGTGGATCATACTTTGCCCGTTTCTGAAGAAGCTGTGTCTCCCATGCCTCCCCTCCCCAGCGTGGTCCAGAGTCATTCAGTACCCCTTGGGCCCTCCAAGGTGCCTGCTCCCGCTCCTACCTGCACCCCTTGGCTGCTCACTGGTCTGATATTGATGGGATTGAATGCCTACTTCCCTCAGTTGTCCCCTGTGTCCTCCCTGTGGTCCCCCCTCCAAGCGGCTGTCCCAGTTCTTCACTGGGCAGCATCCTGGTGGTTTTTTTCACTGGGATGGGAGCCAAACTTAGTTAGTTTAGCCCCCCTCTCTCACATGTCTCCAAAATTTGCGGGCTTTAGGTCTGCGGACATTCTTCCAATAGGACTTTGGAATTTAGGGAGGGGCTTCACAGGAGGCTAATTCTGGGCTGTCTAGTGTTATATAATAGAAGTGAAAACTATCTATTTCCCCATCTCTATTCTCTGTATCATGTGGCTTGGCAAAATACATCATCAATTTGATGCTGGTATTGATGTTAAATGACTCGTATTGGAGGGTTTATTTTAAAGTTTAGCCATAACCTCCTTTAGGCAAGTGGCTACTTCTTTTTAGGTCTGGATCTTCAGCAGCATACATTTGATTGTGTCCAATGCTCCATATGGGAGACTTCTTGGCTTTGCAGGTGGGTCATCAAACAGTCTTCATATTTGAGCCCAAAAAACGTGTCCAGCCCCTTGGCCCTCTTGGCTTGCGGGTCGCATTTCCTGGAGTCCAGGGTTTAATTCTTGGTTTTAATTGTGCTCAATACTAGAATTGAAATGGCATTTATAGCAATAAGAGTTAGAAGCTCTAGATGAGAATCCTGGTAAAATAGCTTAAACACCCTATATAAGGTGCTCTTTTAATTAGAGATTGAACAGAATCAAAATATTGCAATAGCAACAAAATATTGTATATTGCCCATGTATCACTACTAGTCAAAGTTAGTTATCAGAGTATCCAATTATTGGGCAAAGCCTTGTCAATACTTGAAGTCAAGTGTTATCTCTCCCAAGTTGGACAAAGAGATGCCAGCCTGCTGTACATTGACCTCAATTAGTAGTATTGAATTGTCTTCATAAAATCCCCCTTCTAAACCCCAATGTATAACAATGACAAAGAACTATCTCCCAAGATGCAAAATCTTGATGTAAATTATCAGATGAGGTATTAAAACTGGTTGCAACAGGGAAATTACTCAATGTAGTTCTTCAAAAATACCAAATTCAGAGGAATGAGGGCTTTGAAGCACCATAGATGGTACCTTGAGGGCAGCTGTTGTTTCAAACTGTTAATGGTCATATGAGTGCTGAGAAAGTTAGATTTTTAATGGGTACATACATACTATTAAAGACAGTTTTATCTGCTGTAAAGTTGTGTCCTTCCTAATAGGTTCTCCAGCCAACAAGGAGTGACATTTTCTGGGTTCTTTTCTTTGGATGAATTTTTATTTGAGGTAAGTAGTTGTGAATAGCCTACTTATACTACCACTGTCAAGTATATATTTCTTGAACGTATACAAAATAAATAAAGGAGATAATTAAAGAAGAGAATAATACTCTAGTTGTTACAGAAGAAGGGTGTTATATAGTCAAATGACAAGCTACATAGTTTCCATGTAATTTATCGTAGTTATGGTGCTTATTTAAGTATTTTTACTTTCAGGTTCTGAATTTACAGTATACAATATTGTAATATGACATAAATGCCACCTACTATTTGGCAGTTGAGCCGTTTCTCGGGAAAATGATCTCCTGAGAGGGAGTAATAAAAGATGTTGGGATATATATATTTATATCCCTTTAGAGAAGGCTTTTTGATAAAGGATTAACAACTTACTTTTCCTCGGGGTAAAAAAATTGTTTTGGAGACAAAAAGCACCACGAAACAGTGTGAATACGTTGTGGGATAGATGTTCAATTCTGGTTTTCATATTAAAGGCGGATCTCTTTGATTAGTGGCTTTCTATTGATTTGAGAGTGGATCAAGGATTTCTCAAATAAAGCAAGTATTTGTTTAGTAACCAAAACTTACTATTGTATGAAGCAAAGAATAATTTAGCAAATACTTTATTTTAATTAAATGAGGATTTTGGGTTGATTTTTAATAATAAAATATCATGCGTAATGTTTAATGTAATAATTTGAAGTAGTTTATCATCTTTTTCAACTCGCACTGAGTTTCATGGTGCAGCGTCAAAAGCACTAGAGGGTTGATAACAGTCATACTAAAAATGGTCATGACTGCAATTGACTCCAGGGTAGCTGATGGAGTTTCTCCAGTGAAAGCTTCGAATACTAATGAGAAGAGGACTGGACACATGACACTGTCATATACCACAACGAGACTGATGATTTTGATGTAAACACTAAGTTGTTGCTTGCACAGGGTCCTGCTGGACTGGCGGTTCCTCAAGTCGGATACGTAAATCCGTGCAATACAGGGATAGCTCACATTCGCTGCTATCATCACAAAAAGATCAGACATCACCATATGGAAACGGCACAGGCTCACAATCCAAAAATCTGTTTTAATATTCAGGAAGAAAAGGGTTTTGCTTTTAAGGAGCTTAAAGTTACCATGTGCTGCAGCTGTAATCAACCAGGCAAGCAGCAGTACTTGTGGGATTGCGAACATCATCCACCACTTTTTGACGCTTGGCTTGCGTCTCATGACTATGACCCAGAACCGGAGTGCGGCCAGGTATCCAACACACACTGTCGAAATGTGCAGCAACAGCGTAGTCATAACTCCATGCCACTGCCCAAACATGACGTTCTCCTTAGGCCGCATGTCTCCCGAGACCCCGACATACACTGCCTCGCCCAGCTTGTACACCACAAACACCAAGTCACATATCGCCATCACCAGCGCAAACCCAATGTCCAGTTTTCGCACATCTTGGCGCAAGATCACCCACAAAGCAACAAGGTTACTAATCAATCCAACGCAAAGTATCACTTGCAGTACAGTATCCAACATCAAACTCAACAAACCTATCAACCTTCCTTCAAAACTTAACCCATTTCTTAATTGACCAATCATATGAAATCAGCATTATTCTAAAACTATTCCTTTGTCTGATCTCACTTCTTACCGCTGTTTACAGCAAAACCTATTCCCAAACTTGGATGGGCTCCATATATTTCCAGTTTAATTAAACTTTATGCTTGATTTTTAGGTACCCACCTTATTTCCGACAACGGTTTTCTGAGGAAGCAATATACGATATTATGACGTCATTTTGGCATTTGATAAAGAAAATATTTAAAAATATTAGAATTGATGTCGTAATGTTGGATTCTGGTTCCACAGAAAACCGTTGTCAGAAATAAGGTGGGTATAATTTTTAATTCGTTTTCAGAATTATGACTAACTAGCCAATTAAATCACATATCCACTTGGTCCTTATGGACTTAACCTTTAGTTTACAAAAATAAACTAATTGACACTGTCATGGTGATACGTAAACACACTTGCATTTAGTGTATCACCTCAATTGCCACACTGCTAAAATCAATGTATTATTCCAATACATTAGTGAAATGCAATCACAACACTTGCATACAATCTATTAATTTCATTGCTTCTGATCATCCATATAAGCAAGGAAAATTATCCACTATCTATATCATTCAATAAAGTCAAGGTTGAAAAATATACTTTTATATTTTTAAACCCTTACCTAGTGATTGTCCACCTAAGCCTAAGACACCCAATAGGAAAAGGTCCATATTTGCTATTGTAAGCTTTCTGACGGGAACAGAGAAGGCTGTTATTTGAGGACCCCCGTGACAACCCCTCAAAACTGGGAGTGCTTCTAGTTTCAATTTGTTGAATAATATATTTATCAAAATCAAGTCCATCTGATTAGGCTACAATACAACTGTGACAAATGATCCCGATTAAATATCTTTGATGGAAGCCATCTAATTAATTATAGCTCCACAGTGACTAAATCACATAATATGCTGGTTTGACCTGCAACCAAATCTAGATTTTATTCTACACTTGTCTAAGTTCAAAACTGTTTCCAGCGGCATTGACCAACCTTATAATTCAAATATCTGAGAATCAAATCACATCTCAAAGGCAAACTCTAAGCTTATCCATCCCCTCACATAATTTTTAAATAATGATCTTCCAAATACCTTGCTATAAAACTTACCCTACTCATCAAGGTGTATAGTTATTTTGTCAGCAATCAAATCAAACTTTAATATGTTGTAACATCTTTGATTTCTCCCTCTCAAGAAATTGTTTCCCTAATCAACAGCTTGATCACCAAGTAAACGGCAGCACTAGCATCACATCCTGATATTATACTAGGATCAGACAATCAAGCCCTTTAAGGAACAAGATTGATAACAGCCCACAACTGGCATTATCTATATAGACACTATGTGGCTTATCATGATACTATATAACAATTTTTTCTATATCAAATAAAGTGTTGCAGCTGAAAAATAACAGTTCAGTATTTGGATTGGGGAAGACAACAGTCCAGGAGGAGAGGACAGAGAATAAAGATAAGATAATAGCTTTATTGGGAAGCGCCAGTTAATATACTAAAATAAAGTCACTGATCCATAAGAGTGTTGCAACATCTTCAATTACCCCCTCTCAGGAAAGTAATTCCCTGAGTGAATCCCCAACTTGTCAGGGCCCAGAATGCCCTAGACAATCTGCTAGCCTCCCTAGAGATAAAGCAACCAACATCATGGAAAACATTACCAACTTCCTTCCTGGGGGAAACTCCTCCCTTTCTGATCACAAATGGCCTGGGGTTCATAAGGCCCATGTGCCACAAAACCCTGGCATCAAATCTAAACACGAATTTGGGTCCATTTACTATTGGGAAATGGTAAATTGGGAGGGCAATTGTTTGATTGCGCAATTGGGCGCTCAATTGCTTGTGTTTTCTAATAATAGCTGTGGCACCTTGACATACTGCAGCAAAACCAAGGTTCATTATATACCAACCAATGCCCTTCCACCCCCAGGTCCAAGTGCACAATTTCTGAGCCAAATTGCAAATATCACTGAAAATGATGCCACCAGGCCTCTGGTGGCACAAAAGGCTAAGTATTCATCAGTAAATAAAAGTAGTGAGGAGGAGAAGCCTTCCTCACTGTTGGCATCATAAAATAAACAACTTTATGCCCAGGACCCATTATTTTCTTGCAGGAATTATCTATTTTTGCACCAATATAATCATTCTGTTTGCATCTATTCATGAATCCACTACACAACACAACCGCGCCTATATGTTTCCTCCTGGTTCTGCTCCTATCACTTTGGTTAAGCCATTTTGCACCTTTGGCTTGGAGTTCTTCCACCCTCATCACCTGGATCTTCCTCCTGGCCACCCTAGAGTGTCCATTCCTCCTACCATGAGGAGATTCCTCTCACTCCCCCCTGCCCAATGTGCCTCCTGCACAAGACTTCAGCAAGTTGGAGTTCATTTACATCACAGTATTGGGGCTGGCCAATCAGGTTGTCCCCTATACTGGAAGTTGGCGTCCTTTGGCTACAGCTGTGAATTACCTGGTCAAGATAGCACTAATTGTGTACATAGCCTTTCAGGCCCAGCCTGTCTTCCCTATGGGAGTCCAGTTGGACTCTGATATGGCCCCTGACACAACTAATCATTAAGTTGGTGGCACTCTTATCAATTGCTCATCTATTAAAGGGATCAAAACTTTTGATTCCTAAGCAGAACACTACTTGGACAAGCCTTGTGACTGCCATGAAGTACATGGAAAAAATGTGGCTTCTCATGATACTATATAATACTCTAAACTCATATCTGATAAAGTATTATTCTCTTCTTAATTTTCCCCTATGTCTTGTTTGTTATACTTCTAAGAAGTATATACTTGACAGTGGTAGCACAAGTAGGTTATCCACAACTTTGCAAATTAAAGGAAAAATTCCTCTAAAGAAAAGAACACAGAAGGTAAAGTCCCCACTGGCTGGAGACAATATGAAGAAGACCAGGACGCCCCCACGGTATATACTGTCTTCAACAATATCCTTGTACCAACCAAGCAGCACAATTTTCTCAGTACTCAAGGAGTCCTGAATCCACCTCCAGTTCCTGACGCTGCCAAAATACTCAACATTTTTATTCCAATGCCTACACTCAGCAGAAATTGGAACGTTCTCAGGACTATATTGAGAAAATGCCAACCTCTGGATCCAAAGCACCCAAAACAACTTTACACAAGTGGACTTCCCCTGCAAACTCTGGGCAATTGAAATTGCTTTCCGCATTACTGGGGTCACCTCACACTTTGTAAGCAAATGGTTTGATCAACACCCTGGTCACAACAAAGACTGGAACATATTTAAGAACACCTTCCTGAAAAATTTGCCATAAAGGGCTCTGGCTGTGACAAAAATCACTGGATAATATAAAGCTGTTTCTAAATGATGGGGAATTACCTATAAATCCACATAGAATTGATGATTAACCACCAATGCGGCTTCAAGTATTTTTTTGTGAAATTTCCAATTGTAACTCCAGGATTAAGTAGAACAATCAGTCCTAACCAGAGTAAACCAAGATAAATAACCTGGGAAAGCATCAATGCATCTTCAGTGTAGAATTCTGGGCATTGAGAAGTGACACAATTTTCATTTTCCAGAATGGGGAGAGGAGCTACAAAATTGGCTGATATGGAATTAACATTTTGCGGCACCAACAACAAAGTTCCAGATGCTGGGCCCCATCTTCCTGAAATAATTCTGTTCAGAATCAGATTTTATGGGATGTACCGCAACAACCCAAGCACAGGATGCATTTTTAAAATTTAAAATTAGAACTTGGTATAATTGATTTTTATTGAGTAAATTTAGAAGGACTCAACTCTTAGAGTTGAAACAGGGAAAATTATTCAATATATACCAGAAAAATCAACTAAGCAATACCACCTGAGTCTTGATCTCCTATTCCTTCAGCATCTTCAAGTAATTATCTAGTCCAGGTTGCAAAGAACCCTTGCGTGACCAGTTTCTGACAACCATGCCAATTAATGAGCTTATATTGGGTGAGCCTCATATTACGTCAATTTATCAACGTCAGTTTAAAAGGGGGAGCTGGTTTTAGCTGGCAGACTGGAGCAGCTGTGACCCAGTTTTGATCAACTTTTTGGTTTAAATCCGTTAACTTGGTCAATTTTGATACAGGTTTTCCGGCCTTCTGTGCCTTCTTACTTGGATGGACAATACCCAACATTATGGAACCTACTGTGACACTGGCATTGTAATCATGACAGAACTCATATCCTTCAAAATGATGGGGACTATCAAGGAGTACATTGCAGCCTATCAAGAAATATGTGACCAAGACCTCAACATCATCAAATTTGATGAAACTGGACCACAACTGGACTTCTACAATGGCCTCCCCACACACATCAGACGCCAGTTTGACATGAGCTGCTGCAAGAAATTCCAAGATTTATTCTTGGAAGAGAAACAAGCCACACAAAAATCTAACAACCTTCATGTAACAAATAAGCAAAAAGAGAGTCCCATAGCAAAAAAGGACCCTTGATTTGACAAGAAAAACAACCAAGCCAATAACCCTCACTCTTGAGGAAGAAATTGTACAACTCAGGTTAACCAGATTAGTACTGAAACATAACCAAAGAGGGAAAAGCTCAGGGGAGTGCTTAGGCAAGCCACCCTCCCCCACCTTTCAAAACTTATACAGGGACCAAGACGTGGACTCAATCACCATAATCCAAGTACCCTCCAGCAATCATATACTGTTTGCCGCCCAAACTGAAAATAAACTCCTCACTTATCCTTTCTGCTTTTGCAGATATCAGGGCACAGCACTATTTGACACTGGAGCAGATCAATCCCTAGTTGAAAAAAGATTTGCTGACCTTATAAAATTACCTACCACCCAAAAAAGTATCAGGAGAGTCATTATAGTGGATAAAAGAAGTTCAACAGTCATCAAGGAAGCAAAAAATTTCTGCACCCAAATAGAAGACCTGAAAACCACACTTAGTGGCCCAATCATACCAATCTCCAAATATGATGTTATACTTGGCCTGGACTGGATGAGAAAGACCAAACCTCATATTGACTTGGATAGCAAAACCCTCATTATACAACAAAGAGAGGTGCACCACCATGTATATCCAACTCATATTGATACATTCATGAGAGACCATACATTTGTAAAGATTATGGAAACAGAAGAGTAAAAGGACCCAAGAAAAATTGATTAGAACACTTGTACATATGATATTATCCAGTTTAATAATGTAGAGACCTCATACAAACAAGACCCAATTTGTTAACAGCTAATCCAAGAATTCCCTTCTGTTTTCAAAGAAAAGTTACCTGGGCTACCGCCCAACTGAGGCATACAACATGGAATCAACCTCAAAGATTATGCCAAAAGCACAACCTATCTATTGCCTAACACCACAAAATGACAACATACTAAAGGCCTATCTAGACAAAGCCCTTGAAAAAGGACTCATAAGACCCTCTAAATTGCCTTTTGGTGCTGTTGTCTTCTTTGTAGCAAATAAAGGCAGAGGACCCTGCCTAGTCACAGACTACAGAGCGCTCAACAAGGTCACATTTAAGAACAGTTATCCCCTGCCCCTGATTTATGACCTTTTTGACGCCCTGGGGTGGTCCCAATTCTTCAAAAAAATTGAATTGACAGTGGGTTATCACCAAATCCGCGTTAAGCCAGAGGACATACCTAAAACAGCATTTAGAACTAATTTTGGCTTGTTTGAATGTGTTGTCCTCAAGTTTAGCATGAAAAATGCCCCAAGTACCTTTGTGACCTTTATGAACAAAGTTTTTTAAAGAACACATAGGAAAAAGGGCTATTGTCTACCTTGACAATATAATCATATACAGCCCAACTAAGGAACAACACTGAAAAGATATCTGCCTGGTCCTCCACACCCTCCAAGACAGCTAACTTATAGCCAAGCCCTAAAAATGCAACTTCTTCACAGCATAACTCCCATTTTTAGGACATATTATCAGCAAGAATGGAGTGAAAATAGACCCAGAAAAGATACAAACCATAACCAACATGCCAGCCCCAAAAAATCAGAGTGAGCTTTGTATATTCCTAGGCATGGTAGCCCATGTCAGGAGATTCATCCCTGATGGGGTGCCTTGACTGCTCCCTTGTCCGCAATCACAGGCAAGAAAACAAAATTTGTATGGGCATCATTAAGAAATCAACACTTTTGAAAATTAAAAGAAAGTATGGTCACTGCCCCTATCTTGCAATGCCCAAATTGTGAAGGAGTGTAAAAACTAGAAATTGACGCCCCTGATTACGCAATAGGAGGAGTACTCCAAATTCAAACTGCAGAAAAAGACTTCCTCCCTGTAGCATATGTTGTAACTGTGCTGTTTTAGCAGAGTTACATGGGGAAAAATATTTAGAAGATAGATAGATAATAATCTTTATTGTGAGATAGTGATTATATAGCTATTGTGAATCAATGGATAGCAGGAACATGATTGGTGATCACACGGCTGGATGAAAGAGGGGGTGGCTTGATCCTGCTAATGAGTCAAGCGCCAAATTGAGGTATCCACTGTGAAGGATCATTGTCTGTTCATGTTGATGGATTTGGTAATCCAAGTTGACTTCCTAGTCTGGCTTTGAGTGACCGGGTAATTGGATTGCGGGTCACAAACCAGCTTGGTTGGAACCTTGCTGGCGGGTCAAGCCTGCGGTTTTGACACCCCCCTGGCTGAAAGTTGGCCTCCTCTGAAGGCAGGTTGTCAGGGAGGGATTTTCAGGAGCCTGGGCGCCATACTGAACCAGTTGTTGTTCAGTGGCGGGCAGGGCGGTTTCACGTTGTTTCTGTCTCGCTTTGCAGGGTTGTAGGCGGTTGTGGTGTAAGGTCTTGTCTTGCTTGCGTTTCCCAAGCCCTTGCACAAGGTAAGTGTTATTGTTGTTTACCTTTAGAATGATTGCTGGTCCTACTTTTTTGGGTTGTAGTTTGCTTTTGTCAACATTCATGACCCAGACTTTGTCCCCAACTTCATGTCTTTGACGGATGGAAATGAAGGTCTTTTTTAAGTGTTCCTTTTCTTTGGCTGCTTGTTTGCTGTTGGCCTCTATTACTTGAGGATCTGAGCGAGGGGGGACTTGACTTGGAATTTCCAGTTTGGGTCCTGTCAATGCTTGAATGATATTTGGCTGTGTGCCGTATACCAGTTCAAACAGGCTTTTCCCGGTGGATCTGTTCACTTGGGTTTGGCACACAAGTAATACAGTTGGTAGCTGCTTATACCAGTCTTCAGGTCTCCTGGCGGTGAGTTTGGCTAGGGCTTGCACAAGGCTACCATTAAGCCGCTCTACGCGTCCATTGGCCTGTGGATGGTATGGTGTTGTGATGGTGTGTTTGACCCCATTTTTGGCAAGGTACATGTTGGTGTTTTTGGAGGTCAATTCTTTGCCCCCATTGGTTATCAGGAGTTCTGGCTTTCCAAACCTGCTGATTATTTCCTTGCTAATGAATTGTCGGACGTTGTTACTGGTGTGTGTTTTCACCGCTTGAGCTACTGGCCACCTTGTTGCAAAATTGATGGCTGTGATGATGTATTTTTTGTCATTGTGCTTTCCTGGCATGGGGCCCACAATGTCAAGAGCCCATACCTTGAACAGTAGTTGGGTTTGAATGGGGAGTACAGACTTAGGCGGGGTTTTGCTTTTGGCAAACTTTTTGCAGACCTTGCACTGTTCTAACACTTCCTGGACATTGCAGTATAGGGTTGGCCACCAGGCTTTATGTTTTAGGAATTTGTATAGATTTTGGCTCTTAGTATGTCCGAGATCTCTGTGGTAGCAAAGAATGGTATCAACTCATTGATGTGTGGGAATGTAGGGAATGGTTGTGCCATCCGACATTTTTCTGTGAAGAGTCCTGTATACGTCAGCAAAGAGGTGCCCATTCTTGATGACTGTTTCTTTGGTGATATTGGTTGTGCCTGTGGGGAACCCTTTGTCTTTTGTACAGAGCACTAGGAGAGGCCAGTCTGGGTCAAGCCCATTCTCTCCCCTAGAAGCGCGGACATACAGGCGGGACAGGGTGTCTGCCATGGCAAGTTTGGCCCTGGGCTTATATTGGATGAGCATGTTAAACCTTTCTAAGATTTCCATCCACCGTGCTTGGCAACGTGACAGGTTTTCTTGTGTCTTGAAATAGATGAGCAACTTATGATTGGTTAGTGCTGTGAATTCTTCCTGCCGTTCCAGGTAACAGCGCCATTTGACTAGGCAGTGTACGATGGCCAACAGTTCTTTTTTGTGGATTGGGTATTGACACTTGCCATCTGTCAGTTTGCGCAACTTGTAGGCCATGGGCAGGAAATCACCATCACTATTCTTGATTTGTAGTACTCCCCCAATGGATGCATCTGAAGCGTCAGTTTCCATCTGGTATTCTCCGTCTTGTTTGGGGTATTGTAAGATGGGTGCTGTTGTGAGCTTTTCCTTGAGACGTCTAAAACAGAGGTTGCATTGGGGGGTCCATACAAACTTGGACTTGGCGCCTGTTATGGCGGACAAGGGGGCGGTCAAGACGCTGCAGTTGGGTATAAAGCATTGTACATAGGCCACCATTCCCAAGAAGGTGCAGAGTTCTGATTTGTCCTTGGGAGGTGGCATTTTGCAGATGGCTTGTATCTTCTGACTGTTGGGTTTGATGCCGTCTTTTGAGACTATGTGTCCCAAGAAGGGTAGTTGCTCTCGGAAGAACTGGCATTTGGAGGGCTTGGCCAACAGTTTGTGTTGTGCCAGGGTTGCAAAGACTTCCTCCAGGTCTTTGTGGTGCTGTTCCACTGAGGGGCTGTAGACAATGATATTGTCCAGGTACACGAGGGCGTGTTTGCCTATGTGTGGCGCAAACACTTTGTTCATGAAGGTTACAAAGGTGGACGGGGCATTGGTCATGCCAAAGTTGAGTACCACACATTTGTAGGAACCATACTTAGTGCGGAAGGCTGTCTTGGGGATGTCTTCCTCCTTGATGCAAATCTGGTTGTAGCCTGCAGTTAGATCAATCTTGGAAAAGACAGAGGCTCCTCCCAAGGCGTCAAAGAGATTGTCAATCAGTGGTAATGGGTAGCAATTCTTAATGGTGACTTTGTTCAAGGTGCAGTAGTCTGTGACCAGGCGTAAGGTACCGTCCTTTTTAGCCACAAAGAATACGGCGGCCCCAAAGGGAGACTGTGAGGGGCGGATAAGTCCTTTTTCCAGTGCCTCCTTGAGATAGGTGTGCAGGGCGTTGTCCTTGTTTGGGGTCAGCCTGTAAATGGGGCGTGCCTTGGGTACGGCCCCCTTGAGTTGGATAGAGTGTTGGATGTGTTTCTCAGGGGGTAGCCCAGGTAACGCCTCCTTAAAGATTTCTGGGTGTTGGGCCACAATGTTGCAGTCTTGCGGTGTGGAGGTATCCTGGTGATCCTTGAAGTGTATGATTTTGTACTGGAAGGAGTCCCAGTCAATTGCTTTCAGGTTTTCCTTCTTGTCCAAGGTCTCCGTGATGCGTACAAAGACGTGGTCTTGTAGGAGTTGGTCTACAGAGTCTGGGTAGATTTGGTGGTTGACACCTTCACGCTTGATGGTCAGCACTGAGGTTGCCCAATCCACGTGAGGGTTGTTTCTCTGTAACCAGTCTAGTCCCAGTACAATGTCAAACTTAGGGAAGTCAATGATGGGACCTTGGATGGTGGAGTGGAGGTTCTTGAGCATGACGGAGAAGGGAGCAGTTTCTTTTGTCACAGCAATGTGATGTTCATCAGCCAGGACCACGTTTTTAATCTGCAAAGGATTAGTGGCCAGCTTGAATTTATTCACAAAGCTGCTGTTGACTAAAGTTTGATCTGCGCCCAAGTCCAAGAGTGCTGAGCCTGTGTAACTGCAAAAGCAGAAAGGGTAAGACATCAATTTATTGGGATGTCTGGCAATGGTGTATAGTACTGGGTCTTCCAAGGGCACTTGGATCATTGGGCATTGGTCCACGTCCTCGGGTTGGTATTCATTGTTGGGCAAGTCAGGAGTTGCGTGGGGAGAGCTTGGCTTGCTTAGTGCTCTCCCCGGGCTTTTTCCTCATCTTGGTTGCCTTGGGTGGCAGTGACACGGAAATGGGTACTATTTGATTGGCCGTTATTCCCATTTCCATTTCCATTTCCATTCAAGCTTGTGGGCTTGTGGTTGTTGTTGTTACCGTTGACTCCAGGAGGTGGTCAAGAGGAGTGCCCGCTTGAATTTGAGTCCTTGGGTCTTTCTTGTTTCCCAGTCTGTGCCTTGTGTAGAGCGTTGGATGTTTGTTCCGCTTTTTCCGCTTCACAGTACAGGCTTTGCAGGTTGATAACCTGGTCCAGGTTCACATGTCTCATCACGTGCAACTTGAGAGCGTTGTAGTACATGAGGTGTGTTGCTGGGGTGTCAAAGGCCATATTGGATGGGGCGCAGAGACGGAGTTCCTTGTAGGCGCAGGTAAGTTCCTTCACGGTGCCTGTCTGGGTTAGGTTCTTTACTTGGTGTATTATCATGAGCGCTGTATCCTTAAGCACAAATCTTGCCAAGAAGTCCTGTTTGAAGGTGTCCCAGTTCTTGTCAGTGTGCTCTTTGTGCCACTTGTCACACCAGGTGCCAGCGTCATGGGTCAGACAAATGGAAATCTCCGCAATCCAAAATTGCTGTGGGCATTCCATCTGAGCCAGCTTGCTTTGGGCAGACTGGATCCATGTGGCAGCATTGTTGTTGTTGGCCCCTGCAAAGGGGTCCAAGGCGGCGCTGCAAAGTCTTTGTGCAAAATAGGCAGGCATGGTGGTTTTGTCAGCTGGTTGTGGCACCAAGGAGGGCGCCTGAAAGAACCCTTGGGCGGACAGGGTGTTGAAGGCGGGTAGCGGGATCACTGTGTTTTGGTAGAGGATGAAGCCATCAGGTATCTTGGTACCAGGAGTATACGGCGTCCAGCTGGGTGGGAGGGCAGAAATAATTCTGTCAAAGATTTGTTGGCTGCGGCGTGTGCGGACAACAGAAGGAATTTTTCAAGATAAGGTAGGATGGAGAACCTACCTGTGCTACTAATGTCATAACTGTGCTGTTTTAGCAGAGTTACACGGGGAAAAATATTTAGAAGATAGATAGATAATAATCTTTATTGTGAGATAGTGATTATATAGCTATTGTGAATCAATGGATAGCAGGAACATGATTGGTGATCACACAGCTGGATGAAAGAGGGGGTGGCTTGATCCTGCTAATGAGTCAAGCGCCAAATTGAGGTATCCACTGTGAAGGATCATTGTCTGTTCATGTTGATGGATTTGGTAATCCAAGTTGACTTCCTAGTCTGGCTTTGAGTGACCGGGTAATTGGATTGCGGGTCACAAACCTGCTTGGTTGGAACCTTGCTGGCAGGTCAAGCCTGCGGTTTTGACACATATGAATCAATAAAGCTGTCTGATGGTGAACAAAGATATCTGATACATGACAAAGAACTGATAGCTATCATCCACTATCTAATGAAGTGGTAATGCTATCTAGAAGGTGCACAGATATTCAAAGTGCTAACAACCACAAGTCATTGGTGTTCTTCAAGACTCAGTAACACCTATCTAGAAGACAAGCTGAATGGATGGGCTTCATACAGAGGTACCCCATTATAATTTAATACAAACCAGAAAAGGAAATGCTTACTGCAGATGACCTGTCAAGGCTATACTGTAAACATCACCTGTGCACTGATGGAGGCCTCAATTTTCACATGTTAATAATAGGAAATCTCCAAGAGGGGTTCCCACCTAGTACACTAATGGACATCCAAGAGAAAGTCCTCAAAAACATAAACATCTGTTCAAAAACGTATATGGTACTCTACACTGCATACTACCAAGTGGTGATACTGTACCTTATGTCCTGTCAACACAAAAAATTGACATAATCATTTGATACCACAGAGATCTGGGACACACCTGAATTATGAACTTGCATGAATATCTAAAGACACACTACTGGTGGCCCAATATGCTGAATGACATCAAATAAGTACTAGACCAATGCAAAGTCTGTGAAAAGTACAATTGCTCCAAGGCACCTCTAATTTCAGTAATACCAGTGTCAATCACCTAACCTTTTAAAGTATGGTCACTGGATATTGTGGGACCAATGCCTGGCAACAAAAAAGGAAAAAGGTACATTATTGCATCTATTGACAAAGCAACTTGGTGGCCTGTAGCGCAAGCTACAAAAGAACATAAAGGAAACAATGTAAGACAATTTATTGGCAAGGAGATCATAGCTAAGTTTGGGAAACCTGAACTCCTAATCACAGACAGAGGAACCAAACTTAAAGCCATTGACACCAACATCTACCTTGCCAAAAACAGAATAAAACACACCATATCCTGCCCCTATCACCCATAAGAAAACATAAGAGTTGAAAGACTAAATGGTTCCCTTGTGGAGACCCTCAGCAAGTTATCTGCCAACAATCCAAAAGCCTGGGTTGACATTTTGCCAACTGCACTTATGGTGTGCAGGACACAAGTTAATTTCAATACAGGCAAAAGCCCATACAAACTTGTCTATGGACATAAACCTGACATGGTTAAAACTACATCAGGACCAAGATTAGCTCTTCCTAAGAAGGTTCCATATGACAGTAATCCTGACGTACACTGGACCAGAAAAGACCAAGAGTACAAGGGGAAAAGAGTTGAGAGAGAAGCAATTCCACTATAACAGGAACACTTTCAAGTTAGAGACAGGATCTGGGTCATTAATCACAATATGCAAAAACTGGAACCAGTGTTATGAGGACCAGGAATCATCATGGAAGTCAAACCAAACAACACTTACCTTGTCAAAGGTATTAGAGCTCAAACAGAGCTCAAGCGTATGCACCATGACTTCCTCTTCCTATGCAAAGCAAGAACAGCACATTGTAACTCCCAACTTCCTGTACCCAATGCAAAACTGGATAAATATCAAGCCCAAATCCCAGACACTCTCAAGAAAATTCCCAAGGTTCCACCTTCCAGCATCCCAGGGGAAGATGTTACAACATCTTTAATTACTCCCTCTCATGAAAGTAATTCCCCAAGCAACTCTCTGAATTATTCCCCAACTAATCATTAAGTTGGTGGCACTCTTATCATTTGCCCATCATTACAGGGATCAAATATTTTGAGTCCTAATGTCAGGTATCTAACCGGTGGGGGGCTCCTGAGAACTCACAGGCGGACGGCCCGCAGGCCCAGCAGGAAGAGCCCACCACAAGATTGGGGCTAACTTTAAAATATAAGATAACAATTTTCCAAGGACTGCCCAAGGTCCACTTATAGGCACCATAGAATCAATCAATCCAGTGAGGGTGACATACATCACCCCAAATATCTGAGTGGAAGTGGATTCATTAGTGGCAATGGATTCTTGCGGTTGGTTGGGCCGCGGGGTGAGGGGCAGTGTCATTGGAACCAAATATGCGGGTAGGAAATTATACTTGTCTTGGAATAGCAGAGGGGGCCAGATGATTTTGACGCCTTCTCTGTAAAGGACTTCCGTCTCTCTAGTCCAAGCTTTGGGGTCGTGGATGAGGATCTCCTCCAGAGTAAACTCCAAATATGCCGGGTTGGGTGGGTACTCAGTAAAATGTACTGGGCCAAAGGGAGCTCCTGGTGGACATTAAAGTTTGGGTGGCTGGTCCGCGGTTTCTTGGGGTAGGTGAGCACGGGGTGCAGAGCTGCGAGGAGTAGACTGTAGATAAAGTAAAACTAATAACAAGTATGGTATGATTTAGTTGAACCAAAGGTTTATGTCACTTTATTGCAAGGATGGCAATGGGCATCTTCCTGGTGGCCCAGGGTGTTGTGTTGGGCTCCAGGGAACAACATCCTGGAGGACACAGTGGGAAATCTTTATTACAAAAGATTTGAGGTTTGAAGCTAGCCTTGGGTTAGCCTTCAGGGCAAAATTAAGGGCACATACCTTAATTTTCTGGAAAACAAGATGTAAAAGTCCTTTTGGCAGAAAGGACAGGAAAAGCTTGAAGATTATAAAAGCCAATGCAAATGTGGATAAACTTAATCTTTATTGGGAATGAAGATTTTACTTTAAATAGTAGACAAAGGACGTTGATCACTCAATAGGAAGACAGAGTGGCTGAGGGGGTCACTCTGGGATGAGGTCATACCAGGATCAACCACAGACAGGTACAATAATCAGGAATGGGTAGATATTGAACCAGACCCATTTGCAGAAGGCAAGGGATTTCCAAACTCAAAGGTGAAACCAGTCAAATCTTTGCAACTATCAATATTTGAAGGGCATATTGAAATAGCATTAATAGCGCAATTTACGACATCTCCCCCCTCAAGATTGGATGGAGGGAGTTGATACTTGCAAAGAAATTTGGAGTGGACACAGGCAAAGAGACGGCCAGACAATAGTAGCTTTACAGTGTATTTGACGCCTTTTTTGAAGGTAACCTCACAAGGCCCAACCCAGAGGGAATCCAACTTGTGGGCTCTACCACCTGTACAATTCTGGTAGTAGAGAACTATATTGCCTACTTGGTATTCAGGGAGAGGGGCTCTAGCAGCATTAGACAGAGAGAGCTTCAAAGCCTTAACCTTATAAGCAGTGGAGTAGGCGGTTGCCTGGATGTCAATGATACAGTTGGTTAGGTCTTTCACATGGGTCTCAGGATTTTCAGATGTATCATATTCAATCAGAGAAGGTCCCAAGATTGAGGGGGTAGTGGCCTTACGTCCATAAAGCATGGCATAGGGGATTGACCAGTCACCTGATGTCTACTAAGGCAATAGGCAAAGAGGGCGGCAGGGAGGAACATGTCCCAATTGGCAGCGTCAGATAGTGTGAGTTTTCTCATGATGGATACTAGGGTAGAGTTTACTTGTTTGTCCATTCCATTGGTGGAGGGATTATATGGCGCAGAGAACAACTGATGAGTCCCCATAGCCTCAACAATAGAGGTGATGAGACAAGCATTAAAGTTGGTACCATTGTCAGAAAGCAGGACTTGAGGGCAGCCATGTTGATAGAAGATGTCTTGCAGCAAGAAAGTAGCCGTGGTCCTTGCTGTTATATCTTTTGTTGCTCTGGCTTCAACCCATTTGCTAAAGTGATCTATAGCAACCAAAATAAACCAATATCCCAACCTAGAACAGGGGAAGGGCCCAACAGCATCAATACTCACCGTATGGAAGGCATGTTTTAGAGGGATGAGTTGGAACTGGTTTTGGGAAGGACGAGGACGTTAGAGTTGACAAGAATGGCAGGAGGCAAGGACATCAGGGATCAAGAGGCGCATGTTTTCCCAGTAGAAGTTTTTGCACAACCAGTCATGAGTCTTGGCTAGGCCTCCATGGCCAGTGTCAATGTGAGCTTGGAGGATGATGACTATCCTCATACTAGGGCAAACATAAGGTAGGTAGGCATTGTTAACTTTCTTAAAGAGTTGTCTATCACAAATTATGGTGTCCTTGGATAGGGTCTGTAGAGCTAGACAGATATCTTTGGGCTCAGTGGTCCAAGAGTCAGGATACCCTATTAGCTCATATAGTCAATCATCATCAGCGGGGTGGATAGCCAGAATAGGCATCCTTGACAGGCCATCAGCATTCTGATGTTGGGCCCCAGGGTGGTGTATCACAGTGAAATCATATCCTTGCAGACGTAGAGCCCAATGTGCTAACCAACCTTCAGGTTCCTTTAGCTGTTGTAACCACTTGAGAGAGGAGTGATCAGTGACTACTGTGAAATGGGTTCCATAGATGTAATTCTGAAACTGCTTTGCTGCATGTTACACAGCCAAACATTCCTTCTCAGTAACACTGTAGTTCTTTTTGTGCTTATTAAGGACCTTTGACGGTTAGGCTACAGGTCAATCTACACCTTCATTGTTGAGTTGGGCAAGGATAGCACCCACAGCTACTCCACTAGCGTTGGTATACAAGATGAACTCTTTATCATAATCAGGATAAACTAAGATAGTAGCCTCCTTAAGCTTGGCCTTCAGCGCTTTGAATGCTTGTTGCTGGCTGTCAGTCCACTCAAAGGGGACGTTGCAAAGAAGTTGGACAAGGGGTTCACTCAGTTCAGAAAAGTCAGGGATAAATTGTTGATAGTAGCCCATCATACTAAGGAATACTTGTACCTCTTGAAGATTTGTGGGAGGTAGCATCTTGTTAATGGCTTCCACCTTGTTATTCATAGGGCGGATTCCAGTCTGAGTGACTTTATGTCCTAGGAACTCAAGACGTTCCTTGAAGAAGGAGCACTTGGAGGGTTTGAGTTTCAGGCCAGCTTCACGGATCTTGACAAAAACAGCCTTGAGATGTTCCAAGTGATCAGTAAAGGTAGCACTGAATACAGTGATATTATCAAGATACACGAGGACACAAGAGAGTTTTAGGTCTTGTAAGATGGAGTCCATAGCCCGCTGAAATGTGGCAGGGGTATTGCATAGTCCCTGGGGCATACAAGTGGGTTCAAAGAGGCCCTCTGACGTGATGAGCGCAGCCTTTTCTCAATCTTCAGGTGATAGGTCAACCTGCCAGTATCCCAAAGCCAGATCCATGGCAGAGAAAAACTTGGAATCACCCAGCTGTCTGAGAGCATTGTCAATTCTGGGCAAGGGGTATGAATCTTTCTTAGTGAGAGAGTTCAAGCGCCAATAATCCATTACAATGTGGTGTCCTCCATCTTTCTTCTTGAGGATCAGTAACAGGGAAGCCCAAGGACTTTGGGAAGGAGCTAGTAACCCAGCGTCCAGAAGCTACTTGAGTTTTTTAGACACCTGAGCATCTTCCACCCTACTACAGCAGTATGGTTTAGCACAAAAAGGAGGCACATCCCCAGTATCAATCTGATAGATGACTCCTTTAGCTAGGAAATAGTCTGTAGGCCCAAAGGCAAAGATGTCACTGAACTGATTGAGTAGGTCCAATATGTCCTTTTGTTGAACAGGAGACAATTGGGTAAATCAGCAGCAGTGAACAAGGAGAGAACTTGTGGATCATCTTCAGTTAGGTTGAAATCACTGAAAGTTCCAAAGGGGTAGAGGGAGGATACTTGTTCTGCTCCAAGTACACAACCATGACCTACAACCTGGCCTCTGGTTACTTGCATGGGCAGGGCCGTCATATTAGCAAGCAGTAATTGCACGGGTTCTTTGTGAGTTTGGTCCAAAATCCCCAGAAATAGGCAGGGCTTGGTACAGCTTAAGGATTCAGGTGAGTAAAGCTCCAAGTAGGACTTTTCAGGCAGCTTATAGGAAATCTGGGAGTCAATCACCACTTGAGATCCTGGGGGGATGGTGATAGCGGCTGGCGCTAGCAGGGGTACCCCTTCTTCCGCAGGGCAGGAAGGAGGAGGGGTACACATGTTAGAGGAGTGAGTCCTATACTTGAGGGAGAAAATACCCGTGGGGTACTCAAGCACACAAGTTTTAAGACGCTTGCCTGGAAGGCGTGGAGGTTCCTCAAAAATCAAAGGAACTTCATATCCCAAGAGCAAAAGGTATCCATCTTGTAAGTTTACAATTCCGTTATATTTGCAGAGGAACTGAGTACCAACCAAGAGGTCATAGCTTTTGTTCTCTAGGACCACAGCAGGGAAGGCAATAAGGAGTTTCCCAAACCTCATGAGTAGAGCAGAGTAGGCACCAATGGCTCAAGTTTAGGCCATACCAGCTGTGCCATACAACTGCATGTAGTTGAGGTCAGGGGCCAACTTAAGTTTCTTCATTAGCTTGGACAAAACCACGTTGACAGGGGAACCCGTGTCCAAGATGGCCTTGATTTTGACCTTTTGGATTGATACTTCCATGCAGTTTGTATCTTTCCCAAAGGGAGGCAAGACTGCCAACACATCTTGCGCAGCCTTTAGCTCATTTTCCCATTTGGCCAGCATACACCGTAACGCAGGGATTTCCTTATACACAGTCTGTAGTGGAAGGGACACAGTTACGTTGTGGAAAAGAGCTTCAGCTAACTCTGCTGCTTCTTAAGAGGAGTCAACCAAGACAGGAGGTCAATGGGCTTGAACTAGGTAAGGGAAAGCCACCATGGACTTAGCTTCACTTGGAGGTACCTGGGAAGTGGTGGTAGCCTTCCCAGAGCAAAGCTTGTAGGGTACAGGGATAGTTTCTGGAACAGCCAGGACAGAGTAGCCATAACTATCAGAGTCTTCACTATCAGAATTGTCAGGCTCTGAATCACTGGAGAGGTTGTGAAACAGGTGAAGGATAGTTGGTCCAGAGGAGGAGGGAGCTTCCTCATCAGACAGAGGATCAGGGGGAGACAGGGGAGATTGGTCAGCAGAGAGTGTCTCCATGTCTAAGCTGACCTCTCTTTTCCCGCCTGTTCCTTGGGATTGCAACCTTCCACTCAAGGATTAGTGCAAGTGCACAAATGGTGTCCAATCTGGCCACAGTTATGACAGCCCTGTCTCTTAGCCTGCCCACCAGTACCCAGATTCATAATGTGCGGCGTACAAGAGGAGGTCCCAGCATTACTGGCTTTGTTCTCACGCACCACCGTACCTCCATGAGTTAAATTCATGTCTTTTAAGAGCGTCTTAATACTCTTCATGGAAGTGAGTGAAGCCTTGTGTGCCTTAAAGTGTAGGTATAGAAGCTGGTTCACCTTCAAAGCATTTGAACAAGCTGTGTAGGCCTCTTGGGGAGTCAACTGTTGACTAGTAATTAACTGTTGGCTTTCAATGTAGAAACAATCTGCAAACTCAGCCAGGGTTTCCTTGGGTTTGAAAGCGATATGCATAAATACATCCTTCTTGACTTCCAAGCTGAGGTCTCCTCCAAACTCTTCAATAAGAAGGCGCTTCATATCCTCCCAGGTGACAATAGAAGGGAGCTCAGGGACCACAACTTCCTGGAAAGTGGGATGGAGGCAGGTAAGGATGTGTTCCTTCTTGAGTTTGTCAGTAGCCCTACGCATTGCAGTTTTGTAAATGGTCAGAAAAGCAGCAATGGTAGAGGTCTTGGGATCAAATATCTGCTTGAAAGCTGGCTTATAATTTGGTTCAATGGACAAAGACAAGGACTGGATGTTCTCACCAGGGTTGAGGACGTTAATGTGAGGGTTGCCCTCAAATTTGGATTCAGCAGTAGGTTGTCTATCCCAGAGAAGTCAAAGGCTTTCCTCTAAAGTGTCCAAGGTAGAGCTATTCTGCCCACTAATGTCTTGGGCAGTTGTGGCAGCAGTCCCAAATTCATAAATCTTGATTTTTTGTACTGCCAAGGTGCCAGCAATCCCATTAACACGAGTAGCCAGGGAGGTGGCCTGAGTGACCAAGGGGGCAACTTGTCCATTTAGAGTCTCTGTAAAGCAAGAGAGGTTTTGGACCTCTCTTTCTAACGTGTCTTGTCTATCAGCTACATCATTTGTCACTTTGGCAAGTTGATCTAGAGCATGCACACAGTAGACCTGGGGTTGACCTTCTAAGCCAGGGCAACAACCATGATTTTCATGAGTGGGAGTATTAACAACTTCACCTTCTTCTTCATCTTCAGATTCAGATGACAAACCTTCAGAATTAGAGAGGCACTGTCTTAAGTACTTGATTTCACCTTGTAGAGTAGCCACCTGATCAGTGAGGGAGGCAATACAAAGGTCAGACATAGGTTTGACTGGAGGGGGAGGTTGCACAGAAGCCTGGCGTCTAGTGGTAGCCTTGAGCTTGGTAATGGCCTCTCATACTTTGGTTTTGAAATCAGAAGGGGTCCCAACAGGAGGAGCGGGAGGAGTCACCTCAATAGAAGCCACCCAATTGTCCACATAAGTTTGCACTTGGTATAGAGTGTTGCCTAGTTCAGCCTTATCCAGACCATATTGATGCTGCAGGTGACGGCCCCAAGTATCAACATGAGCTCCTATCAATTTGAGTTGCAAGTTGATATGCTTTCTGAATTGATCTAGTTCACTAACCAGAGTCTCAAAATACTGCCAATGGTTAAACAGAAAGGCCTTTATTTGCTCATGCCAGGCTGCCTGATGTTCATCCAATTTACATAGTTGATCCTTTATGTATCCAGGGAGCAAGGAACAAGGGAATTCAGGGAGGTGGTTAAATACTTCTGTGACACCAACAAGTTGCGCTGGTTGTCAGAAATACAAGCAAAGAGACCATGTGACCATTCTTGGTAGGCCATATTCTGAGCGTGGTTATTTGAGACAGTGGAGGCTACTGCATCTAGCAGTTGATTCTGGGATCCCAAGGCAAGTTGGTGGTAAACTAGGGCAGGTTGGATGAACTGGTTAACCAACACGCCAATAGTATCCATGGATTCCATCAATGCGGGGGGAGACCAAAGTCCAAAAGGAAGGAGTACAGGTCTTTGGAGGTGTACCCAGGTCAGAGGCCAGGGATAGAGTGCATGGCTACCGTGCCAGAATGAAGAAGGGAGCAGGCAGCAGCACAAGCTTGCTAATAGTTGAGAGAGAAAGCAGGAAGGGGGCCCACAAGGGCCCGGGAGACAGAACCAATACCATAGGATTTGCAGGAGCATTGGTGATGTCTTCTTCTAGAGGGGGACTAGAAACTTTGGGTTTATCTGGTACTTTGGAAACAAAGAGAGAGGGACCAGAGAATTTGCGTGGGAACGGGGTAACTGAGGGGCTTGCAGCCCCTGTAGTGAGCATCATTTTGTTGTATTTGGCTCCAGGGGACGACATCCTGGAGGACACGGCAGGAAATCTTTATTACAAAAGATTTGAGGTTCAAAGCTAGCCTTGGGTTAGCCTTTAGGGTAAAATTAAGGGCATGTACCTTAATTTTCTGGAAAACAAGATGTAAAAGTCCTTTTGGCAGAAAGGACAGGAAAAGCTTGAAGATTATAAAAGCCAACACAAATGTGGATAAACTTAATCTTTATTGGGAATGAAGATTATACTTTAAATAGTAGACAAAGGACGGTGATCACTCAATAGGAAGACAGAGTGGCTGAGGGGGTCACGCTGGGATGAGGTCATACCAGGATCAACCACAGACAGGTACAATAATCCAGAATGGGTGTATATTGAACCAGACCCATTTGCAGAAGAAAAGGAATTCCCAAACTTGAAGGCAAAACCAGTCAAATCTTTGCAACTATCAATATTTGAAGGGCATATCAAAATAGCATTAATAGTGCAATTTACGACACAGGGTATAAGTATGCCCATCTGTCATGGTAAAACTTTCACAAATTCTGTTGGCCCAGGTTTTCCCAATTACCAGGTCTT
This sequence comes from Entomophthora muscae, assembly GCA_014839935.2. Taxonomy (NCBI): domain Eukaryota; kingdom Fungi; phylum Entomophthoromycota; class Entomophthoromycetes; order Entomophthorales; family Entomophthoraceae; genus Entomophthora; species Entomophthora muscae. The sequence continues at coordinate 161,057 of QTSX02001493.1, read as the reverse complement.
CCCTGTCTTTGGTGGCATCAATTGCAGGGGTTATTTCATTGGCTGGTTTGAACTGAGAATGCTTAAATTCCCTAGTCAGGTTGTGGGATTGGTTGCCTCTGGGTGGCCCGCGTTCTATGGGAAAATTCTTTGTTTCCCCTTCTGTGTGGGCCTGAGTTATTTTGGAATCTGTGACTGGACCTGTCTGTTGATTGGCTGTTTTATCAGGAACCTTTAGTGTGGAGAGTATTGGCGTAGGTACATTTGGTTTATCAAGATTAAAAGGATTTTCCAAAGTCAAATCCTGTTCTGATTTGAGCCCAAAAAACTGTGGGCGGCTGGGCGGCTGGTCCTGCGGGCTGGCAGCCTGCAAGATGCTGGGGTTTGAGTTTTGTAGTTAAGGCTTTTTGATAAGTATAGTTGATAGGAGTTTGTCACATGTGACACCTAAGAGGAACACTACTTGGACAAGCCCCATGACTGCCATGACATACAAGGACAACATGTGGCTTCTCATTATACTGTATAATACTCTAAACTCATATCAACAAGGTAGCATTATCTTCTTAATTTTCCTTTTATCTCATTTATTATACTTCTAAGAAGTATATACTTGGCACTAATATATGTTTATCTCAACATGTTTGAAAACTACTGTATATAATTTTATATTATTCTTTTATGATGCTTGGTTATTTTAATTCTATTCTGCAGGATCAGTTTCAATTGCCATCATTGCTTGGTTAAAAAATACTTACAAAGGTTTTTCAAGTATGAAATCACTTATACCCTAAAATATGCCATCTATAAAGACGGCATCTGGAATCAAATAATAATTATACTTTTATGTGATAAATCTAAGCCTTTCCCTTATTAATTGGGAGTAAAGTATAGTATTGATTTAAGACCTCATATAATAAATCAACACAAATTAGCGCCACTTTGATAGTACTACCCCCCTGCAACACATCCATTAAAAAAAACACTTTTCTATACTAGCTTTATTCCTTATCATAGAAGGAAATTTGTTATTTGGGTTTAAACAAAAAATGTTTTACTAGTGATTTTAGATAGTAAAGAGGGTGTTTCTGTTATTGCAAAATACACCATTAAAAAAACTACTAAGCTTCTAAGTGTCCAATAGGTGTGACACCCATCAATGTAGCACTGAGAACTAACCTGTTTTAAGATATGGTGTCATAGGACACTATATAAAACACACCATCACAAATTGACTGCTTCCACTTTTTAAAAAGTACACTTTGACACCTAAATTCACTATAGTAAAAAATGTAAGAAAACATCTGAAATTTTGCGTATAAATATTTTTTGTTCTCCTCTAAACAACTGAATACTTTTTAACCCCAGTTATATAAGCTAGTTTTTGATAAATTCAAGCTTTACTCTTTGGCCTGGTTAAGATGGCTTTACTATGGAAATATTAAATTAAAATAAAAAATATGAAAAATACCTATGTTTTTGACCAACACCATCTCAAAAAAGCCATCTTAGAATACAGCATCTAGAAATGCAGCTGCAGCCAACAACCTTTAAGTTTTCCAACCCTTAGCTACTAATAAAAAACATTTTTAGACAAATTTAATTTCCCATTTCTTTGAAATTATATATTTTGAGAGTTTTTTTACAAGAATATTTAATAAAATTTTAAGCTTTTATAGTGTACCATTCTCAATTTTTACTTTGAAATTGTCCCCACATTTGAACTTTTCTTATGCAAATTCACCCTTAGATGCCTCCCAAGCCTACCACTAACGCTACCCCCAAGGCCCCCAAGAGCAAGACCACTCCTACCAAGGCAAGAAAGCCCAAGGCTACCATATCCAAGCAGCCTCCTAAAGAAAATATGCCTGTCAAGACCCCCACGCCTTCCCCTGAGCCTGAGACTGATAGCCCCACCCCTCCTCACTCTCCCTTTGTCTACTCCCCCTCTGATCCCCAGGAGAAGCACTTCAACTTCAATAATGAATATGAGCATGATAAAGACTCTGATCAAATACATGAATAGTATGGCTCAGCTTCCTCAGAGGAAGAGACCATCCTAGAGTGGGACTTACATGTAGTTGCCAATATCTACAATGTCAATGGGCAATTCAAAGTCACTGGTGTCTTCCCTGACTCTTTCCCTATTATGAACAAGAAGGGGGACACTAGCTTTATAAAGAATGTGTTTCTGTTCACATGCAACAATCAGAAGAAAAATACGGTGTATCATCACTACCACTGTGATAGTCTAGAATGCCCTGTGCAATTAGCAACAATTGGATTCACACAGATTAAGGAGCTCATCATTGAGCATGACTGTTTGGGCTCTGATATGATACTGTATTATCTTATGTGCTGGTACCTACTCCAAGCCATTCTATTTAACAAGGAAATTACTTCATCTTATCTGGTAACTCATGCCCCTCTCCACCTAAATGAGAGAATATAGAGGAGGTTGAAGATAAGACCAAACTTCAATGCTATTTCACCAACCAACGCTTTTTTGAAGCAAATATTGGTGTCAGCGCCAGGAATATTGACAAGCTTGGGCTAGCATAAGATCAGGAAACCACTTTGCTTGATAAACAATTCCTCTTACATGATGATGGCCAAGGAGCACCAAACCGTATTTTGTGCTTTTCAACACAAGAGGATCTTACACACCTCCTAAAATGTGACACCTGGTTTGCCAATGGGACATTTGCATCTTGCCCAAAGCTATTTTACCAGCTTTGGATTATCCATGGACAGGTTAACAAGCATTATGTTCCCTTTGTGTTTTTTATTCTCTCTAATAAAAGGGAGGATACTTATATCCACACTCTTATCATCCTCAAGAAAAAGTTGGATGACATCTTGCCCACTCTTGATGATTAACCAACTGAGAAGAGGGGCCGCAAGAAGAAGAAGGCCAATCCAGAGGCCACCCAGGAACAGGCCACAACAAAAAAGGCGCCAAAGTCCCTTCCCTATCATTCAACTCTAATGGTTAACTTTGAGGCTGCAAGGCCAACACCTTTATCAAAGTCTTTAAGAGCAGGCCCCAAGGCTGGTTCTTCCACTACTTCCAGGCTCTAGGAAAAAACCTAATAAAAACCCCAGCCTTCAATAAGCTAGTTTTCAAGGATGGCACAAAAGAGGCCAAAAATATCTTCAATTGCTTTGCTACTCTAGCCATGATCATAAAGGAAGAGGTTCACCTTTTCTACCATGAGCTACTCAAGGACAATTACATTATTGAGCACCAAGAAGAATTTTCTCCATCCATCCAGTACTTTGACCACCAGTGGGTGGGTGTATTCCAGGGGCATTGTTGCATCTGCAAGGTTGGTGGCTCCATTATTTGGAACTGCTATAAGCTGATTAAAGAAGGTGTCATCAAGACCACCTCATCACTTAAAGGTTGACACAATCAATTTTCCTGCCTGGTTAAGGTAGAAAAGCCCATGTTTAATGTGATCATCAACAAGCTGAAGATTCAGCATTCTCACAGAGACCAGTTATACTCCCAGGAAATCAAAAGCAAAGATGTTGTATGCAAGCATACTGGCCAGCAGTTCAAGTTTGCAGGTGTTAAAGTAGTTTTAAAATCTTATGCAACAACCAAAAATACTTCAGATTTAAATAAAATGATTTCATATTTAAGCAAAATCCAACTATCAGTGTAAAATATACACTCTGTCAACAGGGATTTTTGGCGTTAATGGACAAAATGGGTCAACACAGCAACAAATTGCTCACATGCCAAAAAAAACTATTCAAAATACAAACCAAAATAATTGGATTCACACACAAAATGATGTTAGTTGATCTTTGGTGTACACATGTTTACTATGTGAATTGGTGACAAAATACACTCATGTGTGGTGAGTCAAAACCCAAACCAAAAACAAAACACAATAGCAACTCAACATGTAAACAAAACCACTTGACTGTTGTATGCAATGGATCATAAACAAGAATGATATTAAGGCATATAAAATAAGGCACACAATCCAAAACACAAACTTTAAAAATATTGTGCTGGGTGCTTAAATCTGGCGTAAAATTTGGGGGGAAAGGTGGGAATATTTTTGGGTATTCTAAAATGGGCGTTGTAAACCCAGAAACAACTAATTAAGAAATAAAAAATCTATAATTGAGATATTGGGTGGAAAAAAATATTAATTAAATATCCATATTCAGATAAAAAGCAAAAATTTAAAACCAGTGAGTCACTTAATTTAAATCTATTTAGTATTTTATTAAATTTTAAAGTGGAAGGAACACAACAACAGAGTAACAATGCACCTGTTGTGCACCGCAGTTGCAGTTGCCCCGCGGGTCAAAGAACAGAGTTAGTGCAACGCAAGTGCCTACTCAGGAAGGAGACAGAGGAGATATCAATAGTGAGGTTGAACTGAAGCAACCAGTTCAAGGAGCACAATGTGCAAGGGTGCAGAGCATCAACCCTTGGGTCCCCAAGCTGACCCAGAAGCCCATCAAGGTCACCACTATCAAGAAAGTTAACAACAAAGTGGTTAACTTACTTTGTTTGTGTTTGACCCTGTCTACCACCAGGAGTTGGTCCTATCAGCCATGATGGAGAAGTTTAATAATGTGCTTAACACTAGCTACAAGCCCTACATCAGTGATGGTAACCAGGAAGACAACAACAAGCCCAAGTTCTATAGGACTATGAAGGGGCAGCTAGTGCTCAAGAAGGTTGCAGCATTCTATACCAAGGTGCCCATGCTTTCTGTACCAGTCACCAATCAGGATCTTGGTTCATCTGAACCAACTAAGGCCACCCAGAAGGCCATTCCCAATATCAAGTGCATCATCATTCTCAAGCTGATGTGGGAATATGGTGACTACAAGAAGGCCATGGCCCTTGTTGGGGTAGATCCCAAGTATGCCAGTAAAGTATTCAACAAATTCATAAATACTGGCCAAGTTCTTGTTGCAGAGAAATCCTTGTATGTATCTACCATGCTCACCAAGGAGCACATATGGGAAATCTGCCAGTGGAGAAACCAAGACTGTCATCTCCAACTAGAAAATATACATGCAATGGTCAAGTCTACTTTTGGGTTTGAGGCTTTGATTTCCTTTTACTACCATTTGGTCAAGAGTCTTCAGTTTTTGTGGAAAAAACTTGGGGTATCTCTGTATAACCAAAATAGCCCTTCCAACATTGATATCCAGAAAAATATGCAGAGGCGTACACTGCCCTCAAATCCAAGAGGACCAACAAATTCTATTATATTGACAAATCAGCATTTGCCTTGTCTATGCAAAATGCTTATGGCTATGTCACCAAAGGCTCCAATGACAGGATAGTTTGATGTGCTGCAGTCTGCGCTACAGCCTATTTGATGGTGCTCTCCTTGGTCCAAAGGGGGTCAAGCTCTATCAAATGATTCTAGGCTCTCACAACAGCATAACTTTTTCTAGAATTACTCTGATTTGTCCAGGAGCATCTGATGTGCACAAGCCCGGGCTTCACCAATATAATTGTACTGGATAATGTTGGTATCCACAAGGTGGCAGATATTCTTGCAGAATTTCCAAAAATTGACACCAGCATTGCAGTGGCCCCCCAGCAATTGGTCACAGCAAATTTTCACCTTCTCTTATCCTCCCTGCCTATTCCCCATTCCTAAATCCAATTGAGGAGGTCTTTGGGTGGCTCAAGTGAGTTGTCAAGCAAGGGACCCCAACTGGGACCAAGGACCTTTTTGATTTGCTGCAGGCCAGGATCCACACCCTCCCAGCTGAGACTGTGGCCAAATTCTATGGCCACACTGATTTGTTCATCCCTGCGTGCCTTGCCAAACAGCCAATCAATTAAAGGCTTAGCTTGTCCAATTTTTTTATATTCTCTAATTTACTATTCAAGATTTATTAATTATCATTTTATATTTGGATGTTTCAAAGCCCGCAATCACAGAACAGCACCACTGATGCAGATACTTAATTTTTATACTGCAATTTAATTTTTCTTTTGTATTCTGTGGCAGCAATCCCAAGCACTTAATATTAAAGTATAATAAATACTTATCTATGTCACTTCTGTTAAATAAATATAAAAATTAAATTAAAAAATTAAAACATAAAGCACTCAAGTTAGAAGTGAATTTTATTAATAAATATTATTATTCTGGTATAAAGACCAGCTTTAAGATTTTTTTGTAATAGATCACTGGATAGAAAAAATTGCTTAAAATTAATTATAATAAAAATAATCTAAATTTTAAGGAAATTTATTGGAAGAGAGAATTTATTAAGAGCGCCTGTAGTGAGTTTGGCAGTATGTACCCACCCCACAATGGAGGTGGCACACAACCTCCACCGCCACACTGTGGACAGTGGATACACCCGTATTGAAATACTCCCTCCTGCTGGTGAAGGGGAGTAGGGTCAGGTGGGAATGTAGGAGCAGCTTCTCTGGCAGGGCTTCAAACCCGTAAATCCCTGCCAGGACCAGGGCATTTTGTATCACATGGTCCACCTAGTTGTACCCAGGGGGACCTTCTTCTCATCCAGGGAGAGCCAGGCCTTGTTGATCCCAAGAAGGACCCTGTCTAGGTCCTCCACACTAGTGCCCATTCTGAAGAAGAAGAGATACCCAAGGTAAAGAACAAGGTGAAGCCTTTGCCCTGCAAAGGCTTCAGTGAACTCACACAGCTTATTGTATACTGTACTTATTTTCTTTTCATGTTTGTTTTAGCAAAGGTCAGCTCCATGGCCGCAGGAAGCCCCATCTTGTTGGCACTCCAGGCCAGCCCAAAGTCTGCCAGGAGGATTTTGGTCTTCTTTACAGCTGTTGTGTTGGCAACAGCCAATTTACCCACTGTGTGTCTGAAGTTTTCTAGCAGATAATAGAGTGTATGCTCTACTGGAAAGCAGAAACAAGCAGCCATATGGGCCCAGCCCATCTCTGGTATGTTCTTGAATGGGAGCATCTCCAGGACGTTCAAAACAAGTTCAATGAAGTTTACTGTGTAAACTCCACTGAGGGCCACCAGGTCAAGGCAGACCAATTGGGCATCCTTGTAGGCAGTAAATGCCCACTCAGATGCCCCTTTACCATGTGTTAGCCCCAGGAGCGTGTCCTGCAACATTGGGAAGGAACCATTATTTCTGTTCTCAAGCTTGCTCATAACAGGAGGAGACAATGATAGCTGCCTTACCACATGATTGGCATAGTTGGTGTAGAACATGGCAGGGACAAAGGGGACCAGGACCTGGTGTATTATGCCATCAATTATTTCTGAAAAAAGGGCAATAATTTTTATTAACTTTTTATTTTCAGGTATCTTCTTTGGTGTCCTTCTTGCCAGCAGCTTCCACAGGCTTAGCCATCCTTGACGCAACCAATTGCGCGGGCAATTTGGTATCCTCTGTTCTGGTGTGCTTGGCAGGTTTGAGATGTTCATACACCCAGGGTCATTGACCCATACAGATGTTGCAGAGAGTGAAGACATCTTGAATTTTAAGCCCTCTACAACTGTTTTCTGGACATTTAAAAGGTGTTCAATTGTTGTTTTGTAGGTTTCTGGCATCTTGGCCATGAGTGCCTTGGCGGACACCTTTTCAATTTTTTCCCCTGTAAGGACAACAGCCTTCACTTTTGCCTTGACCTTGCAGTCAATGCCTTTGATTTTGTAAATTGCTGAGTCAAGGTCTTTGAGCAGTTTTTCAAGTTCTCTCATATGATTTTTTACTAACCTTTCCATATGTTTTTATAGCTTTCACCCTAATAAAATATGTGTTATTCTGATATTATTGCCTCTTTAGTTATTTCTGTTTGTTTTCTATTTACTACATTATCCCATTTTTACTCATTGTGTATATGTTTTACACTCATCTCAATATGTGTTATTTGCTTTGTGTTGGCATTTTTTCCTTGATTACCATATTATTTTTGGCGCATGACATAGCCCCTTGTGAAAATATTAACAACAATTTGGTGATCATCTAAATTTGAATTAGAAAATTATAGTGTTAAATGTTTTTAGATAAAGTTGTTACTGATCCAAATTCAAAACCTTAATGAAAAACTTTAAGCCAATCAGGAGCCAAATGATAAAGTGATTGTTGTGACATAAAGGGTCATTCAATAATTCTTTGATGCATGTGCACTAATTAATCTGATTGGCTGGGTGTTTTGCCATTGTGCGCCATTGCTGCTATGGTAAGTTGTTGATGGGCTAGTGCAAACCAGCAGCTGATTGGGCACTAGTCCAACAACTTGCCACAGCAGCAATGGCACACAATGGCAAAACACCCAGCCAATCAGATTAATTAGTGCACATGCATCAAAGAATTATTAAATGACCCTTTATGTCACAACAATCACTTTATCATTTGGCTCCTGATTGGCTTAAAGTTTTTCATTAAGGTTTTGAATTTTGATTAGTAACAACTTTATCTAAAATCAATTAACCTATAATTTTCTAATTCAAAATTAGTTGTTCACTAAATTGTTGTTAATATTTTCACAAGGGGCTGTGTTTGGGTACTAAAAATAACTGTGTTCTGGATCTAGATACACAGCATAGTAAATATATGATTTTATAGAAATAAACTGAACATAAAGAATAAAACCAACTGTAAACAAAGAGAAAATGAACAATCAAAATTCAAAATAAAGATAATATAAATAGAAAATGTTTGGCAACAGGGGGTTTATTGGGGGCGGGGAAGAGTGATGCATAGTAGGCAGAATAGTGCGGGAAGGAAGGTGTAGAGGCAGTGCTGGCCTAGGGGGTCTGGGATTGGGTGGGTGGGTGGGTGGGGCTGGAAGATGGGGGTAGTAGTGGTGGGGGTAGGGGTAGGAGGATTGCGTGTGATGGCTGTCATATAACACCCATTATATTCCTTGTCCATCATTGGCTGGATGGACTAGTATGTGGCAGCGGTATGGGGTGGGAGGCAATTGTCTTTCTGTGATTGGTTGCCCATATTCACATGGAAAACCATTTGCGCAAACAAGTCAGCCATCATTTGGTGATCAAAGAGAGAATTGTGGTCAAGGACCCCAAGATAGAGGTTGTTGAAAGCCTGAGGGCGGTGTTCCCGCAGTGTATCTCCAATGATGAAGAAGACAAAATCACCTAGATTTATGTCTGCATGGCCAGCAGGGTAGAATGAGGCCTGGTGCCCGCGTCCCTGGATGGCCTCAAGGGTGGTGGAACTTCCCTCTATCTGGTGGCTTAAGAAAACCTGGTGCTTGGAATTTGAGCCATCCCAGGAGTCAAGTAATCCACCAAGGATGTGGCTGTACTTGTAGCCATTGGTGAAATCTGGGTTTGTTCAATAATAGACATACCCTTGGCTAAAACAGCCAGAAATGCACCAATGAAAGTCCCCTTCTTGACCTTACTTCTTTCTTTTTGGGTGGCGGCTCTTCCTTGCTTGCTGAAATCATCAAAAGTTATTAATAGCTTATAGTAGGAGATGAATATGGTGTTATCTGTTAGACTAGTCAAGAATTAGACCAGGGTGAATTTGATGACAGGATCATATGGGAAATCCTCAGCACCATCCCATTAGTTGCCAGCAACATTTGTAAGAACCCTAATTGAAGCCACCTTTCCGTGCATCCAGAGCTAAACCATGCGCTCGGAAACCCATATGTTATGGTGTGCAAACTGTTTGCAGACCTGGGTCAAGAGAATCTTGGGGTCCTGCTGCAATAGATCAAGCATGATTGGGTATGCCTCATTGATTTGGGACTCAGGGGCCTTATTGGGCTTCTTGGTTGTCCCAATAGATTCCCCTTGTTCATTAGGTTGTTGAACTCCTGCATTATGATGGCTTGGGTAAATTTCAATTGGTCAGCAATCTGACCCCAGGACAGACTCTGCAGGTTCAGTGTCACAATTTCCTGGAGAATTTGAGCAATGATGATTTGTTGCTTGAGGCGCTGAGCCGGGAAAGCTGAAGCCTAATTGGCTGAGGGGAGACAGGTTGGCCAGTAGCAAGAAGTTGTTTTAAATCAAGGTTGCCATCCTGATTGGTTGGTTGATGGGCAGCTTGTGCGGGCATGGGTACAGGAGTGGGGGCAGAGCTAGACACTAAGTGACTACTGAATAAGTCAAAGTCATATGGGTTGGGGGTCAGATACAGGTCAGCTTTCTCATTACCCGCCTCAAAGACTTGGGTGTAAATGGGTGCCTCCACGTTCTGAGCCTTGCCTTCATTGAAGCTGGCTTGGCTGCTGCTGGCTTGGTTGTTGGTGCTGTCAAAAATGTTGCTAGTAAAAACCATTGTAAAAAAACCTAGGATAAAATCACTAAAAGTAGAAGTTTAAAATTTTATGATTAATTTTTATTGTAATCTCAAGTCCATATTCAGAAGGTTTTCAAAACTATTTCATGTAAATCAGGAGCCATGAAAATGAATAAAATGCCTCTGTTCCTAAATTGAATAGCTGTTGATTGGCTGTTATAATGTTATTTTTCTATTTTAGGCTGCTCATACTACACATCTTGTGTGAGTTCATTTTGTTTTGTGCTTGTGTAATCTTGCTTCTAGATTGCTCAAGTTTTTTTTCATTTTAGTCCTTCTGTCGGTGCCTCATATAAATTCTGATTGGATTATAATATACTCCAGAATAGCATCCATCCATCTCCCTTGTTGCGTCAGTTCATTTTGTTTGTGGTTTGAACTAATCCACTTGATGTTTGATATAATTTTGTATTATGGGCTAGTGAAATTTTGTTTTCTGTTTGATAGTTCATTTATTAACCAAAAATATTTGAATTAATTGAATCCTTAATCTTGCGCAACTTGGATTTCGTTTAAATCTGAAATCATTCTGTTTAAATCTGAGGTATTTCTGGTTGTTGCCATAGCTTTTAAAACTACTGTACAGAAATATCACAGTTTGGGGTGTATTAACTTTGGAGCTTTGTGCACTATAGTTAATACTAGCTGACCCCACATTATCATTACAGATTTAAAATCATTAGATGATTTTGAGTTTAACCATATATTTTGTTTGTTATTTTTAATATATATACATGTTTAATATAGGGTCAAAATTTAATATGGAAATATCACAGTTTTGGGGTGTGTTGACTTTGGAGCTTTGCACACTATAGTTGATACTAGCTGACCCCACATTATTATTGCAGATTTGGAATTCTTGGATGATCTGAGTCTATCCATGTTTTTTATTGTTTTTGAAATGTTTTTGGGCTTTTATTAATATTTCAAGTTATCCGGCGCGGTTTAACCAGGAATTTGAGATAGGGTTTCAGGATGGCGTCTTTCTAGATGGTGTATCCCACCAATTCCGGCCAGCCTGGCATGGTTTTTTTTATAGATTAGATAGTTTTATCAAGTACTCACAAGGTTAAATGCATCTTATTGTACATGATTTAAAGGGAAAACATTATAAGATGCTGGGGTTAAAGCTAAAGACGATTTAAGTAAAGTACATGCAACCTTTGGATATATTTAAATTGGCTTAAGTTTGAGTAGGTTTAGAATAAGATCTTCGCGATTATGACGTAAGTTTTGGGGATAAAAAGGTAAGCGCTGATGATAAAATTTCTACGTTTAGTTTATTTTTTACGATAACTAATGAACGCATATAGATGTGTCTTTAGATTAATAAAAGAAGCAATTTAAGAGTAAAGGGTGATTAAGTTATTAAAGGGTTAATGGAATATTTGACTACCCTTTGAGATTAGTTCAGTCTTGAGGCGCTTCATAAGGTCTTTGAACTCACATTGAGTTTCATGGTGTAGAGTCAATAGCACTAGTGGATTCACCAACGTCATGCCAAGAAGGGTTGTAGTAGCAAATGCCTCCAGAAAGAGGGATTTGAGTTTGCCAGTAAAGGACTCTATAATCATGGCAATCAAGACTGGTAGGATGACCATGTCATATAAAATGACAAGTCCAACAATTTTAGTGTAGACAATACGTGTTTGGACATGGAGTGTATCGCCCGACTGCAACAGTCTCAAGTTGGCTTTGTACGTTCTCGCAATAAAAGGGTAACTGACATTTACTGCCAAGGCAGCAAGAAAGTGAGTAATGACCAAGTGGGTGCGACACGCTGTAACTACCCAGCTTTTGGCATCCACATTCGGAAAAAAGAGGGTCCTGTTTTGAAGGCTCGCAAAGTTACGCTGCACTGCCACAGCAATCAACCAAGTCAGCATCACCAGCTGTGGGGCCACAAACATAATCCACCACTTGGCTGGGCTTACTCGGCGTCTCAACACAATAGCCCAGAACCGTAGTAGCGCTACATATCCTACGCACATTGCTGAAACATGAAGCGTGAGTGTTGTCAGCACGCCATGCCACTGCCCAAATTCAATATCTTCTTTAGAGCGCATGTCCCCGGTAACTGCAATGTACACCATCTCAGCCAGCTTATAGACCACCACTAGTAAATCACAACCTGCCATCAGCAAAGCCAATCCCAAGTCTATCTTCCGCACATCCTGACGCAAGATAACCCACACCGCAATGATATTGGCTACAAGCGACAGCACCAAAATTACTTGCATAGCCACTTCCAACATAAGAACCTCCCTACAGCTTGACCCAAGCTGTATTTACAATCTAGCCTTCGTCAATTTAGAATCGAAGAGCAAATGGAGCCACCACATTTGATATATCGATTCCCATAAATAAAACCATCTCTTCTTTCATCCAAAACCATATACCCTACTGTTTGTTTAGATGAATAGTATTCTCATGGAAAACAGGAATATTGGAATCCAGTCAGCTCCAGCAAATTCCGACAAGAATCCACTCGCCACTCTATCAGGGAGCTTGGATACGATCAGCACTTGAAAAGAGCAAATAGACTCTCAGCATAAATTCATTATCTCCAGCCAAAGCCCCTCATGGCAAGCAAAGGTTGCCATCAAGCTCCACTAGTTTCCACACACCATTCATCAATCAAATGACACTCCAGAGTTTTATTGATTGCATTATTTTTAAATAAAAATGCATGCTTTCTTGGATATTTTCAACTCTGAAGTTCTTAAACGGAAGCAGAGAATGGAAGTGTCTGGAATATGAGCTGAAATCATTCTACACTAAGTAGATAAACCGTCCAAGGACAGATATAAAGCTAAATTTAGCATATCAATTGAATTTATTTGATGGATTTTTAGGTTGTGATTATTTATCATCTATTTAATTTAAAAGTCTTATTTAAAAACGCTTTCTTAAAAGTTAATTTGAACTATATTTATTTCCATAAAATTACCTACTCCAAGTATAAATGTAAACTGCAAATCCAAATAAGTGAGAGGTACTAATAAGTTTAGTAAAGCTAGAAAAAGCATCTTAATTTTTTATTTTTCTAAATTCTTTCAAAATATAGAACTGATATGTAGCTTTAAAATAAGCTATCAGACATTAAGATTGGCTCAGTATTCACAGAGATATGTTGTTTTTGATTTTTAATGAGTATTAAGAGTGAATTTAGATGGATCAAATTGAGTCCAGGCCTTTGATTATGTTAGTTCAATTTCAGTACTTCACTCTGTATCTCAGCATCTAGAGCAGCTAGAGCTATCATGTTTAGTACCATTATGATCAGAATTATCTAAAAAAATACATATATGCTCTAAATTCTATAAAACTTATTTTATTAAGTCTTGATACTGTTATTGCCTGTTTACTCCACATATGTCCTTATTGGGATGATGCTGAAGTATAATAACCCTGTTTCGAGATACTTCATACCTGAGGTTCAACAGATATGGGATTTACAAATTCATGTGAGAATTATAAGAATAAAAATATAGGTCAGAAATCCCAATATTGTCATTAACCACTAGAATAGGGAAACAAGGAAAATGAAAACTTGAATGATTTATTTATTGAATATTTTTCAGTTTAAATACTATTCTGAACATTTAATAAACTATCAGTTTAGATAACCATTTTGATTGTTATGATTATCAGAGAAATGTGAGTTCAGTTGTAACCTAACTAAATTATCCCTGATGTCAATATGTTACATCACAATTCAATGGTAAGCAGGGCTAACTCTAAACAATTTACAGCCACTTGGATCAGCTGATGCATCCAAGTGGAATATTCTATTATTTCAGTTCAAATAGATAAAATCAAAAATGCAAGCCAGCCTTCTCTTACTTAAAATAATGGTTATATATATCAAATGTGAATCTTATCTCTTTAAACTAATAAAAAGCACTCTTTTCTCAAGAAAGACAATAATCAAAAAAGAGGTTAAACATTGTGATATAGTGGTATTAAACCAGAGCTCAAGTTCAGCCTCACCATCTGTTTTCCCACTTTCATAGTTTGTCAGAAATTGTGCCATTAATGCTATTTTGATATGGCCTTCAAATAGTGATAGGTGTGAAGATTTGGTTGGGTTTGCTTTCAACTTTGGATATTTCTTGCCTTTCATAAATAGGTTGACATCGATTTCCACTCATTCTAGATTACCATACCAGCCCTTGACTGATCCTGGTATGATGTCAGTCCAACATGACCCCCTCTGCCACTCTGTCTACCTAATGAGTGATCATCAAACCTTGTCTACTATTTAAGTAGAATCACTTCTCCTAATAAAGACAAGATTATCCATATCAGAACTTTTGGTTCTGCTATCAGACCTGGCAGTTTGATTAAGATTTGCTTTATTAAGTAATTGGATTATCTTGGTCATTATATTGATATAATGCTTGTATGTTAACAGGCATTGCTGCAATGTCTGTGGATTCTTTGGCAGGGCAATGGCTGGCAATGTCCAAGAAAGGCAACTAGCAAGCGGCTTTCTAAGCTGGTGGCTTGCTAAAGTCTTTGAGAACTGACTAAGGTCTTTGAACTCAGATTTCTTCTTCTACTATGAAAATGTTCTACAGTAGGATCTTCTTACATTTGTTGACCTTCATTAGTTCAATGAAAGGGCTTTTATAGAGCTTGCGCTCTCTTGCCAGGATAATATTATCTGGCACTTCTAACTCTTGCTTGGTCAGTCTTTTCATCCCTAGACCGCCAGCATCAACCCCCAGAGTCAGGCATCCATGCAATGGCATGAGATTTGATATCATATTACCCTGCGCTGGGTACTTGTTGCCATAGAGTTATGCATAATCCATTAGTGTGCCAGCAGTGACAGCACTAATTAATGACTCTATTTTAGCGCATAGTTTGTCATTCCTAAGCAACCTTTATAGCAGGAATTTGCAGTGGCACCAGCAGGTTGCCAGTGCAAATCAATCACAACTCTTTCATATCCTCAGAAAACCCCATGATTACTAACCCAGCAGTTTGCTAGAGTATTCTGGAATAACTCTAGCCAATCAGGAATCAGTCATAATTGGAGGTCTATGATATTCCTGGTTGTTCTTGCAATAGTGAGCTGAATCTACTTTATGAAGGCTTCTTAGATCAGATAAGCCTGCTAGCATTACATGGGAAGCTTCTACAATTAATGGCTTGTCAGTTTTCCAAGATTATCAAGGTAGAAAAAAGTCAATATAAATTTCTGAAAAGCCACATTTGTGTTGGCTTTAATATTCTTCAAGCTTTTTTCCTTTCTTTTTTCCAAAAGGAATTCCTCATCTTGTATTCCAGGAAATTAAGCTATGTGCTGTTGCAACATCTTTGATTACTCCCTCTTGGGTAATTAACAACCTAAGTAAATCACTGAACAGCTCACCAAATGGTTCAACGTCCAGTCAATAAACTGGTGGCACTATTACCAGTTAACCATCTATGACAGGGATCACTCAATCCAGGTCCTAAATGGAACACAACTTGATTAAGCCTTGTGACTCAAGAGGAACACTACTCAGATAAGCCCCATGACCTCCATGACGTACATGGACGGCATGTGGCTTGTCATGATACTATATATCATCCTATATTCATATCCAATAAATATCATTCTCTTCTTATATCTTCCCCTTATTTTGTTTATTATACTTTCCAGAAGTATAAACACAACGGTGCCCTTAATTTTGCCCTGATGGCTAACCCTGGGCTAGCTTCAAACCTCAAATCTTTTGTTATAAAGATTCCACACCGTTTCCTCCTGGATGCTGTCCCAAAGAGCTGAACACAACATAGTTTCACACTAATCTCATGGTTGCTTTCAATATACTATATATTTCCTGATATTAACATTTAGCTATAGTATATAAACCAGTATATATCTCAATAAATCAACACAAGTATATTTCATAATTTTTTGGCCTTTATAGTTGCTTTGACAAATATTCAACTATTACTCTAAATTTGCATTCAAATAAGTCCAACCTGGAAGATCTCTACCTCTGTCTCTACAAACCTACCAGAATTTTAAAAGCCTGTCTTCCAAATGTTAGCTTACAACATCCAATAATGTAAAGATATAGTAAATAAATCCAAATTTTAATATCATTATTAAACAATCTGTTGCCCCTATTCCTGTTTTAATCCACACATTCTAAAGTTGGATAATATATGCAGATAAGCCTTTTTGCTATGATTGCAAGGTTGGACCACTCTTAAAAAATCAAACAGTGAATATATATTTATTAACATCAGAGTGGTATATAGTTTCATTTATACATAATTTAGGCCACACTTCACTGGGCTCTACCTTTATTTTTCAAAGATTCATGTAAAGAATTATATGTAAAGATGAGCTAAATAAAGATTTTGGCTTGTATATCAACTTTGAATTGCAATAATATAGAGAAATCAATGCATTCCAATCTCTTACAGCTTGAGTGCACTTGAGATGAAATTACATAATTGCTTATACATATTAATTTAGTCTACAGGATAACAGAAATAGTCAAGACATCAGTGATATTGATACCAGTCAGGAAGAACCCAAGTCAATAACAGATAAGGAAAAGGAATCAGAAATAACTATAGAAAAAAGGCTATTTATTACATGAGCAATTTAAAGCTTGCTAATAAGTGTGATATTTTATCAGATATTAGAGATAACAGTGAGATTGTCATAATGTGAGGCTTTTACAGTAGTTTTAAAAGCTATGGTGACAACCAAAAATATCTCAGATTTAAACAAAATGATTTAAGATTTGAACAAAATCCAACTATCAGGTTAAAATATACACTCTGTTAACAGGGTTTATTGGTGTTAATGGGCAAAATGAGTCAACACAGCAACAAAGGGCTCACACGCAAAGCAAAACTATTCAAAATACAATCCAAAATACATTGATTCACAAACAAAATGGTGTGAGTTGACTTTTGGTGTACATATGTTTACTATGTGAATTGGTGACAAAATGCACCCAAGCAAGGTGAGTCAAAACTCAATCCAAAAACAAAACACAATAGCAACTCACTATGTAAAAAAATTCACTCACTCAGTGTGTGCAATGGATTTTAATAAAGAATGATACCAAGGTATCTAAAATAAGACATGAGATCTGAAACATAAATTTTAAAAATATTGTGTTGGGTGTTTGAATTTGGCAGTAAAATCTGGGAAAATGGGTGGAAATTATTTCAGGTATTCAAAAATGGGCGTTGTAAAACCAGAAACAACTAATTAAGAAATAAAAAATCTATAATTGAGATATTGGGTGGAAAAAATATTAATTGAATATCCATATTCAGATAAAAGCAAAAATTAAATTAGGGAGTAACTTAATTGAATTTTATTTAGTATTTTGTTAAATTATAAATGGAAGGAACACAACCACAGAGTACCAATGCACCCCTTATGCGCCGCAGTTGCAGTTGCCCCTGCGAGTCAAAGAACAGAGTTAGTGCAACAAAAATGCCTACTCAGGAAGGAGACAGGAGAGGAGAGTTTGATAGTGACACTGCACTGACACAGCCAGTTTGAGGAGCACAAGCTGCTAGGTTGCGGAGCATAAACCCTCAGGTCTCCAAGCTGACCTGGAAGCCCACCAAGGTTACCTTCACCAAGAAAGTTAGAGACAAGGAGGTAGAACTTACTTCATATGTGTTTGATGTTGTGTACCGGCAAGAGTCAGTCCTGTCAGCCATGCTGGAGAAGGTGATGCCTGTACTTGATACCAGCTACAAGCCCTATGTCAGTGATGGTAATCAGGAGGAGGACAAAGAGAACAAGTTCTATCAAACCAATGAGGGACAGTTAGTGCTCAAAAAGGCAACTGTGGTAAGTTCAACTCCCTTAAACTCAACTCCCTGGTCCTTGACACTTTGTCGAGTACCAGGGAGTTGAGTGCCACATATGTGAATCTATTAGTATTTTCGGCTTAACCAATTTTAAGCTAATTTTTACTAGTAATTTAGGGGTTCAAAACCAAAAACCAAGGTTAAATTTACTTGAACTTGACTCTGTTTAATAAATTGGTTAGCTAAAATACCAATTTAAGGGGCAATTTATAAGTAAATTTACTAATAGAAATGAAAAAACCTGTGTTTGACACTCTAAACCCAAAAGTGACCAGTTTGCCACTTTTTAAGCCAAATTTTAATTTTATTAATAAAATACTTATGCACTTATATAAAAATTGTTATTTACTATTATATTTGTCGTAACTGTGCTGTTCTAGCAGAGTTACAAGGGAAAAGATTTAGAGGATAGATAATAATATTTATTGTGAGATAGTAATTATATAGCTATTGTGAATCAATGGATAGAAGGAACATGATTGGTGATCACACAGCTGGATGAAAAAGGGGGTGGCTTGATCCTGTTAATGAGTCAAGCGCCAAATTGAGGTATCCACCGTGAGGGATTATCATTTGCTCATGTTGACTGATTTAGTAATACAAGTTGACTTCCAGGTTTGGCTTTGAGTGGCCGGGTAATCAGATTGCAGGTCACAAACCCGCTTGGTTGGAACCTTGCTGGCGGGTCAAGCCTGCGGTTTTGATATATTTTTATTATTAGTGTCCATAGTTGTTGATTAGGCTCCCAAGCACCACTATACTGGATTTAGTGGTGCAGATATTAATCAAATACCCCACTTGTTTTACATTATGTCATTCCCAGGTTTTTGAATTAAGTGGTGCCACATAAATCAAGCCCAATTTATTAAGAGATTTCATATGTAATTTATAAAAAACTGAAACTCAACACTTTATTTGTTTGACTCTATCCACTTGACACCTGATAAGTTTCGGATTTAACTAATCAAAGGCTTGGAATTAAGGCTAAATTAATTTGTGGCACACTATGAGTGCCACTCAACACTCACCCACTTGACACTTCAACTTGGGGATTAGTAAAGAGAGCTTCTTAATGTTTTAACCAACACTATGGTAAATAGTTCACTCCCAGCTCCTCCCAGCATAACTTAAACACTAATAAACACATTCCCATTCATTTACTTTTTTAACTTATGTTGTATTTTTTATTTTTGAGCATACAAAACTGTCTTGCTTTTGGGTTAACTTTCGAGCCCAGTTTAAATTTAAGCAAGTTTTATATGTAAAAAACATAGTAAATTTGATGTTTCTGCTCAACTCTTTCATACTTGACAGTGAGAATTCAGCTTTTTCTGGCTGATTGACAGTGCCAAACTTGACACTTTACTATGTTTTGAATTTTCAACTCTCAATAAAAAAAATTCCACATAATAATTTTTTTTGCTATTATAATCTACTACTTTTTTGGCTGCTCTCCATATAATTTTAATATATTTTTTTATTTCCAATTAAACTTTTACATTGATTTAACACTAAGATGTTATGCTGAACCTAACATCTTTGATGCTTTATCATAAATTCACTTATTTTTTATGTTTTAACCTTTATATCTACACTTTGAGTTTCTATTTTGCTTCTATTTACTTTTTTATGTTTTTTTATAAATAAAACTTTATTTGCATACTTTTCATTCAACTTTTGCTTTGCTTTAACTCTTTGTGTTTGCAATATCTTCTCAATCATTTTATTTACAATGCTAAACTTTTCTTTAGACAAAATCAAGCAAGAACAGCCAATAGCCTAAGCGCCAAGCCTCCAAAGGCTCCAAAGAAACTGCCTCCATCCCCAAGCGTGCCAAGAAGCCTGCAAAGGCAAAGTCTCTGACCCCATCTCCTCCCGCTCCATCTCCCCCCCTCCACCCTCATCTTCTACATCCCCTTCACCTTCCCCCAAAAAATCCTCCCCCAATAAATCTGATGGTGATCTTACTGACCACTCATTTTATCACTCAGAGGCCAACTTCAAGCCTACCAAGGAGCGCCAGACCAAGAAGGCAAAGGCTGCCAAGGAGCCCACCTCTTCTTCTGGTAAGAAAAAGGAGGCATCTAAGCAGGCCTCAAAGAATCCTTCCCCTCCCCCTCCCAATGGCTCTTCCCCTCCTTCTTCATCTGACCCCTAAGATGAGCTGGAGGATTACTCCAAGAAGTTTAAAGCTTCTGGTCATGTGGCTTGGGATCCACTGGCTATCCACAACATTTGCAACGTGGACAGAGAGTTTAAAGTTCCCAAGCGCTTCCCCTGGTACTTTCTGATCATGTCCGTAAAAGGCGGCCCTGGTTACGTTGCCGACAATTATATCTTTAATTGCAACAACCAAAAGCAGCAGATCAAAAGCAAGCACTTTGTCTGCAAGGATAAGACTTGCGGGGTCCAGTTAAACATCAAGGGCTGGGAGCAAGTAACATTGGAGAAGGGGGAGCACACTTGTGAGCCCCCCAATCATCTAATCACTCAGATGTTAAAGTGGTACCTTGTGCAAGTAATACCCACATCCTCTCATCTTTGCGCATCAGATCTGGCCACTAAGGCCCTCCAATATCTCAAACCCAACAATCTCAAGTTGGTACCAACACAGGAGCAGTTGGTCAAATCCATCAGCAATAAGTGTATTGCTGCCAATCCCCCTCCCCCCAAGGCTTCCGACGTCCTCTCTGAGCTCACGCTCACTCATGAGCTTAAGCAGCTTCCAAGTGGGGAGCACTTCCTGCTTCATGATGACAGGCCTGTAGCCAAGGACCGTATAATCTACTACTCAACTCAGCAGAACCTGATGGAGTTGAAAAGGGTGTCAACCTGGCTAGTTGATGGTACCTTTGCCACTTGCCCCCAGATGTTCAAGCAGCTCTGGATGGTTCATGCCCAGATTGACATCCGGGTGATTCCACTCGCATTCTTTCTTCTTCCCGGGGCCACTGAGGCCATCTATACCCGCGCGTTCTCCATCCTCTGCCAAGAAATTGCCCTCCTTCCTCCTGCTAATGATGATGAATCCAAGAAGACTCCCCCCCACACCTGCACCAACCCACCTGCCTCTGACAAGGACCAGGCCACCCTGGACTCGGAGGAAAAGGTGAGGCTAAGAGCTCTTGGGCCTTGCATATGCATTATGGACTTTGAGCCTGCTCAGTTCAATGCATTTGAGCAGCTGTTTAGCAGGGAGGTGCAGGGGTGCCACTTCCACTTCCACCAAGCAGTTGCTTATAATGTGCAGGCCCACACCAAGCTTAGTAGGTTGAGCCAGAGGGATACTTTGGACACCTGCAGATTTGTGCTGGCACAATTTAGTGCCTTGGCTTTTTTAAAGCCAGAGCACACTGCAATGGGGTTCAAGGTGCTCTCAAAGAATCCCTACATAGTGAAGCACCCAGAGTTTAAGCCTTTCCTTGAGTACTTTGAGCCCCAGTGGATTGGGAAGGTTGTCACGCAGAGGCAAGGAAAGGCCCGTGCCAAGGCCAGCTGGAATGTGTACTGGACAGCAGTGAATGGTGAGCTCAAGACCACCTCAGCGCTAGAGGCTTACCACAAACACCTCAAGGACAACTTTGGGCTCCATCTAAAATTCAATAAGTTCTTTTTCCTCTTGCAGCACAAGCAGGAGAAAACCATCTCCAAGCTGCGTGATCTCTCCAACCGCGTCTCCCCCACCAAGCCAACAACCCGCTGTACCCTCTTCACCAAGGCCATCCAGGGTGTGGCCAATCACAAATACAAGGCCTCTGAGCTTAAGCATCAGCTTGAGCTTATTGTCACTGCTCTCCTGAAAGGGGCCAAGATGAAACAGGGAAATAATGACGAGGAATAAACTTGCTTGCTTGCTCGGTTATATGATTTTTACTTTTAACTTTTTAACTTTAATTTTTACTTATTAGCTTTGATAATTTAGTTTTTAGTTTTAATTTTAAGTTTTTTAAACTTAATTAGATAGCAGTGATTGTTCTATGTATGCATGGTAAGTCTGAGATGAATATTTATAGTTGAAAGTGAGTGAAATATCTTAATTTTTGTTAATTTCCTAATAAAACATATGATATTCACAGTTGTACTTATATGAACCATATCAAATAAGTTTTAATATTTCTTCATATTTTGAATAAATTTATTGGTTGTGTTTGTGTTTATTTTTGGTTCATTGGAATTTTAATTTTTATTGTAATAAAAAAATATTTCTAAAATGAAGAGTGTAAATTACATAGTAAAATGAGAAATAATTGCTTATTTCTCCTTATTTCTATTAATTAAGATACTTTTTATTGCTTTTCTATGCTCTATGAGGTCACTTTAGTATACCATATCTGTATAGCTTAAGTTTTTATATTAAAAGGTTTCAGTACATCAAGATCTATTAATTAAAAAAGTGTCAATTTCCAGTTGTTGATCAGGGCAAAAGCTGAATTCTCACTTTACTATAGTGTTGACTACCAGGGAGTCAAGTTTAAGGGAGTCAATTACCAGGGAGTTGAACTTACCACAGTTGCCCTCAAAAAGGGTGCAGCCTTCTACAACAAGGTGCCCATGCCTTGCAAGCCTGTCACCAATCAGGATCCCAGTTCATCTGAGCCTACTAAGCCCGCTCAGAAGCGCATCCCAGATATCAAATGCATCATCCTGATCAAGCTAATGTGTGAATCTGGTGACTAAAAGGCAGCTGCAGCCATTGTTGGAGTGGATCCCAAGCATGCCAGCAAGACCTTCCACAAATTCATCAATACTGGCTGAGTCCTTGCCGCGGAGAAATCCTTGCGCGTTTCTACCATGCTCACCAAGGAGCACAAATGGGTGATCCACCAGTGGACAACCCAGGACTGCTATATTGAACTGGCAAATGTTCAGGCCATGTTCAAATTTACTTTTGGGGTTGAGGCTTTAATTTCCTTTTACTACCATCTGGTGAAGGGAATGTAATTTTCCTGGAAAAAGCTCACGGTATCTCCCTACAACAGAAACAGCCCAGCCAATGTTGAGACCCAGAAAAAATACGCAGATGCGTACACTGCCCTCAAAGCCAAGGGGACAGCCAAATTCTATTACATTGATAAGTAAGCATTTGCCTTGTCTATGCAGAATGCACATGGCTATGTCCCAAAAGGCTCAAATGACGGGATGGCTCAGCGTGCTGCAGTACGCGCCACACCCTTTCAATGGTGGCTCTCCTTGGTCCAAAGGGGGTTGAGCTATACCAAATGATATCAGGTTCACATAACAGCAGGACCTTTCTATCATTCCTCCAATTGGTCCAGGAGCACCTGAGGCGCACAAGCCTGGGCTTCACCAATGCCATTGTGCTGGACAACATTGGTCTCCATAAGCTGACTGATATTCTTGTAGAATTCCTGATGATTGACACTAGCATTGCAGTGGGCCCCCAGCAATTGGCCACGGCAAATTTGCACCTTCTCTTCCTCCCCGCCTATTTGTCCTTCCTAAATCCTGTTGAGGAAGTCTTTGGGTGGCTCAAGCAAGTTGTCAAGCAAGGAACCCCAACTGGGACCAAGGAGCTGTTTGATTTGCTGCAGGCCAGGATCCACACCCTCCCAGCTGAGACCGTGGCCAAATTCTATGGCCACGCTGATTCATTCATCCCTGTGTTCCTAGCCAAACAGCCAATCAATTAAAGGCTTAGTGTGTTCAACTTTTTTTATATTATCTAATTTACTATTCAAGATTTATTAATTATCATTTTATATTTAGATGTTTCCAAGCCCGCAATCACATTCAGCAGGATCATCAATGGAGGTTAGTAATTTATTTATTTTATGTTAATTTTTTTATTATGCCATCTGAGGTTATCCCAAAGACTTGATACTGTAATAAGTGAATATATTTATACTAGGTGGTTGCCCCATCCAAGGACAGAATTAAAGTTGAATTTAATAAATCAATTAAATTTATTTTATTATCTTTTTAGGCTTGTATTACTTATTGCTTGTTTAATTAAAATTTTATTTGATTGCTTTATTAAAAAGTTATTTCAATTATATTTATTTAAATTTAAAATTAAAATTGTATACTCCAAGTATAAATAAAAACTAAACCTAAATAAGTATAGTATCACTATTAAGTTTAGTAAGGCTAAACTAATTATTTTAAAATTTATTAATTGATTTTTAATGTCTTTAAAATGTAGAGCTGATCTTCAGCTTTTAAATAAGCTATTGGGCATCAAAATTGGCTTAGTATTCACTGAGATACATTGAGTTTAGTTTTTGTAGTGTGTATTAAAAGTAAATTTAGATAATATCAAATCGAGTCCAAGCCTTTGATTATGACATGAACCCGATTCCAGCACTTAACTATATATCTCAGCATCTAGAGCAGTTAGAGCTATCATGTTTGGTACTATTTTGATTGGAATCATCTGAAAAATTGATATTGCATTGCTTCAATAAAGTGTGCAATATAGATAAGGCAGGTCCAAATTTGTTAGTTTGATCAAATTCTCCTTTGGCAAGGTCATCAAGAGTTTTCTGGGATAACTGGTGTAGTACCAATTTAGGCAAGGCCAGTGTAAAACCAAAAGATTATGAAAATAGGATATATATTTATTGGGGAAATGGTGGCTTTATATAGCCTGTGGAATATTGGGAGTTAGGGGAAATATGGGGATTTACATGCTAGTTGCATGTGAGTTGCATGGCTGATCTGTAACGGTAATAACTGGAGATTGTGGAGTTAGACCCAACAGATCTGGCAGTTATCAACAATCATACCACACTTCTCCCTCTATCAATTGTTACAGTGAAAAAGTTTCATCCAATTGCAATTGATAACATTATCCAGTGGTTGGTCGTCAACATCAACTAAGCGATAGTTACCATTACTAGCATATCCTACAACCTTGTAGGGGCCAAACCAATTGGGAAGGAACTTCTTAGAAAGTGACTGAACAACTGAGTTCTTAAACACCAAGACTTCAGAACCAATGGGAATTTGCTCTGGACTTGGGTTCAGCCTTGCTTTGGCACACATAGCTTCAGCGGCACACTTTACATTAGCTTGACCTTCCAGACAGATTTTGCTCATAGTTAGCTCATCACCATTTATGTTGTTGTGGTCAAGATTCAAAATAGTAACACCAAATAACATCTCATAAGGTTTAAAATTAAGTGCTGAATGAACCTTAGACTGGTAGGACCATAAAGCAGCAGGCAGGTGTACGTCCCAGTGGGTAGCATCATCCATTGACAGGTGTTCCAGACTGCAAATGAGTGTCTGATTAAACTGTTCAGTGAGACCATTACATTGGGGATTATAAGCTGTGGTAAGCTTATGATGAGTGAACACTTTCTCACAGAAAGAGTTTACAAGTTTGTTTTGGAAGTGATTTCCTTGATTGCTAAGAAGAACTGCAGGGGGGCCATAGACAGTAAAGATTTCTTCATACAAGAACTTTGCGGTGGTCTCGGCATTGTGGAGGGTGCAAGCTCTTGCAACAGGCCACTTAGTAAAATACTTCATAGCAACAATAATGTACTCCTTGCCACTAGCAGTGGTTGTCATTGGACCCAAAAAATCAATGCCCCACATCTCAAACAGACCATTGATGAGAATAGGGTTGATGGGTTTACTGACGTAGTGTGTTTTGCTGAACTTTTGGCAAGGGGTACATGATTTAACATGTTCTTTTACGTCATCAAAGTACTTGGGCCACCAGTATTGTTCACGGAGGCGCTCAGCTGTGGCAATGACTCCAAAGTGTCCAAAGCTATTGTGAACTTCTCATAAGATCAAGGGGCAGTCAGCAATTCTGGGCACTCTAACTAGTTTGTGGTCCATACTACAGTAGATTTTGGACCCAATTGGATGTACCAGATACATTCCTTAAGGACAGGAAAATTGGCAGACATCTCTCCTCTGCTGAGCAAGGTATAGATGGCATGTAACTTGGGTTCATACTGGATGGCTTCAGACTCAGCACTGAGGACGTCATGTCCTCCTTGTCTGGACAAACCATCAGCAACCAAATTCTGCTTTCCTGGTATGTTCTTAATGTCCAAGAGATACTCAGACATCTCCATAACCCAGTGCACTTGGCGGCCATTCTCCTGTTGCTTGCTGAGTATGAAAGTGAGGGCAAGGTTGTCTGTAAAAAGGATGGTACAAGATCCCAATATATAATATCTGAACTTTTATAAAGCGCATATGGCAGCTAGCACTTCTTTATCATAGATGCTGTAACAACTTTCCGGACCAGAGAAAGACTTACTGATATACTCAACAGGACAGTATAGTTTGTTTTGCTCTTGTGCAAGCACTCCACCCGTAGCTTTGTCTGAGGCGTCAGTGAATATGGCAAAGGGACGTGCAAAGTCAGGATGGACAAGGATTGGTTCCTTGACCAGGTAATCCTTGAGCGCATTGAACGCTCTCTCTTGAGCTGGAGTCCATTCAAACTCAACGTTGTTTGCCAGCAGTTTGAACAACGGGCGAGCAATATCACTGTAATTCATGATAAAATTGGAGTAATATCCTACTGTACCAATGAATGAGTGAAGGCAGGCCAGGCAATCAGGTTGTGGCCAGTCTTGAATAGCTCTAACCTTGTCAGGGTCCGGCAGTACTCCATTTTTGTTGACTACATGACCCAAGATTTTTAGATCCTTGTGGCAAAGGAGCAACTTGGACTCATTGATGGATATCTGAGCCTGTCAGATACGTTCAAAGACTTCTGTCAAGTCCCAGATGTGTTGTTCAAAGGTAGGACTGAATACAGTTATGTCATCCAAATACACAGTAACCTTTTTGTATAAGAGATCCTGGAAGACACTATTCATTGCTCGTTGAAAGGTCCTAGGTGCTCTGCTCAACCCAAAAGGCATTTGCTTAAACTGGTATTGACCATGCTAGGTAACAAAGGCAGTTTTAGGAATGCTGCGTCTGTCCATCTCCAATTGATGGTATCCCAAAAAAGATCAATATTTGTAAAATACTTGGCTCCAGAGTAGGACGCCAAGATCTCATTGATTAAGGGAAGGGGATAATTGTCATTGGTAGTAACTGAGTTTAAAGGGATATAGTTCACACACATGCAAAGTTTCCCATTTTTTTGGCACTATGACAACAGGGGATGCCCAAGGTGACTTAGAGCGTTTGATTATATCAGCCTTTAGTAAGCGGGCAATTTCCTTCTCCACAAAGTCCTCATAGTGTTTTGCCAGGCAGTATGGAGCTCTTTGGATGGGGCGGTGATCTGCTGTATTGATGACGTGCTTCTCCAGATTTGCGGCCAGCAGGTGGTCTTCTTCATCACGTATCAGGTCCTTAGCTGTATCCATAAGCTTAGTGAGATCTTCTTGTTGACCTTCAGTCAAGTGGGCATCCTGTTAGAGAGACTCTTGGATGGTAAGGAAAGACTCAGTTCTTTCCTCCTTAAGGTAGCTGACTTCCAATGGTTCCAGAGCACCTTCCTTCTCAATATACCATAGGTGGTATTTGAATGCAATGTATATGCCAAGGTCACACAAAGCGTTTTGTCCCAGTAAC
Organism: Entomophthora muscae; assembly: GCA_014839935.2. Lineage (NCBI taxonomy): Eukaryota > Fungi > Entomophthoromycota > Entomophthoromycetes > Entomophthorales > Entomophthoraceae > Entomophthora > Entomophthora muscae. Next base: position 133,427 of record QTSX02001493.1, on the reverse strand, counting down.
AGCTGGTATCAGTCATGTGCAAATATTGCTGCAGAGATGGTCACGCAAACTCCTTATATGTCCACAGACAGGTCTCTTACAACTCCTAAGCACTCCTCTGTCTTTCCATTTGCAAAAGTGAATACTTCTGAACTCTTGCTGTACTCCTGTACACCAATGGACTGTAGGAATCTCTCTGTGATGATATTTGAGGTAGATCCTCTGTCAAGAATTATGGACACTGGTATTCCTTCCACTTCACTGTCTACTCTGGGGGCACCTTCATTCATTACAGATTTTAATGGTCTGCCCATTTCATCCTTTGAATTTGAGCTGCTAGATTTTAAGTTCAAAATTGAAGCCATAACATCATCTGATGTTTTAAATTTGCTTAGCCCTATGGCTTGGATCATATCAGCGCAAAATGAGGGGGATGATCCTAATAAGTTGATCAGCGGAGTTGGAATAATTGTTTCCTTTAACAGCTTCCATGTGTCTACTTTTCTATTTCTTTCTGTAGATGGTACAATTTGCCGCTTGGATTTGGTTTTCTTGATGTCAGTCTTAATGGTTTCTTTAAACATGTTGATCTCTGGAAAAGACCTGTCTTTCTTGTCCATGGGTATACCATATGGCTCGGGATTTGTTGCTGTTGTTGGATTTGTATTTGTTGAATGATCATCTACATTTGATGAATTCAAACTTGATTTCAAAGGATTTGTCGCTTGATTAGCCTCTCTGGTTCTAGTTTCATTGTTCAATCTCACTTTTGAAGGCAATTGACGTTCTGTTGCTCCCAAGGTAGCATTTCTGTTGTTAAAATTTAACTGATCATCTCTAGATTTGGTTTGATTAAACCCGTTGTGGTTTTGCTTGGTTTTCCCATCTACATTGTATGGGTGAACAATGTGGCTAAGCTGATGTTTCTGCAAAACATTTGAGCAAACAGCAGCCATTGTTTCCACCAGAAAGGATTTGTCTTTCTTGATTTTTGACTCTGAATTCTTCTTGGCTATCTTAGCCTTGGTCACATTAAGTTTTTCTGTTGTTTCCTTTATCCACTTGGGGCATACCGGGTATGGATGATTCTTGTCTCCACAATGGTTGCATTTCTGGCAACAAGTAGATGCAACATGTCCGTCTCTGTTGCAATTATCACAAGTCAAATTTGAGGCAACAGCGCCCATGTTGACACTAAAAATGTTGACACTATAGTAAAGTGACGACCCAGTTTTACTTAATGTTGTTTCCTGGATGTCGACACTTTTTTAATTAACGGCACACTTTACCCTGAACATTTTTAATATAAAAAAATTATTTTAAAATACTTTATTATACTAAAATGACCCCAGAAAGTTCAAAAATGTAATAAAAAATTATCATAAGTAATAAGAATAAGAAGATATAATCAACTATTTTTCAGTTTACTATGTAATTTACACTCTTTATTATAAAATTATTTTTTATTCCCATAAAAATTAAAATTCCAATGAACCAAAAATAAAGATATTTTATATATCATAATAACTACAAAATATAAGAAAACTCTAATTTAAACATAATATACTTTATATAAGCACAACTGAAAATATCTCATAGCTTAAAGATAAATTAACAAAATATAAGATATTTCTTATAAAACCACATTGAAACTGTATCTGAAACTTACAATTTATACTTAGAAAGATTAGTACTATTCAAAAAAATTAAAGATTTAAAAGTTTAAAAGTAAAAAATATATAGGCAAAGCAAAGCAAGGTTTATTGGGCTAATTAAAGCCACCAGCAAGAGCAGTTGCGACATCTTCTAGGTACTTCTTGATCTCCGCCACCTTGTACTTCTTCACTACCTTCTGCACGTCCTCCTGGTAGTCTTGCTCCTTACTCTTCCTCTTCTTGGGGGCCACCCAGTTGGCCAGGTCACGGAACTTGGAGACAGTTCTTGTCTGCTCCTCCTGCAGCTTCAGGAAGAACTTATTGAACTTGGGTTAGTCCCAAACTTGGTCTTCAAGTGCTTGTGCCACACCTCCAGGCTTGACGTTGTCTTCATCTCTCCCTTGAGGCAGGCGCCCTGGCAATTCCAAGGGGCAGTGGCCCCGCTCTTTCCTCTCTGGGCAGTCACCTTCTTGCCCACCCATTGCTTTTCAAAGTACTCAAGGTAGCCTTCAAAGATGGCGGAGTGCTTCTTGATATAAGCATCATCCTGGAGGGCCTCAAAGCCAAGCCCAGTATGCTCTGGGTGCACAAAAGCCAAGGCAGCAAACTGAGTCAGGGCAAAGCGGCACTTACCCTTACCATCATTAAGATACTTGTCAAAAAGGTCCTTCTTGCTCTTGAGGTGTTTGACAAGGGCCTGCCAAAAATGGAAGAAGCAGCCCTGAACTTCTCCATCAAAGATGATCTGAAAGGCTCTGAACTGAGCCTGCTCAAAGTCCATAATGATCACTTTTGGCCCAAGTGAGCACGCATGAGCTAGCTGCTCAGCGGCTATGGTTGCCTCATCCTTCTCAGCGGAGGAGGGATTGGCCCTTGTGGTGTGGGAGGGAGGGGGGAGCTGGTTGATGGGAAGGGAGCTCAAAGCATCCCGGACAATCCTGAAAGCTCTGGCATAGACCTCCGTCTTGGCACCAGGAAGGAGAAAGAACACAAGAGGGATGACCTGGTCATTGAACTGCCCATGCAGGACCCAAAGATTCTTGAAGAGAGGGGGGCAAGTAGCAAATGTGCTGTCGCACAGCCAGGTGGTAGCAGTGTTGAGCTGCTCCAGGTTTTGGGTTATGGCGTAGACTACAATCCTATCCTCCACTTCCTGCCCATTTTCATGGAACAGGAACATCTCACCATCCTCTGTCTTCTTGAGGGCATCAGTGAGGACCAGTTCCTTGATGTTGGTGGCGCTCTTGGCCAGGGGATTGGAGGCTTGACGCCTATCACTCACAAACTTGACCAACTGATTGTGGGTTGGCACCCTCTTCAAGTTGGTAGGGGTCAGGTACTTGCAAGCAAGCACAGTCAGCTGGGTGGCAGAAAGGTCTTTGGAAGTGGGCATAATCTGCATCAGATACCACTTCAGGAGGCAGGAGATGATAGTGTTGGGCATGATGCAGGTATGCTTTCCCTTTATGGTTTGGACCAGGTCCCAGCGCTCAGTGTTGAGCCGCACTGGGCAGGAGCGGTCCTTGCAGGTGTAATGGCAGCTCTTAAAGCCCCAGTTGGTATTGTTGCATGAGAAGATGTATCCATTGGCCACCATGGCCGGCCCACCTTTAACACTCATGATGGGGAAAAACTTGGGTAGGGTGGAAGGAACCTTGAACTTGCCATCAACATTGCAGATGTTGTGGGCCAACAGAGGGTCCCAAGGGCCAGCAGGAGCATGGCGGAAGCCAGGAAAGTAATTGGGGCAGGGCTTTGAATCATCCCCAGATGAGCTTGAAGGGGGAGAGTTTGGCAGGGGTGGGGAAGCAGAAGGGGGCTTGTTGTGGTGCTCCTCATGTGCAGGAGACTTATCTTTAGGAGGGGACTTTTGGGCTGAGCGCTTCTTCTTGGTTGGCTCCTTGTCAGAAGCTGAGTTGTAAAAACTGTGCTCTGTAAGAGAGCCATCAGTTTCCTCTCCCCCAGTGGAATGAGCAGGGCTCTTCTCAGGAGAGGGCTCAGGGGAGGGCTTGGGGGATGGTTTGGGGGTGGCCTTCTTTGACAAGACAGGCTTTTTCTTGGTGGCTTTGGTTGGTTTAGAGGGACGCTTGGTACCTTTTGGCTGTTTGGAAGTGTTCTTGTCCTAAAATAATAAGTAAAATGGTTTAAAATAAAGCAATGAAATTAAAAAACAAACAAAACAACTTAAAAAGCATAATATACAAAAAGTAAATCTTAGATGGTTTTTATTGGCATTTAAAAGTTAAAAAATACTTGTATAGTTTTTATTTTATTAAAGTTATAAATAACAAGATAAAAGTTAAGAGAAATATGTGAAAGTATTATATTTGGATATAGATTTTATTTTAAAAATTAAAAATATGAAAAAGAAAAGTTAACAATACAACATATCAGAAAATCATATGATTTTATTATATAAAACATAAAGTTTTATATGTGAGAACTGAAAAGCGTCGACATTATGAGTGACAATTAGTAAAAAAAAGCTGAATTCTCACTGTCAATTACAAAAATTGTAGACATTATTTTTGACAACATTCTCACTGTTGACATTATTTTGAAAAATTACTATGAAAAAATATAGTACGCTTAATTAAATTTACGCGGGCTAGCAAAAAAATTAACCGTTTCCTGTGTATTTTTGTTCACATATAAAAATTAAAAAAAACATATAAAAATAAGTAAAAAAAAGTATCAAGGCTCTTTATTCTTTTATTAAAAATTATATTTTGGTAGTGAGAATATGATATTTTACCATTGCGCTTATATGAAGTTGTTAAGAAGTTGTATTCAAGTATTGAAAAGGGTAAAGTGTCAACAACGTCACTTACGACATTATTTATATGACGTGGTATATTAATTTAAGCTTAATTGCACCACTCTAATTTGCTTAACTCCACCCTGGGGGGTGATCACAAGCAAATAAACGACATTTACGAGTGTTGACATTATTTTTAATAATAAATTCTATAGTAACTTACATAGTAAGTCACACTTAAATTATTGGATCACCGTTAGCATCCAATCCACTTAATATATTAAAGCCGGAATAAGTGCCACATATATATATATAACATGAACATTCCAACAATCAAATGTATGTGCACTGTCTTTTTCAATATAATAATTCAATAAAAAATATTTTTAAATGCGCACTTAATTTCTTTGTTGTAGATGCTTCAGTTTTGTTATTAAAAATAAGTTTGGCTTAAAAAGTGTCAACATTGACACTTTTACGTTGTGAAATCAAACAAAAAAATAAACTAATTTTTATTAGTAAACGTAAAGGAAAAATCAGGTTAAATTGAGTTTTTTATTAAGCTTAATATTAAATTGTGTCAAGATGGCCACAATTTTGTCGTGTTTTCTGGGTTTTCACCCCTGAACGCTTTAAAAAAAAAGAATTAAGCTAGCGCAACTAGCAAAAAACATAGGAGATTTAGAGTTTTGAGTCAACAGTGGCCATGTTGACAAAGTGTCAACATGGGCGCTGTTGCCAAATTTGACCGTGGTTGTTTACCCCAGCTAAGTATGTGGTCATGTTGGCCATACCTTGGGCCAATTGTTTCATGGATTCCAACAGTTCATCAGTAGGTGGAGGCATAATAGCTTTTTGCTCCGGTTTTGGCTTAACAATTGGTGCAGCTTGGTAGAGTTGTCCTCTGGTTTTGAACTTTCCATATCAACAGACAAGTTCATAGGCTTCATTCAAGTTTCTAGGAGTGTGTGACTCTACAAATTTGTAGTAGTCCATGGTGAGGGTTTCAAAGACAAAGTCAAGGCCGTGGGTTTCTTCAAAGGTCTGGCGCGCTTGCTTTCCTTCATAGGATTCAACAGGTCCATATACCATGTCTTCATACTGGTTTATTAAGGTAGACAGTTCTTTGACAAATTTGTCAGTGCTTTGGAACTCACTCTGGCGGAGAGCTTTTAAGTTGGCAATCACAGCTTCCACTCCTCCTCCAAAATGGTCATAAGCTAGGTTTTTCCATTAAGTCCAAGTGACTGGTTGTTTGAGGGCATTGTGCCAAGTGGCCGCGCGCCTGTCAAGGTAGTACTGGACCTCTTTGACCCGCTCACTGTCTGGAATGTGAAACTGTTTGCAGAAAAGTTCAAAGCAGTTGATCCAGGGTTGGGGGTCAGGTCCTGAAAAGAATGGGATATTCTGAGATGCCATTTGACGTAGGAAGTCTGTGGGATAGAGTGAGCCAACTGGCTCTGGATTAGAGGAATTTGACATTGTTATCAAATCCCTGGCAGGATCACCAATATTGTGTTGCTTCAATAAAGTGTGCAATATAGATAAGGCAGGTCCAAATTTGTTAGTTTGATCAAATTCTCCTTTGGCAAGGTCATCAAGAGTTTTCTGGGATAACTGGTGTAGTACCAATTTAGGCAAGGCCAGTGTAAAACCAAAAGATTATGAAAATAGGATAAATATTTATTGGGGAAATGGTGGATTTATATAGCCTGTGGAATATTGGGAGTTAGGGGAAATATGGGAATTTACATGCTAGTTGCATGTGAGTTGCATGGCTGATCTGTAACGGTAATAACTGGAGATTGTGGAGTTAGACCCAACAGATCTGGCAGTTATCAACAATCACACCACATTGATTTACGTCCTCTAAATTTCATGAAAATTATCATATGGAAACATAATTTTATCATAGTTTACTCCACTGATGTTCTTTTGGGATGAAGCTATGTTAAGCAAGGTTTACTCTGAAACAATATGGAGCTACTTGAATCAGGTGTCATCAAATTGGAATGCTCTACTATCTCACTTGAAGAATAAGAATTTTGAAATGTCCAAGCCGACCATCTCCTTCTTTAAACTAATATTTATATTTATAATTTAAACCGTATCACTTTAAATTGACCAAGCTCTCTTTTTGTTGTTGATTCAATCCTCACACTGAGCATAATCATCTAATCATATAAAACAATCTAAAACAATTGCTGCTTCTCTTCCAGTTTTAATCCACCCATTCTAGAGTTGGGTAATCTAGAAAGATAAGCCACTTTGATATGGTTGAATAGGGTTAGCCACTAATTTAAAATGCAAGTAATCAAATACATATTTATTAAAGTTTGAGTGGCTTATATTTCAGTTCAACATGATTTAGACCACACTCCACTAAATTCAATCCATGTACTCTCAAAGATGCATGTAAGGGATTGAATGTAAGGATGAGCCAAATTGAGCTTTTGGCTTAACAATCAACTTTTAAAATCAAATTTAAGTAAAAATCAATTCAGTCAAATCCCTTACAGCTTGAGCCCACTTGAGGTGACATTACAGACAGACAGACAGACTCACTTTTATATATATTAATTACTCTTATCAAATAAATATAAAAATCAAATTAAAAAATTAAATGTAAAATGCACAAGTTAGAACTTATTTTATTAATGTATAATTTTATGCTTTTATGAAACTGTTTCTGCAATATATTTTACAAAACTTATTTGCTGAAATAAAAATTATAAAAATTTAATATAATAAAAATAATATAAATTGTAATAAAATTTATTGGAATCATATTTTTTATTGTGTGCGCCTATAGTGAGTCCTTTGGTATGTACTCACCCTGCAATGGAGGTGGCACACAACTTCCACTGCCACACCGTGGACGGTGGATACACCCTGGTTAAAATATTCTTGGCAGCTAGTAAAAGGGAGAAGGGTCAGGTGGGAATGTAGGAGCAGCTTCTCTGGCGGGGCTGCAACCCCGTAAATCCCTTCCAGGACCAGGGCATCTTGTATCACGTGGTCCACCAAGTTGTACCCGGGGGGACTTTCTTCTCATCCAGGGAGAGCCTGGCCTTGTTGATCCCTAGGAGGACCCCATCAAGATCCTCCATATCAGCGCTCAGCCCAAAGTAAAACAGGAACCCCAGGTAAACCATCAGATGAAGCCTTTGCCCAGCAAAGGCTTCAGTGAACTTGCACAGCTTATTGTATACTGTACTTATTTTCTTTTCATGTTTGTTTTAGCAAAGGTCAGCTCCATGGCCGCAGGAAGCCCTGACTTGTTGGCACTCCAGGCCAGCCCAAAGTCCGCCAGGAGGATTTTGGTTTTCTTGACAGCTGTTGCGTCTGCAACAGCCAATTTTGACACCGCACACCCAAAGTTCTCCAACAGGTAAGATATTGTGTGCTCCACCGGGAAGCAGAAGCAAGCAGCTGCATGGGCCCAGCCCATCTCTGGTACATATTTGAATGGGAGCGTCTCCAGGACGTCCCAAACAAGCTCAATGAAGTTTACCCAGTAAACTCTGCTGAGGGATACCGGGTCCAGGCGGACCAGTTTGGCATCCTTTTAGGCAGTAACTGCCCACTTGGATGCCCCCTTGCCATGCGTCAGCACGGCCAATGCCTCCTGCAACATAGGAAAGGACCTGTGGATGCGGTCCTCCAGCTCCCGCAAGACAGGGGGGACAGATACAGCTGCTTGGCCACATGAGTGGCGTCGTTGGTGTAGAAGGTGGGGGGGGACAAAAGAGATCAGGACCCGGCAGAGTTCACCGTCTATGTTTTCTAAGAAAAAAGGTAAGTATTTTGAAAATTTATTAATTTTATTTTTTAGGTTACCTTCTTGTGTTTCTTGCTTGCCTGCTGCCTTGGCCGGCTTGGCCATTCTTGGCGCAAGAAGTTGAGCAGGCAATTCTGTGTCCTCTTTCCTGGCGCGCTTGGCCAGCTTGAGATGGGCATACATTTCTGGTTCATCTGTCCAGACAGACGGCACAGAGAGGGCAAATGACTTGAACTGGAGGCCCTTGACCACAGTTTTTGAATATTTAGTAAGCGCTCAATTGTCTTCTCTGGGGTGTCTGGTATTTTTGTCATAAGGGCCTTTGTGGACACCTTGTCTATTTTGTCCCCTTCAAGGACAGCAGACTTAACTCTTTATTTGACCCTGCAGTCAATCTCTTTAATTTCAGCAATTGCTGGGTTGAGGTCTTTTAGCAGCTTCTTCAATTCTCTCATTGATTTTTTACTAACCTTTTCATATGTTTTTATAGCTTTCATCCCAATAAAATCTGTATTATTTGGATACTATTGCCTCTTTGTTTATCCCTGCTTGTTTTCACATTACTCTAATATTCCATTTTTCCCCATTGTGTATATGTTTTACGCTCATCTCAATATGTGTTGTTTGCTTTGTGTTGGCATTGTTTCCTTAATTGCCATATTATTTTTGGTGCTTTGCACAGCCCCTTGTGAAAATATTAACAACAACTTGGTGATCAACTGAATTTGAATTAGAAAATTATAGGTTAATTGATTTTAGATAAAGATGTTACTGATCCAAATTCAAAACCTTAATGATAAACTTTAAGCCAATCAGGAGCCAAGTGATAAAGTGATTGTTATGACATAAAGGGTCATTCAACAATTTTTTGATGCATGTGCACTAATTAATATGATTGACTGGGTGTTTTGCCATTGTACACCATTGCCGCTGTGGCAAGTTGTTGGTGGACTAGTGCTAACCCAGAAGCTGATTGGGCACTAGTCCACCAACAACTCACCACAGCGGCAATGGCACACAATGGCAAAACAACCAGCCAATCATATTAATTAGTGCACATGCATCAAAAAATTGTTGAATGACCCTTTATGTCATAACAATCACTTTATCACTTGGCTCCTGATTGGCTTAAAGTTTATCATTAAGGTTTTGAATTTGGATCAGTAACATCTTTATCTAAAATCAATTAACCTATAATTTTCTAATTCAAATTCAGTTGATCACCAAGTTGTTGTTAATATTTTCACAAGGGGCTGTGCAAAGTGCTAAAAATAACTGTGTTCTGGATCTAGATACACGACATAGTAAATATATGATTTTATAGAAATAAGCTGAACATAAAGAATATAGCCAACTATAAACAAAGAGAACATGAAAAATTGAGATGAAAAATAAAGATAATATAAATAGAAAATGTTTGGCAACAGGGGGTTTATTGGGGCGGGGAAGAGTGATGCCTAGGAGGTAGAATAGCGTGGGAAGGAAGATGTAGAGGCAGTGCTAGACTGGGGGGTCTGGGATTGGGTGAGTTGGTCTTAAAAGTGAGGGGTGTTGGTAGCGGGCGTGGAGGCAGGAGGATTTTGCGTGATGGCTGCCATATACAACTTGTCATATTCCTTGTCTGTCATTGGCTTGATTGGCTGATAGGTGACTGTGGCACGGGGTGGGAGGCGCTTATCCTTACGTGATTGGTTGCTCATGTTCACGTGGAAAACCATTTGGGCAAACAAGTCAGCCACTGTTTGGTGCCCAAAGAGAGAATTGTGGCCAATGATCCCAAGATAGAGGTTGTTGAAAGCCTGAAGGCGGCGCTCCCAGAGTGTATCTCCAATATTAAAGAACACAACATCAGCCAGATGCATGTCAGTGTGACCAGCTGGGTACACAGAGGCCTGGTGCCCGCGTTCCTGGATGGCATCAAGGGCGGTGGAGCTACCCTCCATCTGGTGGCTCAAGAAACCCTGGTACTTGGAATTTGAGCCATCCCAGGAGTTGAGTAATACACCAAGGATGTTGCTGTACAAGTAGCCATCAATGAAATCTGGGTTTGTCTAATAGTAGACAAAACCCTTGGCTAAAACAGCCAGAAACACACTAATAAATGTCCCCTTCTTGACCTTCTTCCTTCTATTATTGGCAGCAGCTTTTCTTTGCTCACCAAAATTTTCAAACACAATTGATAACTTGTAGTACAAGACAAACATGATATCATCTGTTAGACTAGTCAGGCATTGGACTAGGGTTGATTTGATGGCAGTGTTATACAGGGAATCCTCAGTGCCATCCCATTGGTTGCTGGCAAAATTGGTAAGAACCCGTATGGAAGCCACCTTCCCATACATCCAGAGCTGCACCATGCACTTGGAGACCCATATGTTATGGTGCGCAAGCTACTTCCAGACCTGGGTCAAGGGAAGCTTGGGGTCCCACTGGAGGAGGTCAAGCATGATTGGGTATGCCTCATATATTTGTGACTTGGGGGCCTTCTTGGGCTTCTTGGCCGTCCCAATCAGATAATCCCTGTTCATCAGGTTGTTGAATTCCCGCATGACAGTAGCTTGGGTAAATTGCAACTGGGCGGCAATCTGTTCCCAGGACAGACCCTGTAGATTCAGTGCCATAATTTCCTGAAGAATTTAGGTGATGGTGATTTGTTGCTTGGGGCACTGGGCCAGGGGAGCTGAAGCCTGGTTGGCTGTAGGGGGAAGGTTGGGTGGTGGCAGGAAGTTGTTCCAAATCAAGGTTGCCATCCTTATTGGTTGGTTGGTGGGCAGCTTGTGTGGGGGTGGGTACAGGAGCAGGGGCAGAGCTAGACACTAAGTGACTACTGAATAAGTCAAATCCATATGGGTCAGGGGTCAGTAACAGATCAGCTTCCTTGTTACCTGCCTCAAAGGCTTGGGTGTAAACAGGTGCCTCCACGTTCTGAGCCTTGCCTCCATTGAAGCTGGCTTGGCTGCTGTTGGCTTAGCTACTGGTGCCATCAAAGATATTGCTAGTAAAACCATTGTAAAAAACCTAGGATAAAATCACTAAAAGTAGAAATTTTAAAAATTAATGATTTATTTTTATTTTAATATCAAGTAAATATTTGGAAGGTTCTCAAAACCATTCCATACAAATCAGGAGCCATGAAAATGGATAAAATGCCTCTGTTCCTAAATTGGATAGCTGCTGATTGGCTGTTAAACTGTTATATTTCTATTTTAAGCTGCTCATACTACACATCTTGTGTGAGTTCATTTTGTTTTGTGCTTATGGAATCTTGCTTCTAGATTGCTCAAATTTTGTTTCAGTTTAGTCCTTTTGTTGGTGCCACATATGAGTCCTGCTTGGATTATAATATACTCCGGAATAGCATCCATCCATTTCACTTGTTGTGTCAGTTCATTTTGTTTGTGGTTTGAACTACACCGCTTGATGTTTGATATAATTTTTGTCAAAACCGCAGGCTCAACCCACCAACAAGGTTCCAATCAAGCGGGTTTGTGACCTGCAATCCAATTACCCAGTCACCCAAAGCCAGACTAGGAAGTCAACTCGAATTACTAAATCTATCAACATGAACAGATGATGATCCTTCACAGTGGATATCTTGATTTGGCACTTGACTCATTATCAGGATCAAGCCACCCCCTCTTCCATCCAGCCGTGTGATCACCAATCATGTTCCTACTATCCATTGACTCACAATAGCTATATAGTCACTATCTTGCAATAAAGATTATTATCTATCTTCTAAATATTTTTCCCCATATAACTCTGCTAAAACAGCACGGTTACAACACTATCATTTTGATTTTCTTCACCTCCTGGGAAATCATGGTTTTTGAATTCTTGAGGACAGGAGTTCAATAAACACCATATTAAATAGGTACCAGCTTTTATTTTATGCCAGGTTGGCTTCAGCCCAATTCCCCACAAATCTAGTAGTAGCTCTAATGGCGCCAAGGGAATTATTTTGGGACAGAGGTGCTGGGGTAGACAATTGGTGCAGCTTGGCTTGTATTTTTGTATCCAGAGAGCTACATGTTTTCAGTAGATACATTCAAAGCTTCAACTCCCTGATATTTGGAGTTGCTAGACACTGTGTGTGATATTTCTGATGCACCTTGGCATGGATGGTTATTCATAGCTCCTCTAGCATTAAGTTAGATGATTTTTCAATTAGAAAGAGGACATTTTGAAGATGATATATCATCTGGATCAGTTTTCTGCTCTTTTTACTCTCTCTAACCTGTAGAGAGTACTAAATTCTTATCAGGGTACCACATTCAGGTAGAGGGCTCATTGGCCTTGACATCTGATATAGGTTGGCAGGAGGAGGATAAGGCCCATCATAAGGGTGGATTCTAAAATGAAGAGGTAAGAGGCTGGGTGGCCTAAAAGGGCCCAGGGATTAGTAGTGGGTACCAGGGTGTCAGCTAGTTCTGCAATGGTGATATAGGCTATGCCCATATATCAGTTAGCAGCAGATGGCAACAGGTCTAGGCTAAGCAATAAGGCATTAGGCTTGGGAGTAAGAGGAGGTTCCATTTCAGTTTGGTAAGCTGGGAGATGGTTTTATCTTTCACTGAATAGTGCAGTAGGATGCTTGTAACAATATTTGTTTTGTTCACCTCTTGGGGAAGATATCCAAGATGACACAGCGGGAAGCCTTTAATATAAAAGGGTTGAGGTTTGAAGCTAGCCTTTTGTTGGCCTTCAGGGCAAAATTAAGAAAACATACATTAATTTCCTGGAGATATAAAAGATAGTTTTCCTTTAGAAAAAGAGAAGGATAATGTGAAGATTATAAAAGCCAACAAAAATGTGGACAAAGTTTTCTTTATTTATAGGAATAATTATACTTATATAGAAGACTGAGAGCAGGGACTGTTCATTAGATAGACAAAGGGGCTAGTTGGGTTTGAAATTTTATCAGGATCAGAATAACTAATCAATACAGTCTGGAATGTGTGGACATTGCAGTCAACCCATTTAAGGAAATGGGGCAACTTTAAACTCAAAAGTGAACCCAACTAGATCTTTACAAGTATTGCAATTTTAGGGCCATATCAAAATAGTATTAATGGGCAATTTATAACAAACTCCTTTGCAATAGAATTTCTGTGGGGCTCTTAGTCTAGCCAAGGAGTTAAAATGAAGTATATTGTCCAAGGTAAACTCCTTGTACTCAGGCTTGAAGGGATACTCAGAAAAATATACTAGGCCTTGATGTGCACCTGGCAGACAATAAAACTTGGCCTTGGTATCAGGAACTTCTGCAGACAGGTGTGACAACAGGCCAAGTTTTTCTGTTGGAACAGTAGTGAAGTGGAAAACAACCAAAACTGAATACAGAATAAAATGGTAGAAGCAAGGTCCCACATTCCCATTTATTTCAAAATGATGATATCACTTCAAGTGTCAAGAATGACATTTTAATACTTGTATTAAAAACCCCAGGATCAAACCCTGTGCCCTTGGAGATGACTTGTGTTAACCAGGATGGACAAGGACCTGCCAGCCTGCTAGTTGAGTCAAACCCTAGCCCTCAAAAGATGTCTTGCACCAATCAGAATGAACAGAGACCAACCAGGTATCAAGACTGACATTTCAATACTTGTATCAAAAGCCCCAGAATCAGACCCTGGCCCCCTGAAGATAACTTGTGTCAACCAGGATGGACAGGGACCTGCTAACCTGTTGAGTCACAGACTTGAGTTATTGAATTACTCCATGACCCGCCAGCTTATTAAAGGAGATTCTCCAAATAGTCACCAGATTGCTGCCAACCTCATGCCAATGAGGACCCAGACCTACTCAGAGGTTGTAGTTTTCCTAAAGGAGGTAAGACAAGGCCTGATACTAGCCCTGCCAATGAGCACCAGCTGCTGTCAGTCCCCAGTCCAGAATGGCAACACAATTGGCCAACCCAGGTGATGTAGTGAACAGAAGCAGCAGAACAAAGCATTAACACTTCTGTTTGCCTGAGATGGTCCAACCAGGATCCTCTGCACTCAAAACCCTGCCCCAAGGTCAACGCCCTGCCAGCAAAATGCCCACAGGCTTGAAGTCCGCGTAAATTGAATAAGCAAAATTATATGTATAAAAACTCCAGCAGTATGTGGATAACCATATTGTCATTTTTGATAATAAAGATTTATGAACCTCTGGTTCCAGCAAATTATACCCTATTTAGTTTTAGTGATCTTTCATCTCAACTCTGGCCCAGTAGACAACCAGGCAGCCTCCCACTCTAGAGACTAACCCACTGAATCACCCTGGGCACTATACTGTACCCCTGGAGCCCCCTTTGGACCTGTGCATTTCACTAAATATCCACCAAACCCCACCTACTCCAAGTTCAACTTGGAGAACATACTCATTGCTGACCCCTTGGCAAGGACTAGAGAGACCAAAACTATAGGTTGCAAAGGAAAGTGGTATGTGAGGCTGCCAAGATTGTCAAAGACAAGTATAATTACCTGCCTACTTTGTCCCCATGACTCCCTCCTTAACCCCACAACCTACCTGCTCAATGGAACCCCCCATCGCTGCTGAGACCATGTTCACCCAGCTGTTTGGAGTACTCTAACTTACTCTGAAAGGCTTGGTGGACTACATGGTGCCCAACTCTGGCCCTTACTTGGGTGGTCCCTATATTATGTTATCAAGTTTTCATCCATCCTATGGTGGGCATTACCCACTGGCCCAGCAGTACCCCACCCTGAGTCACCCAATACCTCTACCTATGCCTGGCTTCCTGAAATCAAGGATGGCTTTCAGTTTTTAAATAGCAAAGTCTGCTTGATGATTTAGCTTGACTCCAGTCACAAGCTAACTGAGCCTTACTTGGTTCATCTGGGCCAAGAGCTCTAGAATCATGTTGCTCTTCATTCTGAGCATCCTCCTGTTGTGAAATGATCATATACCAGTGGATTTTCAACAGTTCAGAGGTAGCCTCTTCATTACCCATCATGATTGCTTCATTCACATATTTTGACTTGTTGGCAGGTGCTTGGTGGGATACTTCCATCATGATGAACTGGATAAAATCTGGGCCTGCAACTTGCTTATTGAATGACCCCAAAAAGTGCTGCCAGGTGACCCCAACTTCTGCTAATTCATCAACAACAGTTGCAGGATTCAACCTTTCAAGCCAAGCATCAGATCCTGCTTCTGGTGGATTGTCAACCATGACAGGGATTGTCAGGAATGACAATTTGGATGCTCCTAAATCTCAAAATACAGAGCCAGAGTCAAGCCCTGGACAAAACCCTTTGTGGACCGCCAGACCCATAGGCTGGGAACCCAATAACCCACTAGTGATTGATTAAGTTGTTGCCAGCCCGCCAGGACCCAAACCCTTAGCCGTCCTGCAGGATTCTGCAAGCAAACCGCCAGTGCAAGATGTTGGGAATTTCCCTGAGGTGTCAACACCTGACACTGGTGGTTTTCTTGGTAAAATGCACAAGTTTCTCAATGAGAGTTATTCCAAACTCCCCCAAAGCCCTGGAGGAGGAACTAAACCTGAAGAGGCACCCAATACCCAAATTGACAAACAGAAGGATTTGAAGTCTTCTTGTCCCAAAGCAGCCAGTGGCAAACTGCCAGTGCTGAGCGCCACACTGCCATCTAAGACTCTCAATGCCAACCCACCCAAGCCCAGAAAACCCAACCAGGAGTTGAAGCCTGGCAGTGTGGTATAAATACCTGCCAGGCCAAGATCAATCCCCATTGTCATTTTTAAATAAAGGTTATGAGAGATTGGTTTCCTCAATTATTGCTGTATTTTATTCTTGTCATCTGCCAGTTAACTCAAAGATAATCTGACCCTCCTACCAGCTACGTACTGCCCGCCAGGTGCTCCCTTTAGTTCTGTCCATTTTACAGAGTACCCCTTGAAGCCTGAGTACAAGGACTACACCACCAACAACATACTAGCCCAGGATCCCTTGGCCAGAACTACAGAGTTAACCAGATACAACCGAGAAGGCCTTTGGTACGTTACCAAACCCTGCCTGTCCAGAGATAAATAAAACTTCCTTCCTGCCTACCAAATAGACATGGAACCACCTGTCACCCCCAAACCCATGCCTGCTGCTGCCATCAAGCTCCCGCTGGACCATATCAACAAGCTTTTTGGAATTGTATATATTACTCTCACGGGAGTAATAGATAATATTGTCCCCGCTGCTGGTCTGTGGTCGTGGGTTGGCAAGTCAATGTCCTACCTCATTAAGTTAGCACCAATCCTTTGGTGGGCCCTGCTCTTCCAGTCTGCTACCTGCCAGTTCTCAAACGCTAGCGAGCCGGCAGATCAGGGTTGGTTCCCTGACAGGGATGGCTGTACGCTGATTAGGCACCTACAGTAGTCTAGATTGATCCCTTCTGTCCATACAATCAACCAGTTGCAAACACCTATCTGGTTCTGTTTGCTCATTGTCCAGCCACAAAAAACACAGGTGGCGGCCCAAGCACCCGCAGGGTCAGTGGATTCAATGGAGGATGGGTCTGGGTTCAATTCCGCTAGTTGGAAATTATCCATTGTTTTGGGAGAAATGACATTGGTGACACTTGTGGTGTTTTTCTGTGAAGTTATCTCTCTATTGTGTAGGCATGGATAACTATACTGTGCTACCACTGCTGAGTATATGCTTCCAATAACTATATGATACAATAAAAGAGTTGGAATTGAAAGGGATTGATACCCTTATTGAATTTATAAAGAAGGTTTATATAGCTGAAAATATGCCACATAGGGTCTGTGTAGATAATGTGGGGTGGATGGATGGGCCCCCATGAAGAATATGGGTTGGTCCTAGTAAATATCTGTATAGGGTCTCCAGGCCACTTCCTGCTTGGTGCTTTGAGGGATTTCTTGATAAGATGGTTCCCTGAGAGGAAGTAATCAAAGATACAGTAAACCTGTAAATGTTCTTTTAATAACACAAATTTTAGGGGAAATTATTCAACCATGATAAGGAGATATCATTTTATTTAAAGAATGTACAGATGACTATATACATGTTTAGTAATCAGGCAAGATAGGGATGGCCCTCAGAAGCCAGTGGTGCCCCTCAAATACTTTATAACCAGGTGATGCTGAGCAAGTATATGTGATATTGGTGCTTGAGGGTACCTCCTGATACCATGATGGGTTTAGTGTTTGATTATTATATCTGGAGGGTCAAGTTATAACCTGATCTACCCTTTGAGGGGTAGGGTATGGTGGCTTATTTTATCAAGCTATATTTGAGATTTGTACTTGAGATGATCTGAATGCTCCAGCCATGTTTCTTGTTTTGCAACCAAGGTTGACAGCTTGTCTGAAAACATATCTCATGACATGCAGGAGGTGCCCATAGGGTCACCCCATGATGTATCTAATGATATGATTCCTTCTGCTTCAGATGTCAAGAAATGGGCAATATCCCAAATTAGGATTAAAGCCAATTCCAGATGGTGATCCTTTGATAAGTTATTTGTAACTCAAACTATACTTGCCACAATGCCACTCTCATGTGGACTGGTGGCTACTGTTTACAGTATAATAATGTAAGTTCTAAATAAAGCTATTATCTTATTATTAATATCTGTCCTTTCCTCTTGAAATGCTGTCTTCCCCAATCCAAAATACTTAAACAATTATAGTTCAGGTGCAACACTTTTAACTTTTAAAAAAGCTCAGGCCATGGTGCTAATCTGGGAAAGTTCAGGTGGATATGAGGACTCTGTATAAGCTATAGTACATACCCATTTGCTTAAGATGGGGTTGAAATTGATCTAGAGAGGGAATCTAGAGCATAGATAAGCTTTCCAATGTTGGCGTTATAAGAGTTAGAATAGTTTTTTATTTTGGTATTGAGTGCTCTTTGCTGGCTATATGGGAATGTATTTGAGCTTTTATAGTTGAATGCCTTGGTAGGTAGAAACACCCCTTAGTATACAGCTGGTGGGTTTTAGCTGGGGAGGCTGTGTTGAGAGGCAGTTGTATATTTAATGGGGGTCAGCTTCAGCTTCCAGTGGGCCAAGAAATCCTGGAGCTCGTGGTAGGTCTCGTGGTGCAGGGTCAACAGGACGAGCGGATTGAAGAAGGTCATGCTGAACAGTGCCACTACGGCAATTGATTCCAAGGTTTCTGACTGGAGAACTCTGGTGACGGCTTCTAGGATCAGGACAATGATGCTTGGAAGCATGACTACGTTGTAGATGATGACAAAGCTGATGATTTTGACATAAACAGTACGCGTCTGTTTATAGCGAAAGCCCCCAGGTTCAATCAACCGCAGTTCAGCCTCGTATAGCCGAGCAATACATGGATAACTTATGTTTACTGCTAGAACTGGCCAAGCAAACGAGACAAGAAGGAAGTAGCGGCAAAGCTCCACCACCTCACTTCCAGAATTCAGTGCAGGATACATCACAGACATGACCTGAGCATCCTCGTATTGACCTTGAGCAGCTACTGCAACCAACAGTCCAAGTATCACTACCTGGGGAACTACAAACAGCCCCCACCATGCTTTCATGCTCACCCGCTGCTTTAAAAATATAACCAAGAACCTCAGCGATGCCAAGGAACCCACACTCACTGCTGACAGCTGCAGAAGATATGTCGACACAATCCCCTTCCATTGTCCACTGACCAGCTCTCCTTTGCTTGTGCCGCTCAAGACAGATACTAAGAATGACTCCCCGAGTTTAAACGCCACCAGTACCAGGTCACTCATGGCCATAATCAGGGCAAGGGTCAAGTCCGGCTTCCGCACATCCTGGCGCACGATCACACACAGCGCAATCAAGTTGCACCCAAGCCCCATCACCATCACGACATGAAGCAGTATCGCCAGCATACACAAACCATGTCCTACATCTCCTGTTTTATGTCTATCTATGCCGCCACAGCTGCCCCAACCAATAGCTTTGCATCCACAAGGTTGGTTCTGAGCATTTATTTCTTATTCCGTTTGACTGATCAGTCGAAATCAAACTTGATTTAATAAAAAATCATTATTAAATAAATATTTAAATTATAAGCCCTTGATTCGATGTAGAAGTTGGCTCTAAATCGAGAACCTTTAGAAATAATTGATTCATTAGCAAGCTCCACCTGACCTCTCAAGTGACATTTCAATTAGAGCATGTCCGGTTTATAAAAAATATTTTTGAACGAACCATTAGGCTCGTTGAAGCCTATTGTCCAGTCAATTCACGCCGTTTTTGGACATTAATAAAATTATGTTCCCTTTAAAAATATTGCCCATTCAATTCGAACAACATTCCCATTACTGATACCCGCTTAGCTGTGTTGTGATGAATTCTAATTGGCTAAAAATATTTAGAAATCATTCCAGTCAGCTCAAATCAAAGTTTTGTAACTGAATTATATCCTCACTTCCTTAACTCCCAATAAACTATCTTTCTCTCTTTCACTACACTTTTGGTGCCTGTTGTAACTGATCCACAGAGGCAGGCACTGCTGCCTCCTGCTGTGGTTTGCCCTTGTATTCCCCTTTTTATATCTGTTGAATAACCATATTTGTTGTTCACTACAACAGCTACAGGATATCTCAGCCCTTCTGAATTAAAACGTTTGCTAGCTTGCCTAGCATCTCCATTCTAAACTGCATTTGCTAAGCTTAAATGTAATACTTCACTAAAGCCAATAATATCATTTGGCTATCAAAATACCCTACTTTTAAACTTTATGTCAAAAATCAAAAGATTGGGTGCCTTGGTTCCCAATTAGATTAGCACAGGAAGGATAACAATATGGTGATACTTATTTTATTGTAAGAAATTGGAGGTAGCTGTGTATTTGGCTAAACTAGTCCTATATACGGGAATAGGTGAAATAGGGATTATATTGTATTTTTATGGCAGTGAAGGTGTGAAGTTTGGGCTTGAGTGAAACACCTTATTTGCATTTACATGTAAACAAGGCTGATTACCAATAGCTTCATAACACTGCCTCTTCTAAATAACCCTTTCAAAGACTTTAGGGTGGGTTCTATTAAAATTTTCACCCAACAAGGTCTCATGGGGTTTGTTTTCTCTTGGGTTGCGGTCTCTGTAGGAGTGTGCCTCTTTACAATATCAACATTTCTCAGGGCAATTGTCAGAATTAGCAATCAGAACCCTCAATAATTAAAGGAATAAATGGGATGCTGGATCATCAAATTTGCTGCCCTTAATGAGGTATATTAAGATCACCCTTCCAGCTCACCCTCAAACCCAGACAAGTCCCCAATTTCCAATAAACCTAGGACTTATACCGGTGCAGTGAATTCCTCAAGTGTGATCAGACCCCAGCCAATCTGGGAGCAAGAGATCCAATTAGGAGACTACACCTTATCCAAGGATCATACAATTTCCCACCATCAGCAAAAATTCTGCCACCCAGCCTGAACTAAAAGCTTCTCAAGACAGTTATGAAGAACTAGGCCAGGAAGAGGTCCATAAGTCCAGTACTACCTAGCTGTGCTTTATGACTGGCCTGCCCAGACTCCTCAAAAACTGAGCCCAACAGAGCAATGCTCAAAAAGACCAGTATCAACACTCTGAAGCCCAAGCCCAAGGCTGTATCATCATTCTGAAATAAGTTTCTATGAACTATTGATTCACTCAAATTATCCCTTATCTTTTTATAATCCTTAATCATTTAAACTCTACTCCTTCTAGCCCAGAAGGCCCCCAGGTATCATGTCCAACCAACCAGCTGCCCTGTAAAGCAACTATGCCTTCTTGCCTGATTTCACCTTTGGCCTGATGCATTTTAAGAATATCACCAAGCCTCAACCATGAAGGACTTACATTAGAAAACCCCCTGCTGGCCAACCCCATAGAAATGAAAAAATGCCAGACAATTTTAACCAAGAAGGGATCTGGTACAACATCCTGCCACAAGTAAACAATAATACAACACAACCACTCACCAGCATATCTTGTACCCATAAGGCCACCCATCACTCCTAATCCTGGTCACACACCTATCATAAAGATGACTACAAATGACCTCACCAGCCAGCTCTTTGGAGTCATCTATATAACCCTAATTGGGTTAATTGACTTCATGGTACAATCCTCAAGGCCTTGATCCATAATAGGCCACTCTCACTTGTATATCATCAAGCTAGCCCCCATCTTATGGAAGGCCTTTCCATCTAGATCTGCCCCCTAGCCAGCCCAATTGCCTGGAAGACTCGCCTCTAGGGCCTGGAACACTGATAGCTTTATCTGAGAGATCTACAGATTTAGTCTCTTCAGGCCTTTTTTTGGGAGATGGGTTCCAGGCTTGTTGTGGACCTCACCATGAATGATGGATTTTCAGGCCAAATATAAGATATAACCAAAGATTCTCGCAATAAAGGGCAGCAAATAATAGATGTAGTTAGGTTACTATATTATTCAACACAAAGATAAGGTTGGGGCTGCTGTTCTGTTGCGGTTGACCATATTAGTCCTGGTATCCCAACTGTCAGTCAACCAAACATGCCCTGGGTAATAGCCCAAACCAAGGGCTAAACCAAACCTGGCAGCCATGCAGAGATCCATGACTGGTTAATATAGTATCACCACTCCTACCTTTGATTTAGCCTATTAGGTAAACCAAGAGCCTTCTTACTATTAAAGTCCCTTGGTGATCATCACTAACATCAGACTTTATCCCTCCGCTTTAATTGATGCATACTAGCAGGTGAAAGCATCTTGTCCATTTCCTCAACCTTCTTTGCCATTGGAAAAATCCCAGTCTGGATCACCTAATGGCCAAAGATCCAAGATGTTCCTTGAAGAAAGCACACTTCAATGGTTTTAGTTTGAGGCCAGCTTATTGAACTTTTAGGAACACTTCTTTGAGGTGGGCCAGGTGATCAGTAAAGGTAGCGTTAAAGACTGTTATATCATCCAAGTACACCAGGACACATAGGAGCTTCATATCACAAAGAATGGAGTCCATGGCCTGCTGAAAGGTAGCAGGGGCATTGCATAGTCCCGAGGCATACAGGTAGGCTCAAACAGCCCTTCAGACGTGATAAGCGCAGCTTTTTGCCTATCCTCCGGAGCAAGGCCAACTTGCCAGTAACCAGATGCCAAATCCATAGCTGAGAAGAACTTGAAGCCTCCAAGGTGGCAGAGTGCATCATTGATACACAGCAAGGGGTAAGAATCCTTCTTGGATTAGGAATTCAACCATCAATAGTCCATCACAATGTGATAAACACCATCTTTCTTCTTCATTATGAGCAAAGGGGAGCCCCATGGACTTTGAGAAGGAGCAAGTAACCCAGCGTCTAATAGTTGCTTGAGTTCCTTAGACACCTGAGCGTCTTCTACTTGACTATGGCGGTAAGCTTTAGCACAGAAGGGGGGAGCATCACCAGTATCAATCTGGTGAATAACACCTTTGGCTAGACCATAATCAGTGCTATCTTTAGCAAAGATATCTGAAAATTGATCTAGCAAATCAAGCACCTCCTTATGTTGTACTGGGGATAGCTGTGGGAAATCTTGTTCAGTGAACAAGGATAAGACATGCAGTTTATCCTCAGGTAGATTGAAGTCCTAGAATTTTCCAAAGGGGTGTAGAGAGATAAAATCAGGGGCATTCAACAACTTAACATAGCCAACAACCTGCCCTCTAGACACTTGTATGGAGAGAGCGGTTAAGTTGGCAACCAGCAATTGAACGGGGTCTTTATGAGAGACATCCAAGATTCCTGGGCATAGGTAGGGTTTGTTGCGTCCTAGTGAGGGAGGAGAGTATAACTCTAGAAACTTACGCTCAGGTAGCTCATATGATATTTGGGAGTCTAGGGTAGCTTGAGACCCAGGGGAATGTTTACAGCAGAAGTGGCCAAGAAAGGAATCCCTTCAGACTCAGGGCAAGCCATATGAGGACACTTAATGTTGGATAAATATGTATGGTATTTTAGGGCAAAACCACCAGTGGGATATTCTAAGGCACACATCTTGAGGCGCTTCCTGGGGACTTTAACAGGATCTGTCATGGCCTGGGGAACTCCCAGGGGAACCTTTGGTCAAGGGGAAGGGTCGAGCCTGGAAGGCCCAGTAGATGACGGGGGCCATCCACATCACATAATTGGCAGCAGTAGCCCAAGGATGCCACACTCCCATGTAGGGTATCACTTGCTCAGTGAGCCCCAGCATGGTCAAATAGGCAAATCCAATCTTACTGTAGTCATACAATGAAGCAGAAGGAATGAGAGGAAGTTCTCCTGTGGTGGCACTCATGATCAGGCTTGGCTGGGCAAGTTGTTGGAGCAGAGGAACACCAGGAAAGGAGGGGCGCGGTGCGGGAGCAGGAATTAATTCTTGGTCCAGCACTCTAGGAGATGGGGTAAGGGCTGGCGGTGGTTGGAAGCAGCTAGAAGCTGCTCTGTTTCCCAGCGCTGGCATTGGTACTGGAGGTACTCTCTGTTTGAAAGCACCAGCAGTATAAAATCTGTAATAATGTAATAAACCCCTGCAAAGTATAAATGCTCAGTGTGCATTAACCAACAAAGTTTATTAGATGAAGATGTCAACAAAGAAAGGGGATGCCAGTGTTCCCAGCTATATCCTGCTGGGAAACTGCAATTGGACTTACTGGCAACTTCTTATTGGTTGCCAATAGGTTGTTCTCAAGCTGGGCCCCATTGGTGACTCCTGATTTATCAGTTAGATGGATCCTTTCATTTTTTTGCCCTGGGGAAGCTGGTAGGGGAATTTTGGGCCATTTGGCAACCCAAGTCCCCAATTCTGGGTTTCAGAGGGTGTAGGCTAATTAAAATATTTTTTGAATGGCTTTTGGACAGTTTCCAATTGCCCCCAGGCTTGGCCTTGACCAGGGATTAATTCCCCACTTGGACTTAAAGTTTCCTTTGGGTAAATCTGTGTAATCAACAACACAATTGATTGGTTGCACAATTGCTCAATTGCAAGCATTGAGCCTATGTAACATAGGGGTTTGTCTGGCCCATTCTGGGCCCTGACATCATCCCCCACCATAGTTGAGCTCTTACAGCTTGTTGTAACTGTGCTGTTTTAGCAGAGTTACAAGGGGAAAATATTTAGAGGATAGATAATAATCTTTATTGTGAGATAGTGATTATATAGCTATTGTGAATCAATGGATAGCAGGAACATGATTGGTGATCACACGGCTGGATGAAAGAGGGGGTGGCTTGATCCTGCTAATGAGTCAAGGGCCAAATTGAGGTATCCACTGCGAGGGATCATCATTTGTTCATGTTGATTGATTTGGTAATCCGAGTTGACTTCCTGGTCTGGCTTCAAGTGACCGGGTAATTGGATTGCGGGTCACAAACCCGCTTGGTTAGAATCTTGCTAGCGGGTCGAGCCTGCGGTTTTGACACCCCCCGGCTGAAAGTTGGCCTCCTCAGGGGGCAGGTTGTCAGGGAGGTTGTCAGGAGCCCAGGCGCCATATTGAACCAGTTGTTGTTTGGTGGCTGGCAGGGCAGTTTCTTGTTGTTTCTGTCTTGCTTTGCAAGGTTGTAGGCGGTTGTGGTGTGATGTCTTGTCTTGCTTGCGTTTCCTGAGCCCTTGCACAAGGTAAGTGTTATTGTTGTTTACCTTTAGGATTATTACTGCCCCTACTTTTTTGGGTTGTAGTTTGCTTTTGTCAACATTCATGACCCAGACTTTGTCCCCAACTTCATGTCTCTGGCAGATGAGTACAAAGGTTTTTTGTAAGTGTTCCTTTTCTTTGGCTGCTTGTTTGCTGTTGGCCTCTATTACTTGAGGATCAGGGCGAGGGGGGACTTGACTTGAATTTCCAGTTTGGGTCCTGTCAATACTTGAATGATATTAGGCTGTGTGCCGTATACCAGTTCAAATGGGCTTTTCCCGGTGGATCTGTTCACTTGGGTTTGGCACACAAGTAATGCAGTTGATAGCTGCTTATACCAGTCTTCAGGTCTCCTGGCAGTGAGTTTGGCTAAGGCTTGCACAAGGCTACCATTAAGCCGCTCTACGCGTCCATTGGCCTGTGGATGGTATGGTGTTATGACGGTGTGTTTTACCCCATTTTTGGCGAGGTACACGTTGGTGTTTTTGGAGGTCAATTCTTTGCCCCCATCGGTTATCAGGAGTTCTGGCTTTCCAAACCTGCTGATTATTTCCTTGCCAATGAATTGTCAGACGTTGTTACTGGTGTGTGTTTTCACCGCTTGGGCTACTGGCCACCTTGTTGCAAAATTGATGGCTGTGATGATGTACTTTTTGTTGTTGTGCTTTCCTGGCATGGGGCCCACAATGTCCAGAGCCCATACCTTGAACGGTAGTTGGGTTTGAATGGGGAGTATAGATTTAGGCGGGGTTTTGCTTCTGGCAAACTTTCCGCAGACCTCACACTGTTCTAGCACTTCCTGGACATTGCGGTATAAGGTTGGCCACCAGGCTTTATGTTTTAGGAATTCATATAGATTTTGGCTCTTAGTATGTTCAAGATCTCTGTGGTAGCAAAGAATGGTATCAACTTTTTGATGTGTGGGAATGTAGGGAATGGTTGTACCATCCAACATCTTTCTATGAAGAGTCCCATATACATCAGCAAAGAGGTGTTCATTCTTGATGACCGTTTCTTTGGTGATATTGGTTGTGCCTGCAGGGAACCCTTTGTCTTTTGTACAGAGCACTAGGAGAGGCCAGTCTGGGTCAAGCCCATTTTCACCCCTAGAAGCGCGGACATACAGGCAGGACAGGGCGTCCACCATGGCAAGTTTGGCCCTGGGCCTATATTGGATGAGCATGTTAAACCTTTCTAGGATTTCCATCCACCACACTTGACAGCGTGACAAGTTTGCCTGTGTCTTGAAATAGATGAGCAACTTATGATCAGTTAGTGCTGTGAATTCTTCCTGCCGTTCCAGGTAACAGCGCCATTTGACTAGGCAGTGTACAATGGCCAGTAGTTCTTTGTCATGGATAGGGTATTGACACTTGCTATCTGTCAGCTTGCGCAGCTTGTAGGCTACAGGCAGGAAATCACCGTCACTATTCTTAATTTGCAACACCCCCAATGGATGCATCTGAAGCGTTGGTTTCCATCTGATACTCTCCATCTCATTTGGGGTAATGTAAGATGGGCACTGTCGTGAGCTTTTCCTTGAGACGTCTGAAACAGAGGTCACGTTGGGGGATCCATACAAACTTGGACTTGGCGCCTGTTATGGCAGACAAGGGGGCAGTCAAGACGCCACAGTCAGGTATGAAACTTTGTACATAGGCCACCATCCCCAAGAAAGTGCGTAGTTCTGACTTGTCCTTGGGGGTTGGCATTTTGCAGATGGCTTGTATCTTCTGACTGTTGGGTTTGATGCCGTCCTTTGAGACTATGTGTCCCAAGAAGGGTAGTTGCTCCTGGAAGAACTGGCATTTAGAGGGTTTGGCCAACAGTTTGTGTTGTGCCAGGATTGCGAAGACTTCCTCCAGGTCCTTGTGATGCTGTTCCACCAAGGGGCTGTAGATAATGATATTGTCCAGGTACACAAGGGCGTGTTTGCCTATGTGTGGCACAAACACTTTGTTCATGAAGGTTACAAAGGTGAACAGGGCATTGGTCATGCCAAAGTTGAGTACCACACATTTGTAGGAGCTGTACTTAGTGCGGAAGGCTGTCTTGGGGATGTCTTCCTCCTTGATGCGGATCTGGTTGTAGCCCGCGGTTAGATCAATCTTGGAGAAGACAGAGGCTCCTCCCAAGGCGTCAAAGAGATTATCAATTAGTGGTAAGGGGTAACAATTCTTGATAGTGACTTTGTTCAAGGCGCAGTAGTCTGTGACCAGGCGTAAGGTACCGTCCTTTTTGGCCACAAAGAATACGGCAGCCCCAAAGAGAGACTGTGAGGGGCAGATAGGTCCTTTTTCCAGTGCCTCCTTGAGATAGGCGCGTAGAGCGTTGTCCTTGTTTGGGGTTAGTTGATAGATGAGACATGCCTTGGGTACAGCCCCCTTGAGTTAGATAGAGTGTTGAATGTGTTTCTCAGGGGGTAGCCCAGGTAACGCCTCCTTAAAGATTTCTGGGTGACGGGCCACAATGTTGCGGTCTTGCGGCGTGGAGGTGCCCTGGTGGTCCTTGAAGTGTATGATTTCATACTGACAGGAGTCCCAGTCAATAGCTTTTGGGTTTTCCTTTTCATCCAAAGTCTCTGTGGTGCGTACAAAGACATGGTCTTGTAGGAGTTGGTCTACAGAGTCTGGGTAGATTTGATGGTTGACACCTTTGCGCTTGATGGTCAGCACTGAGGTTACCCAGTCCACGTGGGGGTTGTTTCTCTGCAACCAGTCTAGTTCCAGTAAAATGTCAAACTTAGGAAAGTTGATGACGGGACCTTGGATGGTGGAGTGGAGGTTCTTGAGCATGACAGAGAAGGGGGCAGTTTCCTTTGTCATGGCAATGTGATGTTCATCAGCCAGGACCACATTTTTAATCCGCAAAGGATTAGTGGCCAGCTTGAATTTATCCACAAAGCTGCTGTTGACTAAAGTTTGATCTGCGCCTGAGTCCAAGAGTGCTGAGCCTGTGTAAATGCAAAAGCGGAAAGGGTAAGACATCAATTTATTGGGATGTCTGGTGATGGTGTACAGTACCAGGTCTTCCGAGGGCACTTGGATCATTGGGCATTGGGCATTGGTCCACGTCCTTGGGTCAGTATTCATTGTTGGGCAAGTCAGGAGTTGTGTGGGGAGAGCTTGGCTTGCTTAGTGCTCTCCCCGGGCTTTTCCCTCATCTTGGTTGCCTTGGGTGGCAGTGACACAGAAATGGGTACAATTTGATTGGCCGTTATTCCCATTCCCATTCCCATTCAAACCCATGGGTTTGTGGTTGTTGTTGTTGCCATTACCTCCAGGAGGTGGTTGCAAGGAGCGCCCACTTGAATGTGAGTCCTTGGGTCTCTCTTGTTTCCCAGTCTGTGCCTTGTGCAGAGTGTTGGAGGGTTTCCCCGCTTTTTCTGCTTCACAGTACAGGCTTTGTAGGTTGGTAACTTGGTCCAGGTTCACATGTCTCATCATGCGCAGCTTGAGAGCGTCATAGTACATGAGGTGTGTTGCTGGGGTGTCAAAGGCCATGTTGGATGGGGCGGAGAGACAGAATTCCTTGTAGGCGCGGGTGAGTTCCTTCACGGTGCCTGTCTGAGTCATGTTCTTTACTTGGCGTATGATCATGAGCGCTGTATCCTTGAGCACAAACCTCGCCAAGAAGTCCTGTTTGAAGGTGTCCCAGTTCTTGTCCGTGTGCTCTTTATGCCATTTGTCACACCAGGTGCCAGCGTCATGGGTCAGGCAAATAGAAATCTCCGCAATCCAAAACCGCTGTGGGAACTCCATCTGAGCCAACTTGCTTTGGGAGGACTGGATCCATGTGGCAGCATTGTTGTTGTTGGCCCCTGCAAAGGGTTCCAAGGCAGTGCTGCAAAGTCTTTGTGCAACATAGGAAGGCATGGTGGTCTTGTCAGCTGGTTGTGGCATTGATGAGGGTGCCTGAAAGAACCCTAGAGTGGACATGGCATTGAAGGCAGGTAGCGGGATTACTGTGTTTTGGTAGAGAACAAAACCATCAGGTATCTTGGTACCAGGCGTATACAGCGTCCAGTTGGGTGGGAGGCCAGACATAATTCTGTTGAGGATTTTTTGGCTGCGGCGTGTGTGGGCAACAGGCGGAATTTTTCAAGATAAGGTAGGATGGAGAACCTACCTGTGCTACCAATGTTGTAACTGTGCTGTTTTAGCAGAGTTACAAGGGGAAAATATTTAGAGGATAGATAATAATCTTTATTGTGAGATAGTGATTATATAGCTATTGTGAATCAATGGATAGCAGGAACATGATTGGTGATCACACGGCTGGATGAAAGAGGGGGTGGCTTGATCCTGCTAATGAGTCAAGTGCCAAATTGAGGTATCCACTGTGAGGGATCATCATTTGTTCATGTTGATTGATTTGGTAATCCAAGTTGACTTCCTGGTCTGGCTTTGAGTGACCGGGTAATCAGATTGCGGGTCATAAACCCGCTTGGTTAGAACCTTGCTGGCGGGTCAAGCCTGCGGTTTTGACAAGCTTAACTCTGGATGCCCGGTCTTGTATGTAGTCAGGAGGACACTAGCATTGGTGAGGTTATCTTCAGGTTCCCAGGTATTCTCTTTGGGTGGGTAACCTTTCCATTTGATCAAGTAGTGTAGTTGTCAATATCTCATCTTGTGGTCTAGAATCTGTTTGACCTCATGCTCTAGAAAGCTTCCTACTTTGAGCGGGGGAGGGCAGTGCAAACAACTTGATGAGGGTGTGAGGTACCTTTCTTCTTGGACAATAGTGATCAGTGAAAGATGTAATGGATCTTCCAGTTAGACAGGAGCTCTAATTTGTAAGCTACTTCTCCTATGCGTTGCAAAACTTTGTATGGTCCAGTTTTCCTAGGGCTGAGGCTTGCACATGGCGCTGTAGTCTTGATATTTCTGGCGCTGAGGTAAACCATGTCCCCAAATTCTATCAATGGTCCAGGGCTTCTCCTCTTGTTGGCAAAGTCTTTGAAGCTCTGTACGGCTTGCTTCAGGTTTTTAGCACACTCTTCTTGGGTGGTATGGATGGTAGCCACCCAATCTTGTCCTTTGGGGTTGATGGACTCTTCTGTGGGGAGGTGGTCCCAAGTAGGGTCAAATCTGTAGTTGGCCTTGAATGGAGAAATTTCTATAGAACTGTGGTCTTGATTTATTGTATTCAAATTGCGCCATGGGTAAGTGTTCAGTCCAGTTGTCTTGTTCTGTATTAACATAGCATTAGAGGTACTGTTCTAATACTTGGTTAACTCTTTCAGTTTATCTGTCACTTTGGGGGTGGTACACTGTGGATAGTGATCTCTTGATTCCCAGGTCTTGTAAGATTTGGGCCCAGAACTTGGATGTAAACTGGGGGCCACGGTCAGAGATAACTTCCTTGGGTAAGCCATGATTCATGAAAATGTGGTCCCAAAAGAGGGTGGCAGTCTCCTTGGCTGTCACATGAGTGGTGGTAGGAATGAAGTAACCCATCTTTGTGAATCTGTCAACAATCACAAGTATGGCATTGTAGCCTTTTGACTCTGAGAGCTCTATTATATAGTCCATAGATACTGACTTCCAAGGGCCTACTGCAATTTGGAGGGGTTAGAGCAAGCCTTCAGGTTTTTCTTGCTTGGGTTTAGAGCGGCCACATGTTTCACAACCATTAATGTATGTCTCTATCTCCAGCTTCATTCTTGGCCACATGTACGCTCTTTGGATACCCTTTAAGGTCTTGGTGCGGCCCAGGTGTCCAGCCATGGGGGAGTTGTGGTACTCCTTCAGAATCTCTAATCTCAGTGAACCTTCAGGTATGTAGGTTTGTCCATTTAGTTTTAGGAATCTTCCGTGTAGTGAATAACCTGCTCTTTAATATTTGCTGTCAATATTCTCAGCTAAGTCTTTCATGACAGTAATAAAGTGCTTGTCCAGGGTCTGAGCATGTTGGATTTCTTCTTTCCTACTAGCCAGGCCTAGAAATAAGAGCATTGGTTCCTGCATGTGTGGAGATAATAGTGATTGGGTGTTGAACTCCTCTATCTCTTTGGAACTGGGGAAGAAATCAGCTCTTTGACTCAAGGCGTTGAGTATAATGTTTATCTTCCCAGGTTTGTAATTGATCTTCAGGTTGTAGTTGGCTAGGAATAGTGCCCATCTGGCCTGACATTGGTTAAGTTGTTGTGGTTTGAAGAAGTAAGTCAGATTCTTGTGGTCTGTCATGATTTTCACTGGATGGGCAGCGTCACAAAGGTATCTTCTCCAATGAATCAGGGATTGGCTAATTGCCAGCATCTCTTTGTCATATATTGGGTAGTTCAGTTCTGGTGCAGTGAACTTCCTGGAGTAGTAAGATACAGGGTGAAGCTTACTATCATGCCCCTCCTGAAGTAACACCCCCCAAGGCAAAGTCTGAGGCATCAGTTTCTACCACAAATGGTTTAGCGTAGTTGGGCATAGAAAGGACTGGTGCAGAAACAAAGGCGTCCTTGAGTGTATTGAAGGCTGTGCGTGCTGTATTGTCCCACACAAAGGCGTGCTTTTTGGAGGTCAGGCGGGTCAAAGGGAGGCAGATGTAAGAAATTTTTTGGACAAATTCTCTGCAAAAGTTTGCCAGACCCAAGAAGCTCCGTACTTTCTTACAGTTAGTGGGCTCTGGCCATGATGTGACGGCCTCAATTTTGTCTGGTGAAGTGGCAAAACCCCCTTTCAGGACATGCTAGCCAAGGAATTTTACTTTGTCTGGAAAGAATTCACACTTGGGTAGCTTTACAAATAATCCATGATCCTGGAGTCTCTGCATTACCATTTGTAGGTGTTTTGTTTGTTCCTCAGGAGTTTAGCTATAGATGAGGATGTTGTCTAGGTAGGCTACACAGCACTGGTCCTTGAGGTCACCAAGCACTACGTCTACCATGGTTTGGAAGGTGCTGGGAGCATTGCAGAGGCCAAATGGCATAACCAAGTATTCAAATAGCCCTTGTCTTGTTTTGAAAGCCGTTTTCCATTTGTCTCCAGGCTTGATACGTATCTGATTGAAGGCATCCCTTAAGTCAACTTTGGAAAAGATGTTTGCTCCAGAGAGTTGATATGAAAGGTCTTCAGCGTTTGGAACAGGATATTGGTTCTTTACAGTAATCTTGTTGAGGTTTTGGTAGTTTACACAAGGCCTCAATTCTCTGCCCGTTTTCTTGACAAACAGCAGGGGAGACAAACAAGGGGATTTGGATACACGGATGTAGCCTTTCTTCAACATGGTGTCTAGGTATTCCCTGAGAGCCCCCTGCTCTTTCATGTTGCATCCATATACAGGGCCATGTTTGGGCTGGGTTCCAGGGATTAAGTTGATAGCATGGTCAGATCTGGTGTGCTTGGGGAGAGCTGTGGCCATGGCCTCAGAGAACACTGATTTCCATCTCTCTAAGCAGGTAGGTATTTCTCCTTTGCAAGGCGCCACCACCATGCTGTTCAATAGGGGAGATTTTTGGGTGGTCACATAGGGTAGCTTCCAGGTTGTACCTGCATGTACAAATTGCACCTGTTGGCTGGCATAGTCAATATTAAACTCATGCTCTACTCACCAATCAAATCCCAACACCACAGGTCAGGGCAACTTGTCCATTAATAAGAATTTTACCTTGATCTGGGCAAGACCCAGCTTCATAATAACACTTCCTTTACTCTCAAAGGAGGTGTCAGTAGACTTATTTCCTAGGGTGACCAGGGTGGGTTTATCTTCCAATTCTAGTCCCAATTTTTCAGCTAAGCCTTGTTCATTATAATTGTGGGTGGCTCCACTGTCCATGAGAGCTGGTATCTTAACTCCTGGTCTGAATACAACAAGGTGGTTTGGATAATAGGTTAAGACTGAGAAGAGCTGTTTATTGCAGAAATAGTGGGGTTCTGGGCATTGGAGCTTCTTGCAGGGCAGTCTTTGGACAGGTGGCTATTCTGATGGCAGTAGAAACATAAGCCTGCTTGTACATGGCGCTGGTATTCTTCCGGGGCCATGTTCAGGCAAGGGCGTGCAGAAGTTTGGTTTCCTTGTGGCTGGTAGTTTCTAGGGGGGCCCCATACTGTTGGGGCTGGCTGAAATCCATCCCGTGGGCTATGGCTAGGAGTTTGTCCTTGGGGAGGTCACAGCAGTGATGGCACATCAGGTTGGCGTGGTGATTATTCAGGCCATTTCTGAAGTGCAAGCCAGAGATGTTGTCAGGTACTTCAGCAGCTGCAGCCAGTCTCAAGAATCTCTGGATGTAAGCTTCCAGGTCATCTCTACCTTGTCTCAGGCAAAGAAGGCCCATATATGATTGTACTTTTGCTCCTGCGGGGGTGGTGGCACTATTCATACATTCCAGGAAGGCCTCATACAACAAGATTAAGTTGGGGTCCTCCTCCAGCAAGTTGAGGAAAACCTCTCTGGCGTCATCTATCAACTGTGCTGCCATCATCATCACCTTTTGGGTGTTGTCACAATAGTTCTCAGGGTGGGCCCTGAACAGGGCGTTAATCATGACCATGCCTTTCTTGAAGCTGGCTAGGTTCATCTTGGGTAGGTCAGGGAAACTGGTGGGTGCGTAGGCGTTCTGGTTTGAGGTAGATATGTTGACGTTCTGTACTTGTGCAGTACTTGGGTGGGATTCAGGTCTAGGTTTTTTGTGAGCAATTGTGCGGCAGGTGTAAAACTGGTAGGTGTAGTAAGCT
Organism: Entomophthora muscae; assembly: GCA_014839935.2. Classification (NCBI taxonomy): domain Eukaryota; kingdom Fungi; phylum Entomophthoromycota; class Entomophthoromycetes; order Entomophthorales; family Entomophthoraceae; genus Entomophthora; species Entomophthora muscae. The sequence goes on along the minus strand of QTSX02001493.1, from coordinate 100,009 downwards.
GCAATTATAAAAACAAACATACAAAGTGCCCCTATTATCAATTGAATATAGGGGCTCAGGCTTACAAGTTTGGATAGAGTTGACATACTGTCATGGCCTGGGGAACTCCCAGGGGAACCTTTGGTTGAGGGGAAGGGTCAAGCCTGGAAGGCCCAGTAGATGATGGGGGCCATCCACATCACATAATTGGCAGCAGTAGCCCAAGGATGCCACACTCCCATGTGAGGTATCACTTGCTTAGTGAGCCCCAGCATGGTCAAATAGGTGAATCCAAGCTTACTGTAGTCATACAATGAAGCAGAAGGAATGAGAGGAAGTTCTCCTGTGGCAGCGCTCATGGTCAGGCTTGGCTGGGCAAGTTGTTGGAGCAGAGGAACACCAGGAAAGGAGGGGCGCGGTGCGGGAGCAGGAATTAATTCTTGGTCCAGCACTCTAGGAGATGGGGTAAGGGCTGGCGGTGGTTGGTTGGAAGCAGCTAGAAGTTGCTCTGTTTCCCAGCGCTGGCGTTGGTACTGGAGATACTCTCTGTTTGAAAGCACCAGCAGTATAAAATCTGTAATAATGTAATAAACCCCTGCAAAGTATAAATGCTCAGTGTGCATTAACCAACAAAGTTTATTAGATGAAGATGTCACCAAAGAAAGGGGATGCCAGTGTTCCCAGCTATATCCTGCTGGGAAACTGCAATTGGACTTACTGGCAACTTCTTATTGGTTGCCAATAGGTTGTTCTCAAGCTGGGCCCCATTGGTGACTCCTGATTTGTCAGTTAGATAGATCCTTTCATTATTTTTGCCCTGGGGAAGCTGGTAGGGGAATTTTGGGCCATTTGGCAACCCAAGTCCCCAATTCTGGGTTTCAGAGGGTGTAGGCCAATTAAAATATTTTTTGAATGGCTTTTGGACGGTTTCCAATTGCCACCAGGCTTGGCCTTGACCAGGGATTAATTCCCCACTTGGACTTAAAGTTTCCTTTGGGTAAATCTGTGTAATCAACAACACAATTGATTGGTTGCACAATTGCTCAATTGCGGGCGTTGAACCTATGTAACATAGGGTTTTGTCTGGCCCGTTCTAGTCCCTGACAGGCTCCTCAAAGATTAAAGGGACTTCATACCCTAAAATAGAGAGATATCTGTCTTTTAAGTTGATGATCCCATTGTACTCCCTAAGGGATTGGGTACCAACTAGAAGATTGTAACTCTCATTATCCAGGACCACAGCAGGCGGGGCTAAGAGTAGTTTGCCAAACTGCATAGGGAGAACAGAGTATGCCTCTATAGCACGAGTCATAGATAGCCCAGCTGTACCATACAACTGGTGATAGTTAAGGTTGGGGTGAGTTTGAGCTTCTTGACAAGCTTTGAGGAGACAACATTAACAGGAGATCTGGTATCCAAGATGGCCTTGATCTTCACCTTTTGGATGGATATCTCTACACAAGTAGTGATACAACCAAAGGGTGGGAGGACGGCCAGGATATCTTGGGCTTCTGCTAGTTCCTTATCCCACTTCTTGATCATGCATCTCAAGCCCGGAAACTCCTCATAGACAATCTGGAGAGGAAGCAAGATGGAAAAATTCTTAAAAACAGCGTCAGCTACTTCAGCAGCTTCTTCAGAAGATTCTACAAGTACAGGAGACCTCTTAGCTTGTGTGAGGTAAGGGCAAGAGACAATCTCCCTGGCTTCAGGAAGCACCTGGCAGTTTTTGTAGTTTTACCAGAACATAGCTTATAAGGGACAGCAATGGTTTCAGGAACTGCTAGAACTGAATATTCATAGGCATTGGAATCATCAATGTCTGAGTTGTCCATATCAGAGCCATCAGAAATATCTTTAAACAGTAGCAGAATGGGAGGGGCTTTGGTGTCGGCGGGCTCAGAGTCTGCTACAGATGGGGGAATTAGAGGAGACTGGGAAGGATTTTCAACCAAGAGCGTCTCTGCCTCTAGGTTGACTGCTCTTTTCCCGCCTGATCCTTGGGATTGGCACCTTCAGCTCAAGGATTAGTACAGAATCAAGAGCGGTGACCTATATGGCCGCAGCTATGGCAACCTTGAGTCTAGGAGGGTTTTGTGAATTAATAGTAAGAATGTGTGGACCACAGGAAGATGAACCAGAGTTAGAGGCAGCTCAATTCTCACATACGGCAGCTCCAGAGTGGATCAAGTGCATAATGCTGTAGCAAAGTCTTTATGCTCTTCATCAAGGAGAGCATGGCCTTGTGAGCTTTGAAATGGAGGCCCAGAAGTTGATTAACTTTGAGGGCTTGAGTGCAGGCCATATAAGCTTCATGGGCTGTAAACTGTCTACTTGTTATCAATTGCTGTCCTTCCATGTAGAACCTGTCTGAAAACTCAGTCAGTTTCTCTTTGGGTTTGAAGGTGTGTGCATAAAAGTGCCCTTCTTCACTTCTAAACTAAGGTTGCCACCAAACTCATTGGTCAAAAGCGGTTTCATCTCTTCCCAAGTCTCAATTATGGGCAGCTCTGGCACCACCACCTCTTGACAGGTTGGGTGCAAGCAGGTTAGATTGTGCTCTTTCTTAAACTCATCTAAGGCCCTTTGCATGGCTGTTTTGTAGATGGTCAAGAATACTGCAATGGTGGATTTTTTAGGGTCAAAGACTTGTTTGAAGGTAGTTTTGAAGTGCGCTTCAGGGGTTGGGCCACCATTGTTGCTATCAAGCACATTTATACGCAGGGAGAATTCAGCAGCAGATTCCAAAGGGGGCTGTTGTGTCCACAACTGGCAAACACTCTCTTCAAGCGTAGTCAAAGCCTCAGAGGTGCGGGCACCCACAGTGTTGGTCAAGTCAGTCTGCAGTTTGGTAACATCTAAGCCTTGACCATGCCTGGCTATCACAGTAGAAAGCTCAGCCAACCAGGGGGTCAGAGAAGGTCCCAATGAGATGTAAGGTCTCATAGTTTGGGGAAGATGGTTGTAAACCAAAGCTTTAATACCGTTTATATTTATGTTGGTCAAATACAAAAAGATAGGTAAGGTCTGTAGCAATAACTAAACTAGGGCTCCTAGAAGCTTGTAGGAGGTAAAATAAGGGCTAAGGCAATTGATTAATCCTAAGAAAATAAAATAGAACCCAGTCTTAATGACTGAGGACTTGGTCAAGAAATCAATTTCTAAATCAGGGAATTGCTCACCACTAGTTGGAGGGTTAAAACTATCAATAATCAAATTGTGTGTATTATTATAGAAACTACCTAACTGATGAAATAGAAAGTCAAAAGGAATCATAAGATTGGAAAAATAAAGTTAAACTAAGATTAGAGAGAAAACACAAGCCACAAAACCTAACAAGTACCTTTTTTGAGGTGCAAGTCAAACAATCTCAACTTATTGTTGAGACTGGAAAACCAAGCCTTTTTATTGTGCACTGTTGATTTGAGGTGCAAAGAATGATGTAAAGAGTTAAACCAAAAATGGTTAAGAAGGCATGCATGAGATAAGGAAAATAAAACTTGCAGTTTAGCTTAGTTAAGCTAAACCCAGTAAAAGGGTGACCGGTAGGAGGAAAAGCGGTTGTGGCAACTGTCCTTTGGTGCTAGAGCGAGCAAAAATTCAGGAAAAACGGGTCCAAATCTCAAAAAACGAAAATTAAGAGTAAGACAAAAGTGAGCATTTTTGGACTAACTTCTCAAGGTTCAACAAATGGGTCCAGGGTTTGAAACCGGGTGCAAAGGTAAGGGAAGTTTGAAACTGATATTAATCAGTCTTTAGGTCATAACTAGGCCTTCATAAGGCCTATTTTGAAGCCCAAAGGTGGAAAAGAAAGGGGAAGGGAAGAGAAAGATCAATAGAATAAAATGAAGGCCATCTTAAAAACTTACAAGCCAAGGAACAGCAAGTAAATAAAATAGAATAGCAGCTATAGAAAAGGTGAATTCTGACATGAGAGGCAAGGGGCAAACCTGGTGTTTACTGAGTCAATTAACTCACTCATTTCTTGAACATCCTTGTCAATACTGGAGTCATCCCACTTCAGATGGTCCACTTCATTGGCTAGAGCAATCAACTCTCTAGCACAATAGATTCAGGGGTTCCCAGGCAGTCCAGGGCAACAGCCATCTCTGTTGATGACCTTAACTGGGCTAGCTGCAGTTGCCACAATCTTGCGTAGAGAATCAACTTATTGCTGTAGCTCAGCAACTTGAGTTGTCAAAGCAAGCACCTGAGGGTCTGGCTGAGGCGGGTCTGCTGGGCGTCCTTGGCTATGAGTGGATGCACATAGTTCTTGAATGGTGGCTCATAGTTTCTGTTCTCTATCCATCAGGTCATTGGATGGGGGAGAAGGAGGAACATCTGGCTTGGGCGCAGACAACCTGTTTACTTGAGCTTGAAGTTTGACAATGGCGGCAGCTGTGGTAGTCCCCTCTTGATTAAACTCTTCATTGGGATTGCAGAGACCTCTAGCGGCAAGATCCACTACTTGTTACAATTGATTGAAGGAATAGGTACTAAACGTATTGAGTTGCTGCACAAGTTGTTCAAAGGCAGAGAGGTAGGCATTCAGGGTGGAGTCTACTTGAGTTTGCCAAGGCGGTTCTAATTGGTAAAACTCATGTAGACATTCCCTGACGTACTCAGGAATGAACTGGCACATTTTCTCTATTGAAGTAACCAAGCAAGCCTGGAAGTAATGGAGCCGCATTGGTTATTGGATACCAAGGAAAACAGGGAGTGAATCCACTGCTGGTAAGCAGCAAACTGATCCCAGCAATTAGTGACAGCGGCTTGAAGGAACAAATTTTCTTAGACGTGAAGCCCCATCACCATCTGGTGATGGGCTAAGGCAGGCTGCACAAAGGAAGACAATAGATGTTCAGCGGAACCAGCTGCTGGAAGGAGATGTTGTGGAAACTGCGGGGCAACAATCAACTTGTAGTATTCTGCTCAATTAAACTGTAACTGAAGATAAGGGATGGCCCTATTGCGGGCTATTCCAAGGGCAATAGCCATGGCTTGTTCTAGGTCAGGGGTACTCAGGGGATATGCTAATAGACAGGGACCATTTCCAAGGTTCAGTACAGTAGGAATAATAGGCTGGTTGGCAATATCTTCCTCAATAGGAGGACTGGTTATTTCAGGTGAAGCCGGCTCTTGTATAGGCGGAGGCAAAGGACCTGAAAACGTGGATGCAAAAGGGATAATCAAGGGGCTTACAGCCCCTGTAGTGAACACCATTTTTGTTGTGTTCTGAGGCGCGGCACAGACACACAACGGGGAATCCTAACCTTAGGGTTGGATTTGTACTAAGTCTCAGTTAGATGACAGGGAAGGCTATGCTATTATCTTGTGGCCCTGAATGAATAATATCTACTAGACGTGGATAGAGAGGCGCCAAAGTACGTGGAGACACAAAGACAAAAATGTGAACTGAGCTTAATTTTATTGGAAAATAGAAAATGGATTATATAGTGGTTTGTGATACCACAAAACAACACCAGAACAGTAGGATCACTTGCCACAAGCATGAGTGGGGCAAGTAAGTTGCGCAGGATCAGGAAACTTAAAATTGTATTTCCCAATTTAGAGCCAGCCTCATTTCAAAGGGCAAAAGAAAAAGAAAGAGATTTGTCCTTGAAATAACCCAACAAAGGAGGAATCAAAACATGGTGAATGGCGGCATTCACAACATTGCCCCCTCTAGATTGACCTTAGGGGGGGTGATACTTGCAGAGGAACTTAGCATTCACGCAAGCAAAAGGTCAACCACTAGAGAGGAGCTTTAATGTATACACCAATCCTCGCTTAAAGGTCACTTCTAAGGGCCCAATCCACAATAAGTCTAGCTTATGAGCTTGTCCTCCTACAGTGTTGATAATACAAAATGTGATCCCCAATGTTGAACTCAGGCAGGGGGATCTCCTGGCATTGCCAGGGGAGAGCTTCATCAACTTGGTCTTATAGGCAGACGTGTAGGCAGTAGCCTGTATATCAATGATGCAGTTGACTAGATCTTTGATTGCTCATCAGGGTTCATGGCCTTATCAGAGGAGAGTAGGGGCTTCCCCAGGAGCAACAGGGTAGTTGCTTCATGACCATACAGCATAGCAAAAGGAGAATACCCAGTGATACAATGATTGCTAAGGCAATAGACAAAGAGAGCAGCAGGTAAGTATAGATACCAGTTGGCAGCATCAGAGTAAGTAAGCTTCCTCATGATAGAAACCAAAGTTGAGTTGGAGCGCTCAACTGCCCCATTGGTGGAAGGATTATAGGGGGCAGAAAAAGACTGGTGAGACCCCAAGGCTTCAACCACCAAGGTCACTAACTTGGCGGTGAAGTTAGTCCCATTGTCAGACAACAACATCTGAGGGCAACCATGGCAGAAGAATACATCTTGCAGCAGAAAGGCAGCGGTAGTCTTGGCAGTGATGTCTTTAGTAGGACAAGCTTCTACCCACTTGATAAAATGATCAACAGCAATTAGTATAAAGCAGCAGCCAGAGCAGGAGCAAGGGAGAGGCCCTACAGCGTCAATACTGACAGTGTGAAAGGCGTGTTGAGGGGGGACTAGCTTGAACTCATGAGCGGCAGCTTTAGGACGTTGGAGCTGACAATCATGGCAGCTAGCAATAGCATATGAGATAAGCAAGCAAAGATTTTCCTAGAAGTAATTCTTCTGAAGCCAGGCATGGGTCTTGGCAACGCCCCCATGTCCTGTCTCCTTATGGGCTTGCAGCACCAACAAAAGGTGAAGACTAGGCCTTACATAGGGCAAGAATGGTCTTGTACCTTCTTGAAAAGTTGATTGTCACAAATGAGGGTGTCTTCAGATAGCTTAGAAAGGGCAACTCAAACTTCCTCTGTCTTGCTTTCCCATGACAAAGGGTATCCAATTAGTTCATACAACCAGTCAGCTTCAGCAGGGTGTAGAGCAAGGATGGGCATTCTGGACAGTCTGTCAGCATTCTGATGTTGAATCCCGGGGAGGTGTAGCACAGTGAAGTCATATCCTTGCAATTGAAGAGCCCATCTAGCTAGTCTTCCTTTGGGTTCCTTGAGTTGTTGTAGCCATTTAAGCAAAGCATGGTCAGTAACCACAGTGAAATGGGTACCATACACATAGTGGCAGAATTGCTTGACGGCATGTAGCACAGCAAGACATTCCTTCTCAGTCACACTGTAGTTCTTCTCATGTTTATTCAGGACACAAGAGGTATAAGTTACAGGGTGATTCACACCCTCATCATCCAGTTGAGCCAAGATAGCCCTAATAGCCAGGTCACTAGAATCAGTATATAAGATGAATTCCTTATTGTAGTCAGGGTATACTAGAATGGGAGTCTCTTTGAGTTTTTTCTTGAGGGTTTCAAAGGCTTGTTGCTGACTGGCAGTCCATTTGAAAGGGACATTACACAACAGATGGACCAAGGGCTCACTAGTGTCAGCAAAATCAGGGATAAATTGTCTATAGTATCCCATCATGCCCAGAAAGACTTGGACTTCTTGCAGGTTGGTGTGCGGAAGTATTTTGTCAATGGCTTCAACTTTCTTAGTTATGGGGTGGATCCCTGTCTGAGTCACCTCATGGCCCAAGAATTCAAGGCATTCCTTGACAAAAGCATACTTAGATGGTTTTAACTTAAGTCCGGCCTCACAAATCTTAATGAACACCTCCTTGAGATGGGCCAAGTGATCAGTGAAGGTGGCGCTGAAGACAGTTATATCATCTAAGCACACTAAAACACATAAGAGCTTCAAATCACAGAGAATGGAATCCATGGCTTGTTGGAAAGTAGCTGGAGCATTGCAGAGTCCTTGCAGCATTCAAGTGGGCTCAAAAAATCCTTCAGAAGTGATGAGTGCAGCCTTCTGTCTATCTTTGGGAGAGAGATTAACTTGCCAGTATCAAGAAGCCAGATCCATGGCAGAGAAGAACTTAGAGCCCCCAAGGCAGTGGAGAGCATTGTCAATGTGTGGTAAAGGGTAGGAATCCTTTTTGGTTAAGGAATTCAAGTGTTGGTAGTCCATCATAATATAATGACCTCCATCCTTCTTCTTCAGTATGAGCAAGGGTTAAGCCCATAGATTTTGGAAAGGAGCAAGCAGTCCAGCATCTAAAAGTTGTTTAAGCTCTTTAAACACCTGAGCATCTTCTACTTTACTGCAGTGATAGGGTTTAGCACAAAAAGGGGGAGCATCACCAGTATCAATCTGGTAAATGACGCCTTTGGCTAACCCATAATCTGTGCTGTCCTTAGCTAAGATATCTTAAAACTGGTCCAGTAGGTCAAGCACCTCTTTCTGTTGAACCAGAGATATTTGCAGAAAGTCTTGGGCAGTGAACAATGATAGGACTTGTGGCTTATCCTCAGGTAAGTTGAGGCCTGAAAAGTACCAAAGGGATGGAGAGATAGGACATCAGGAGCATTCAATAGCTTGCCATAGCCAACAACCTGCCCTCTGGACACATGTATGGGGAGGGCAGTCAAGTTGACAATCAGCAGTTGAACAGGGTCCTTATGAGAGACATCCAAGATTCCTGGACAGAGATAGGGTTTTTTGCACCCTAGCGAGGGAGGAGAGTACAACTCTAGGAATGTACGCTCAGGAAGCTCATACAATATTTGAGAGTCTAGGATAGTTTGAGACCCAGGCAGAATAGTCACAGCAGAAGTGGCCAAGAGAGTAATCCCTTCAGACGCAGGGTAAGCCATAGGAGGGCCCTTCATGTTGGAGGAATGGGTTTGGTATTTTAAAGTGAAAACATCAGTGGGATATTCCAAGGCACATGTCTTGAGGCGCTTCCCAGGAACTTTAACTGGCTCTTCAAAGAACAGAGAGACTTTGTATCCCAAGATAGAGAGGAAGCCGTCCTTTAAGTTGATGATCCCATTATATTTCCTAAGGAACTGAGTATCAACTAGAAGGTCATAGCTCTTGTTCTCCAGGACAACGGCAGGCGCGGCCAAGAGCAGCTTGCTAAATCACATGGGCAGATCAGAATAAGCTCCTATAGCTCAAGTCATGGACAGCCCAGCTGTGCCATACAATTGATGATAGTTAAGGTCAGGGGCGAGTTTGAGTTTCTTGACCAGCTTCAAGGAGACAACATTAACAGGAGACCCTGTGTCTAAGACAGCCTTAATTTTCACCTTTTGGATGGATATTTTGACACAAGTGATGGTGCAATCAAAGGGAAGGAGGACAGCCAGAATGTCTTGGGCTTCTGTTAGTTCTTTGTCACACGTTTAAATCATGCATCTGAGGCCTGGGAACTCCTTATAAACCGTCTGGAGAGGGAGAAAGATAGAGATTTTTTTAACACAGCGTCAGCGACCTCAGCAGCTTCTTCAGAAGACTCAACAAGCACAGGAGATCTCTTGGCTTGGGTAAGGTAAGGGAAAGAGACAACCTCCTTGGCTTCAGGAAGAGGCTTGGCGGTTGTAGTAGTCTTCCCAGAACGTAGCTTATAAGGAACTGTAATAGTTTCAGAGACAGCCAGGACGGAGTACCCATAGGCATCAGGATCTTCTACATCATAATCATCCATGTCAGAGTCATCAGATATGTTGTGGAATAGCAACAGAATGGGAGGAGCCTCATTTTCAGCAGGCTCAGAGTCAGCAATGGAGGGGGAACAGGAGGAGACTGGGAAGAATTGTCAACCGAGAGCGTCTCCACCTAGGTTGACTGTTATTTCCCGCCTGCTCTTTGGGATCAGCTCCTTCAACTCAAGGGTTAGTGCAGACCCAGGAATGGTGACCTATGTGAAGGATCCAGGAAATTCATGCTTGCTTCTTCATTATCCTGGTCTGACTCTTTTACAGTTTGACAGGGAATCCTTTATGTAAGCTTCTATGAGCTTGGATTCCAGGCAAGGAATCTTGGCGTTAAACTTGTCACCATCTGGTGATCACTTCCATATTTTTTGCTTCACATAATCTTAGCTGCAGATCATCTCTTTTATTACATTATAGTCTTATTTCAGTTAAAAGCCAAAAACATAAAAAGACTGAAGGGAAAGCAACCATTGTCACACATAAGCATCATTTTTTATTAATTATTATCATGTTTCCATTATATACCAATTGGGGTACATTCAGCTGAAAACCCCTCTGTTTCTGGAATCACACCTGGATTCCTATCATGTGGTTTATGACATAATAGCGCTATCTAATCCAGATCTTTACCAAAAAGATATTCATACTCTTAACCTATAAGAATCTGCCATAATACACTCCACAATCACCTGATTCCTTCTGTGGAAATGTATTTCTTTGGCTTGAAGCATTCCAGACTTCTGGCGCCAAAACCCTGTGAAATATATGTATTCCTGATCCAATCTATCCTTTTTCCAACTGGGAACTAGCTGATTAATCCTGGATGCATAGACACTCTTGTCTACATTTAGTTATTTTTTGCATTTAATGGTTTTTTGCATTAAAACCCATTAAAACACTTCAAAACTCAAACCAGGCGCCACCGCGTCGCCCAGGAACTATCCTAGGCGGCGCCTCAGCACTTTACAAATCAATTAGGCGGCTTTTTACTAAACTAATTTGCCAAAACAGCGCTTTTAACCCAAAATTTGGGGGTTCACTTTTGGCTAACCTTAACCAAACTTATTTACGCAATCAAGGTAATTAAATAATATAATTAAATCCTCATTAATTATATTCCCAGCATATATTAATTAACCTTCCCAGTTAATTAATCTTTTTGAAGACAACATGTCTTTACTTGACACATTCAAGTCCATTTTGGCCCTATGATTAAATCCTCATTAATCATATTCAAGGGTATCAATTAATTAAACTTCCCGGTTAATAAATTGCGTTTGAGACACCTAGTCTCATAATCTGAATTGTTCAGATTATTCATTACAGCCCTCAATCAGTACAGCCTAATTGATTCCTGGGTATCAATCAACCTCCATGGTTAATTAGACAGTTTGAGACACCTAGTCTCATAAACTGAATTGTTCAGATTATTCATTACGGCCCCCAATCAGTACAGCCTAATTGATTCCTGGGTATCAATCAACCTCTATGGTTAATTAGATGGTTTGAGAACCTAGTCTCATAATCTGAATTGTTCAGATTATTCATTACGGCCCTCAATTAGTAAAACCTAATTGATTCCTGGGTATCAATTAACCTTCATGGTTAATTAGACAGTTTGAGACACCTAGCCTCATAATCTAAATTGTTCATATTATTCATTTTGGCCCTCAATTAGGACAGCCTAATTGATTTCTGGGTATCAATTAACCTCCATGGTTAATTAGACGGTTTGAGGCACCTAGTCTCATAATCTGAATTGTTCAGATTATTTATTTTGGCCCTCAATTAGTACAGCCTAATTGATTCCTGGGTATCAATTAACATTCATGGTTAATTAGAAAGTTTGAGACACCTAGTCTCATAATCTGAATTGTTCAGCTTATTCATTATAGCCCTCAATCAATACAGCCTAAATAATTCCTGGGTATCAATTAACCTCCATGGTTAATTAGACGGTTTGAGACACCTAGTCTCATAATCTGAATTGTTCAGATTATTTATTTTGGCCCTCAATTAGTACAGCCTAATTGATTCCTGGGTATCAATTAACATTCATGGTTAATTAGAAAGTTTGAGACACCTAGTCTCATAATCTGAATTGTTCAGCTTATTCATTATAGCCCTCAATTAATACAGCCTAAATGATTCCTGGGTATCAATTAACCTCCATGGTTAATTAGACGGTTTGAGACACCTAGTCTCATAATCTGAATTTTTCAGATTATTCATTTTGGCCCTCAATTAGGACAGCCTAATTGATTCCTGGGTAATCCATTCCTATGCTGTAAAATCTTTCCAAGGCCAATCCTATTGCTTTGAATTTCAACCTATGTAGTTCATCACAATTCAATCTCTTTGTGAAACCACCACCCAATGTGACTGTAGTACAGTTGCTGCAACCAAGTTTCCAGACCACCTGCTAACGTATCTTACAATACACAGGGGGCACTTGATGAGCCGCCCCTTGATGTATCTAACGTTATGGGTTAATCTGATGGCAATATTGAATGGCAGGTACTTCATCCTAATTAGGAGAGCGGCCAATTTGACTTGCTGATTCCCGCACAAGTTATTCCTTGGCTTTGAACCTTACATAGAACTTCCCACTATGCCACCCCCTTGTGGCTTTCCTCATATAGTATATTAATCACAATATTCTACAATAAAAGATACCTTATTCTTATTATTCTGTCTTTTCTATTGGACTGTTGTCTTCCCCAATTCCAAATACTGAATCCTCATTGGTTCAGTTGCAACACGGTCACAACCTATTTGTCCACAGTTATGGCAACCCTGTTGTTGAAGAGGATTCTGTAAGTTCATGATAAGGATACACGGACCATGTGAAGACAAACCAGAGGTAGAAGCAGCACAATTCTCCCACACAACTTCCCCAGAATGGATAAGGTTGTCACAAGTAACAAACTCTTATCAACTATGCTAATTGAAAATACTAAACTACGGGAGTCAAACCCCAACACCCCGCAGGCCGCCAGCCCGCAGGGCCAGCTGCCTGGCTGCCCACAGTTTTTTGGGTTTGAACCAGAACAGGATTTGACTTCGGGGAATCTCTTGAAGCTTGATGAGCCAAGTTTGCCTACAACAATGCCCCCGCGCTAGAGGTTCCTGTTAACCCAACCAATCAACGGGCCGGGTTAGCCACAGACCCCAGAATAATCCGGGTCACCACAGAAAAAGAAACAAATAAACTTTCCATAAGAAGCGGGCCACCCAGAGATGACCCGTCCTGTGACCAGACTAGGAAAGTTGAGTGCTCTCAATTCAAGCCAGCCAATGGAATAACCCCCACAATTGATGCCACCAAGGACTGTGAAAACCTAATAGATGGGAAACCCTGGGCCAAGAAAATCTATGAAAGTTTTACCATGACAGATGGGCATATTTATACCCTGGGCCTCCAGGAAGATGCCCATTGCCATTCTTACAATAAAGTGACATGAACCTTTGGTTCAACCAGGTTATTTTATATTTGATATTAGTTTTATTTCATCTACAGTCTACCTCCTGCGGTTCCGCCCCTCTTACCCAACCACTCCAAGAAACCGCGGACCCGCCGCCTGACCTTTTCCGCCCACCAGGAGTTCCCTACGGCCCAGTACATTTCACCAAGTACCCCCCAAACCCAGCGTATTTGGAGTTCACCCTAGAGGAAATCCTAATCTACAATCCCAAGGCCCAAAATAGAGAGACCAAGACCGTCTATAGGGAAGGAAACAAAGTCACAATCCCTCCCCTTCTATTCCACAACAAGTACAACTACCTGTCCGCATATTTGGTCCCTATGACTCCACCCCTCACCCCGCGGCCCAACCGCCTGCAGGAATCCGTTGCCACAGATGAATCCACTTCCACTCAGATATTTGGAGTCATGTACATCACTCTTACCAGCTTGATTGATTCTATGGTACCCGTGAACAGACCTTGGGCTATCCTGGGAAAATCCCTATCCTATATTGTAAAGTTAGCCCCAATCTTGTGCTGGGCCCGCAGGCTGTTCGCCTGCGAGTCTGCAGGAACCCCCTACTGGTTGGATCCCTGAAATTATGGCAATCTACCTCAAACACAGTAACCTGGGCCCCAAGATGTTGTTAACTCTTGGGGCATTTTGTATGCTATTTTTATTGATATCAGCTTACTACGCGCACAAGCTAGCTACCAACCTGATCACCTCAGCAACCCAAATCCAAACCAGCCCTGAACAGAAAGACACCCTGCTTGGTGACCAGAAGACCAAGACCCCAAACTTGCAGGTGCAGAACATCATAGTAAACCAGACACGGCAGAAATGACATGCCACAAATGGGGAAGCTCACCCTAGAAGAAGCCAAAAGAGCAATGTCAGTCCTCTGCCTCCACTTTCAAGCCAACACAAACACATATCCCAACAACACCAAAAAAGTGCTTGGGGTAGCCTCCATTCTTTCTGGTGACGCCCTGGACTGGTTTGGGAAGGCAACTGCTAAGGATGTTGAGTTCTGCCTAGACTACTCCCAATTTGAGAGTGAGTTAATGGCCACAGGAAACAACCAAGATACCCGCCACCACGCCCTAATCAGCCTACTGGACATCCAACAAGGACCACAAACTCTGCAAGCTTACACCAATGAGTTCTTGAAGTTGAAGGCCAGAGCCCAACTTGAGGACAAGTTATCAGCTATCTTGTACCGCAGAGGAGCCTGTCCTGCCCTGAAGGAGCTCCTCAAGCACCACCCCCATATGCTTGGCCTAGATGAACTACTCCATTTGTGCAGAGGGTTGAGTCTCAACCAAGAAGGTAACCCCTCCTCCTCCACCCCGCGCATGAACCAAGCCCAAACATCCAGCAGACCTGGGATGTCCCCAGATGAACTGTAGCGCCACTACCACAAAGGCTTGTGTTTCTATTGTCATGAACCCAGGCACCTTACCAAGGCTTGCCCCAAGAAGAGTAACTCCTCAGTTTTCTTGGCGCAAATAAACACCGCTACTCAATCTTATAAGTTTATCCAAGTTGAATCCAGAACACTCACAACATCCCAGACTGTGGGAGCTTTCATTGATACTGGAGCAGAAGAGAGTTTTATTGACGCCACCCTTGCCGAGGACCTTGGACTGAAGGCCACCAATGAAAGCGTCAAGGTAATCATGGGGAACAGCTCTCATGACTTGGGTTTCAGGTGCACTACAGAATTGCCCCTGAAAATTGGGCAGAACTTGTACCCAGCATTTCCCATCATCCTGAAAGGACTTCCCCACCCCTTGATTCTTGGGGACTCATGGTCCCAAAGACACGGTGCTATTCTGAACTTTCAAAATCAAACAGTTGCCTTGAAAGGAGACAATTTGTTTGATGTGATACCGTTCCAGTTGGGCCCAACAAGAAAGAAAACTGATATGCTCCTGACCCTGAGATTGGAACCCAGTGTGGGATGACTACCTGCCCCCTTAGAGAAGTGGAGCCACGTTTTCAGTGAGGAAGCAGCAACCCAGTTCCCCAGTCACTCAATCTATGACCACACCATCAACCTGCTACCTGGGACTCAACCACACCACGGCCCCATATACAGCTGCAATCACCGCAAACAAGCAGCACTGAAGGCTTACCTGGAGGACATGACAAAAAAGGGTTTCATCCAGGTGTCTAAAAGCCCTTACTTATTGCCCATACTGTTTGTAGGGAAGAAAGACGGCGGGATGCGTCCCTGCGTAAACTACCAGAAACTAAACAACATCACTGTAAAGAACTGCTATCCCATTCCCAATGCTGACAATCTTTGTGACGTATTGACGGGAGCCCAGGTGTACTCAAAGATTGACCTGAGAGACGCCTTCAACCAAATCAGAATCAAAGAAGGGGAAAAATACAAGACAGCCTTCAAAACTAGATATGGGTTGTACAAGTACTTGGTCATGCCGTTTGGGCTGTGTAATGCCCCCAGCACTTTCCAAAGGATGATCAACTCCGTCCTTGACAAGTACCTTGACCAGTTCTGTGTGGCGTATTTGAATGACATCCTCATATACAGTAAAACACATGAGGAACACCTCCAACACCTTGACCAAATACTGGAGAAACTCTTGCAGGCCAACCTACACACCAAGCTGAAGAAATGTGAATTCTTTCAATCTGAAGTTGAATTTCTGGGATATGTGGTGAAGACTGGTGGGTTCACAATGGCGCAGGACAAAGTAGAAGCCATAACAGCCTGGCCTACCCCTACATGCCAAAAGGATGTCAGAAGCTTCCTGGGGCTAGTAAGCTATTGCCAATAATTCATAAAAAATTCCTCTATAATGCTGCCCCTAACCCGCCTCTGCTCTGACAAGGTCCAGTTTGTCTGGTCTGATGAGTGCACCTCCGTGTTTGTGACCCTGAAGGAAGCTTTCATGTCTGCCCTGGTGCTTGCCATGCCTGACCCAGCTAAACCTTTTGTGCTGGAGACAGATGTGTCCAACTTTGCGGTGGGTGGGGTCCTTCTTCAGGAAGGAGGGGATGGTATGCTACATCCTGTAGCATATTACTCCAAGAAGATGCTACCAGCTGAAGGGAACTACCCAATATATGACAAGGAGATGCTAGCTATAATGAAGACACTGAAGCATTGGCGGGGGTACTTGTGCGGGGCTGAGCACGTGGTAAATGTTCTGACAGTCCACAATAACTTAGTTTACTTATTCAAACCACACCATCTGAACCAACAACAGGCTAGATGAGCCTTATAACCGGCTGACTACACCTTGACTATAGACTACAAGCCAGGAAAGGTTAACGTTGTGCCAGACGCCTTGATCAGGAGAGCCAACCTGATCCCCTCCTCTACAGAAATCAAGGACTGCAACACCCAAACCCTATTAGACCCTGCCAGCTTAGGAATACAACTGAAGTACTTAAAGATTGTCACCAGCAAACCCAATGTGATAGGAGCTCAGAAACAAGATACCTACTCAATTGAGCTAGTCAAAACCCTGACAAAGGACCCGGACTGCCATCACTCAAAGAAGGGATACTCCCTGAAAGGTGCTACCCTGCTGCTCCACAACAGAATCTACGTACCCAAGGGCCATAACTGAACAAATGTATTGATTGACCACCATGACTCAGAGATGGCCGGCCACCCTGGTAGACACAAATCCCTCTCAAGTATCAAGCAGAACTACGCATGGTCAGGCATGGACAAGGAAGTAGCTGCCTACATCAACGGTTGCAAAACCTGCGGAAGAACCAAGACACGTTGCTCAAAGCCAGAAGGACTGCTGAGACCTCTGGACATCCCCGTGGGTCCCTGGAAGTCAGTGTCAATGGACTATATAGTAGAACTCCCCCTTTCAAAATCCTTTGACACTATCCTAGTAATGGTTGACTGTTTCACAAAAATGGCCTATTTCATCCCAACCACTACCCACTGCACAGCAGCAGAGACTGCCAGACATTTCCATGACCGCATCCTGACACAGCACAGCACAGCACCCCAGAAGAAATCATCACCAACCGAGGACCCCAGTTTACGTCCCACTACTGGACCCAAGTGATGAAAGACCTTGGAATAAAACGTTGTGTGTCAACCTCCTATCACCCACAGACAGACGGACAAACTGAACGGGTCAACCAGATCTTGGAACAATACCTCCAATTCTACGCCAACGCAGACCAGGACAACTGGACAGAGATGCTACCCATGGCGCAATACCCCTATAACAGCAAAGACCAAGCATCCACAGGCATGTCTCCCTTCAAGGCCAACTACAGATTCAACCCATCTTGGGACCCTAGTATTAGTAGCAAGGAACAGAATACTTCAGGACAAACCTGGATTGAACAAATACATACCACCCAAGAAACCTGCCTCAGAAACCTGACTTGCGCTGTTAAGACCTACAAGGTGTTTGCCAACAAGAAAAGAGTCCCTGGAAAACCTCTGGAAATAGGCAATGAAGTGTATCTCAACTTGCGTAATGTTCCCCTACATGTACCCAGTAGGAAGCTAGCACACCACCACTGTGGCCCTTACAAGATCACAAAGCAAATAGGAGAAGTGGCGTACAAACTAGAGCTACTGCCTACTTGGAAAATCCACAACATTTTCCACTATTCACTGTTATTCAAGAAAGAAGGAACCTCCCTTCCCCACCATAAAATCAAGAACAATCCCCCACCCATCCAGGAGGGACACTCAACCAAATACAAAGTAGAGTACATTCATGGACACCGCCTCCACTACAAGACCCCACAGTACTACGTCAAATGGGTAGGTTATCCCCCCAAAGAAAGCACCTGGGAACCAGTCTCCAACCTAGCTAACGTGCAAGGAGCCATACAGCAATACTTGGGAAAGAGAACCAGTAAGGAGGAGGGCAACAGGAGAGAAGGGGATGCTGTCACAAGTGACAAACTCTTATCAACTATGCTAATTGAAAATACTAAACTACGGGAGTCAAACCCCAACACCCCGCAGGCCGCCAGCCCGCAGGGCCAGCTGCCTGGCTGCCCACAGTTTTTTGGGTTCAAACCAAAACAGGATTTGACTTTGGGGAATCTCTTGAAGCTTGATGAGCCAAGTTTGCCTACAACAATGCCCCCTGCGCTAGAGGTTCCTGTTAACCCAACCAATCAACAGGCCAAGTTAGCCACAGACCCCAGAATAATCTGGGCCACCACGAAAAAAAAACAAATAAACTTTCCATAAGAAGCGGGCCACCCAGAGATGACCCGTCCTGTGACCAGACTAGGGAAGTTGAGTGCTCTCACTTCAAGCCAGCCAATGGAATAACCCCCGCAATTGATGCCACCAAGGACTGTGAAAACCTAGTAGATGGGAAACCCCGGGCCAAGAAAATCTATGAAAGTTTTACCATGACAGATGGGCATATTTATACCCTGGGCCTCCAGGAAGATGCCCATTGCCATTCTTACAATAAAGTGACATGAACCTTTGGTTCAACCAGGTTATTTTATATTTGATATTAGTTCTATTTCATCTACAGTCTACCTCCTGCGGTTCCGCCCCTCTTACCCAACCACTCCAAGAAACCGCGGACCCGCCGCCTGACCTTTTCCGCCCACCAGGAGTTCCCTACGGCCCAGTACATTTCACCAAGTACCCCCCAAACCCAGCGTATTTGGAGTTCACCCTAGAGGAAATCCTAATCTACAATCCCAAGGCCCAAAATAGAGAGACCAAGACCGTCTATAGGGAAGGAAACAAAGTCACAATCCCTCCCCTTCTATTCCACAACAAGTACAACTACCTGTCCGCATATTTGGTCCCTATGACTCCACCCCTCACCCTGCGGCCCAACCGCCTGCAGGAATCCGTTGCCACAGATGAATCCACTTCCACTCAGATATTTGGAGTCATGTACATCACTCTTACCAGCTTGATTGATTCTATGGTACCCGTGAACAGACCTTGGGCTATCCTGGGAAAATCCCTATCCTATATTGTAAAGTTAGCCCCAATCTTGTGGTGGGCCCTTCCTGCTGGGCCCGCCGGCTGTCTGCCCGCAAGTCTTCAGGAACCCCCTACTGGTTGGATCCCTGAGAAAGGTGCATATCTTGCAACAGTGTCTTTATGCTCTTCATGGAAGAAAGCATGGCTTTATGAGCCTTGAAGTGAAGATACATGAGCTAGTTAACCTTGAGGGCTTGAGGACAAGCCATGTATGCTTCATGTGCGGTCATCTGGCGGCTTGTGATCATTTGTTGTTTCTCCAAGTAGAATCTATCTGTAAATTCAGCTAGGGTTTCCTTAGGTTTGAAGACAATGTGCATGAAGGCGTCCTTCTTCACTTCCAAACTAAGGTCACCACCAAACTTGTCAATCAGAAGTTGCTTCATATCTTCCCAGGTTTCAATGGTGGGCAGCTCTGGCACGGCTACCTCTTGGCAGGTTGGGTGTAGACAGGTCAGGATGTGTTCTTTCTTGACTTCATCCAAGGCTCTTCTCATGGCAGTTTCATAGATAGTTAGGAAAGCTGCAATGGTTGAGGTTCTGGGGTCAAAAAATTGCTTAAAGGTAGGCTTGAAATGTGCTTCTGGAGTTGGGCCACCATTGTTGCTATTGAGTACATTTATGCATGGGGAGAATTCTTCTTCTGACTCAGTGGGGGGCTGCCTGGCCCATAGCTGGCAAACACTATCTTCAAGGGTAGTCAAGGTGTCAGCAGCGCAGGTGCCCGTATTATTAGCAAGGGCGGTCTGCTGCTCACTAACATCCAGGCGTTGACCCTGTGTAGTTACTACTGAGGAAAGCTCAGACAGTTGGGCAGTAAGAGATGGGCCTACCAAAAGGCAAGGGGCAAACTTGTCATTTACTGAATCAACCACTTCACTTAGTTCTTGTAAGTCTTTATCAAGCTCAGAGTGATCTTGCTTCAGGAGGTCCACTTCATTGGCTAGAGCTATCAACTCTCTAGCACAATGAATGCGGGGGCTCCTGACAAGCCAGGGCAACAACCATCTTTGCCCACAACTTCAGGTGGACTAACTACAGTCACCATTGCCTCACGCAAAGTAGCAACCTCTTGTTGTAATTCAGCAACATGAGCCGTCAGCGCAAGCACTTGAGGGTCAGGCTGAGGGACTTTGGGGGGCAATCCTGACTGCAGGTAGATGCTCTTAAATCTCAAATGACATCCCAGAGCTGCTGTTCTCTAACTTCTAGCTCATTGGATAGAGGAGAAGGCGGGGCATCTGCTTTGGAGGCAGACAGTTCATTTACTTGAGTCTGGAGTTTGGTAATGATGGCAGCGGTAGCAGCCCTTTCTTGATCAAAGTCCTCTCCAAGTTTGCAGAGGCCCTTTGCAGCATGGATCACTACTTGTTGTAATTGGTCAAAGGAATAAGCACTGAACTTTTTAAGTTGTTGCACAAGTTGTTCAAGGTTGGTGCAATAGGTTTTTAAAGTAGAGTCTACTTGGGCACGCCAGGGCTGTTCCAGTTGGTGGAACCCATGAAGGCGCTCTCTGACATACTCGGGGACGGATTGGCGCATTCTTTTAATGGAAGTGACCAAACAAGACTGGGAGGTGACAGGGTTGCGCTGATTGTTGGATACTAAGGAAAACAGGGAATGAATCCACTGCTGATAGGCCGCAAACTGATCCCAGTGATGGGTGATGGCGGCTTGCAACAACAAAATTTCCTGAACATGAAGCCCTAATACCATTTGATGATGGGCTAAGGCGGGTTTTACAAAGAAGGACAATAGATGTTCAGCAGAGCTAGCTGCCAAGAGGATATGCTGGGGAAATTGTGGCGCTACAATTAATTTGTAGTATTCTGCTCAACTGAACTGAAGCTGGAGGCAAGAGATGGCCCCATCACAGGCTATCCCAAGGGCTACCGCCATGGCTTGTTCCAAGTCAGGGGTACCCAAAGGGTATGCCACTAGGCGGGGACCACTCCCAAGGTTCAGCACAGTTGGGACAATAGGCAGGTTGGCAATGTCTTCTTTAATAGGAGAACTGGTAACTTCAGGCAAAGTTGGCTCTTATATGAGAGGAGGTGAAGGTCATGAAAACGTGGTTGCAAAGGGGGTAATCAAGGGGCTTACAGCCCCTGTAGTGAGCACCATTTTTGTTGTGATCTGAGGCGCAGCACAGTCACACAACAGGAAATCCTAACCTTAGGATTTGATTTGTACTAAGTCTTGGTTAGAATGGCAGGGAAAGCTATGTGATTACCTTGTGGCCCTGAATGAATAATATCTACTAGACGTGGCTAGAGAGGCGCCAAAGTACGTGAAGACACAAAGACAAAAATGTGAATAGAACTTAATTTTATTGGAAAATAGGAAATGGATTATATAGTGGTATGCAATGTCACAAAACAATACCAGGACAGTAGGATCACTCACCAAAAGCATGAGTGGGGCAAGTGAGTTGTGCAGGATCAGAAAACTGAACAATTGTATTTCCCAATTCAGAGCCAGCCTCATTTGGAAGGGCCAAAGAAAAAGAAAGAGATTTGTCCTCAAAATAGCCCATCAAAGGCAAAATCAAAACATGTGAATGGCAGCATTCACAACAGATGCGACATTTTGAAAGACATCAAAGCAGCTGAAACAATGTAATTCTATTTGGTTTGTGGTTTAAAGAAGGGA
Organism: Entomophthora muscae; assembly: GCA_014839935.2. NCBI lineage: Eukaryota > Fungi > Entomophthoromycota > Entomophthoromycetes > Entomophthorales > Entomophthoraceae > Entomophthora > Entomophthora muscae. Next base: position 78,378 of record QTSX02001493.1, on the reverse strand, counting down.
ATGCTCTGGATTAGAAGGTTGGTGGTATTGAATAGGCTTAGACCTACCCATGTATAGCAGCTGAAGCTTTGGATGCAAGCCTGCTTAGGAGCTAAAGGGATTAAGGTCTTTGTGGATGGATGTGATCAATAAGATAGTGATCATGTGGCCAGTTTAAATGGCATTTATTTGTAGCTGATGTACTTTTTAAATGCTGTGCTTTCCCGATTCCATGTGGTCACCGTCTAAATAAAGCCACAGTCTGCAGGCCTATTTATTGGGGTTAACCCTGCTGGTTTGGATTTGAACTGGTGCATTTGGGAGGGAATTTTTCTAGTGAAAGGTGTGTCAAGTTTATACTTCTGGGAAGTATAATAAACAAAATAAAGGGGAAGATTAAGAAGAGAATTATACTTTATTTAATATGAAAATAGAATAATATATAGTATCATGAGAAGCCACATACTGTCCATGTACGTCATGGAGGTCATGGGGCTTATCTGAGTAATGTTCCTCTTGAGTCACAAGGCTTAATCAAGTTGTGTTCCATTTAGGACCTGGATTGAGTGATCCCCGTCATAGATGGTTAACTGATAATGGTGCCACTAGTTTATTGACTGGGCAGTGAACCATTTGGTGAGACGCTTGGTGTTTTACTCAGGGTGTTAATTCCCTGAGAGGGAGTAATTGAAGATGTTGCAACATCTCCCCCTGGGGTGCTGGAAGGCAGAGCCTTGGGAATTTTCTTGAGAGTATCTGATATGCAGGATTGGTATTGATCCAGTTTGGCGTTAGGTACAGGGAGCCTTGAATTTTGTTGGGCTGCTCTTGCCTTACACAAACGGAGTTGGTTGTGATGCATACGTTTCAGTTCAAGCTCCAATCCCTTTGATGAGATAGGTGTTATTGGGCTTAACTTCCATGACAATTCCTAGTCTACGTAACCCTGGGTCTAGTTTGTGTTGGTCGTGATTGAGAACCCAGATCTTATCTCTGACTTGGAACCTTTCTTGTTGCAATGGGATTGCTTCCCACTGAACCCTTTGTTGTTCCATTGCTTCTTGGTCCTTTCTGGATTCTAGTACTTTTGAGTCATTACTGTCTGGTATCTTCTTTGGAAATGGCAGCCGTGGTCCTGTGGTTGTACTGACAAGTGAGGGTTTCTGACCATAGACAAGTTCATAAGAGCTTTTGCCTGTATTGCAGTTGACTTGTGTTCTGCAGACCATAAGGGCGGTTGGTAGCATGTTAACCCAGGCTTTTAGATTGTTGGCAGATAAATTACTGAGGGCTTCCACTAGAGAGCCGTTTAGTTGTTCTACACATCCATTTGTGTGTGGGTGATATGGGCTGGCTGTGACGTGTTTTATTCCATTTTTAGCAAGATGAATGTTGATGTCAATAGCGTTGAGTTCAGTGCTTCCATCTGTGATTAAGAGGTCAGGTTTTCCAAATTTTGATATGATCTCCTTGCCAATTAATTTTCTCACATCATTGCATTTGTACTCTTTAGTGGCTTGTGCTACGGACCATCTGGTTGCATAGTCAATGGCTGTGATGATGTACTTCTTTCCTTTGCTTTCACTGGGCATAGGTCCCACGATATCCAACAATCATACCTTGAAGGGTTGTGTGATGGATACAGGTACTACTGACTTGGGTGGAGCTTTGGTTCAGGCGTACTTCTCACAGACCTCACATTGTTCCAGTACCTCTCTGATATCATCTAGCATGTTGGGCCACCAGTAGTGTGTCTTGAGGTATTCATGCAAGTTTCTGCTACGGGTGTGTCCCAAGTCTCTGTGATATCAGAGGATTGTGTCAATCTTTTATGTTGACAGGACGTAGGGTACAGTGTCACCATTTGGAAGTATTTGGTGAAGGGGACCATATACATTTTTGAACAGGTGTTTGTTCTTGAGGACTTTCTCTTGGATGTCCATTGGGGTGCCAGGTGGGAACCCTTCCTGGAGATTCCCCATGATTAACATGGGCCAGTCTGGGTCGCCATCAGTGCAAAAGATGTGTTTATTGTATAGCCTTGATAGGGAGTCTGCAGAAAGCATCTCTCTGCCTGGCTTGTATTCAATTTTCATGGGGTATCTCTGTATGAGACTCATCCATTTGGCTTGTCTTCTTGACAGGTGTTTTTGTGTCTTGAAGAATATCAACAACTTGTGGTCAGTGAGTACTTTGAACATCTGGGCTCCTTCCAGATAACATTGCCATTTCATGAGACAGTGTATAATGGTAACCAATTCCTTATTGTGTATGGGGTATTTTTGTTTGCCATCCAATAGCTTCCTTGATTCATATGCTACAGGGAGGAAGTCCTTTTGGGCCGTTTGGATACGGAGGACTCCTCCTATGGCATAATCAGAGGTGTCAGTTTTTAGCTCATAGATACCCTCACAGTTCAGGTATTGCAGGATGGGGGCAGTGACCATGTGTTCTTTCAGTTGGCGGAAATGTTGATCTCATAAGGGTGTCCAGACAAATTTGGTTGTTTTCCCCATGATGGCTGACAAGGGGGCTGTCAGGGCGCCCAGTCAGGGATGAACCTGTTTACGTAGGCTACCATTCCAAGGAAAGTGCAGAGTTTGCTCTTATTCCTTGGGGCTGGCATCTCTGTTATAGCGCATATTTTTCTGGATCTGGCTTGATACCGTCCTTGCTGATGATATGGCCAAGGAATGGAAGTTCAGTCAAGAAGAACTCACATTTGGACAGTTTGGCAATTAATTGGTTTTCTTCCAGGGTACGGAGGACTGCGCGGACGTCTTCCCAGTGTTGTTGCAGGTTGGAACTGTAAATAATGATGTTGTCCAGGTAGATGATTGCTCTTTTCCTGATGTGTTCCTTGAATACTTCATTCATGAAGGTTAAAAAGGTACTGGGAGCGTTTGTCATGCCAAAATTGAGGACACCATATTCAAAGGAACCATATTTAGTTTGAAATGTGGTCTTTGGAATGTCTTTAGGTTTCACGCGAATTTATTGATATCCTGCTGTCAAATCAATTTTTGTGAAGATTTGGGACCCCCCCCAGGGCATCAAAAAGGTCGTCAATTAGAGGCAGGGGATACCTGTTCTTTATTGTGACCTTGTTGAGGGCCCTGTAGTTGGTGACCAGGTGGAGGCCTCCATCTTTCTTTGCCACAAAAAAGACAGTGGCACCAAAGGGTGATTTTGAGGGTCTGATGAGGCCTTTCTTGAGTGCTTTGTCAAGGTAAGTCTTCAGGGTGTTGTCTTCTTGTGGTGTGAGGCGGTAGATGGGTTGTGCTTTAGGCACGCTACCTTTCAGGTCAATCTCGTGTTGTATGCCCTAATCAGGGGGCAACTTGGGTAGTGTTTCTTGGAATATGGAGGGAAATTCATTGACTATCTGGTTTCTAATTGGGTTCTGTTTGTGTTGAGTTTCTGTGTTTTTGAAGTGGATGACTTCATACAAGCATGTGCTCCAATTGATTTTCTGAAGTCAGTTTCTTTCTCCATTTCCATGATCTTTACAAATATGTGGTCCCTCATGAGGGTGTCAAGATGTGTCAGGTACATGTAATGGTGGACTTCTTCTTGCTGGATGGTGAGGATGGCACTGTCCCAGTCAATGTGAGGCTTTGTCTTTTGCATCCAATCTAATCCAAGTATGACATCATATTTGGGTATTGGTATGATGGGGCCGCTAATTGTCGTTTGTATGGCTCCAATTTGGGCGCGGAAAGCTTTTGTCTTGTGGGTAACTGATGTGCTGCGCTTGTCTGCCATGATGACTTTCTTGATGCTACTTCAAATGGTAGGTAACTTCATGAGGTCTGTAAAACTCTTGTTAATGAGGGATTGATTGGCTCCAGTGTTAAATAGTGCTGTGCCCTGGTATCTGCAAAAACAGAAAGGATAGGTAAGGAGTTTATTTCCAGTTTGGGCGGCAAACAGTAGTGGGCTGCTGGAGGGAACCTGGATCATGGTGATTGAGTCCACATCCTGTTCTCTGTACGAGTCTTGTGAAGAGGGGGGAGGGTGGCTCGCCTAAGCACTTCCCTTAGCTTTTCCCTCCTTGTTGGTATCTTTGGTGCTGGCCTGGTTGGCTTGTGCCCTGTGATTCCCAGTTCAAGGATGGGTACTGTTGACTTGGTTGTTTTGCTTATTGGGGCGAGGCTCTCTCTTAGCTGCCGGGTTTTCCTTGTGCTTGTTGGTGGTGTGTAGATTGTCAGACTTCTGAGCTGAGTGTTTTCCTTCTAGGATCACATCCTCGAGGTTCTTGCAGTGGGTCATGTCAAACTGACGTTTAATGGGTGTGGGAAGGCCATTATAGAAGTCCAGACGTGGCCCAGTTTCATCAAAGTTGATGGTGTTGGGTGCACAGTCACATAGTCCTTCATATGTGGTGATGTATTCTTTGATGGGTCCTGTCATTTTGAAGGTTCAAAGCTCAGTCATAATCACCACATCCAAGTCCTTCATGGAGAACTTTTCGAAGAATGCGGCCTTGAACACTTCCCAATTTTCCTTCTGGTCAGGGTGTTGGGCTAGCCATTTGGTTGCAAAGCGTGAAGCAGTCCCTGTGACGCGGAGGGCAATCTCACTGACCCAGAGTCTTTGGGGGTACTCCACTTGTTTGAACTTGCTCTCGGTGCTGTTGATCCAAAGAGAGGCGTTCTCACGGCGTAGTCCTGCAAAGGCGCTAATCTCAGCGGTACATAAGTGTTGAAACACAATATTGGGTATCTCAGGTTGCGTAGGCACTGTTGTGGTTGGTGTGGTAGGGAACAGTCTGCGGGCTTTGAGAGTGTTGTACTGGTCAATGGGTACAAGGACGTTATTGTAGATGACAAGGCCTGGGGGAATGTCTTGTCCTAATTTGTAATCTCTCCAGCCGTTAGGGAGTGACATTGTCTGGGTTTTTTTCTTGGGAGGAATTTTTCCTTCAAGTTGGGTAGATATGGATAACCTACCTGTGCTACCACTGTCAAGTTTATACTTCTGGGAAGTATAATAAACAAAATAAAGGGGAAGATTAAGAATAGAATGATACTTTATTGAATATGAATATATAATAATATATATTATCATGAGAAGACACATACTGTCCATGTACATCATGGAGGTCATGGGGCTTATCTGAGTAATGTTCCTCTTGAGTCACGAGGCTTAATCAAGTTGTGTTCTATTTAGGACCTGGATTGAGTGATCCCCATCATAGATGGTTAACTGATAATGGTGCCACCAGTTTATTGACTGGGTGGTGAACCATTCAGTGAGCCACTTGGTGTTTTACTTGGGGCATTAATTCCCTGAGAGGGATTAATTGAAGATGTTGTGACAGGTGTATATCATTATAGAAGATGAAATGGGCTGGAAACAGTAGTTGATTGTGGATTGATTTGTCTGAGATATGGCATTGTTGCAAGAACCTTATTACTCCCTCTTGGGAAATCATTTCCCCAAGAAATGACTTGGTTGACACATGAAAAGTGGCACCTAAGATTTAATCCAGATGTTATGCCTGGATCAACCCCTTATATTCTAAAGGAATCTGTATTTTCCTAACCGTATGACATGATCACTATGTGGCTTATCAGTTGACTATATAACGCTTGTCTACTATATTCAATAAAGACACCATTCTCTTCTTAAATCTTCCCCTATTTTGTATTATTTGCTTTCCAGAAATATAGACTCGACAACATGCTGTATTGATGGGAACTCTTGGCATGCTCAGAGATGGAGATTTAAGGCGGGACAAATTCCTAAAAAATTCAAGGGCAACAATAAAGCTCGTCCAGTCTTGTGAGATGTAGCATACGTGCTTGGTCGGTGGAGTGAGACGGGCCCTTAAAATGGAAAGATGTATGGATCGAGGATTTCGATCAGCTAGGATGACTTTGCAGACGTTAATGATGTAGTGGCAAAGGGGATATACTGGGTATTACAATAATTTAGAATATAAATAGCTTGGTGGATGATAGTGTGTATATAGAATACGTTTTAATAGTTACATAGAGATCAGCAACTTTTCTTGTCGAACCTAGCCTTTCTCTGCCCAAAGTGATTTAAAGATAAAATGGGGTTTAGAGGCGAGCTTGAACCCCCAGACTTATCTGTAGGTTCATGTTTTCTTGTTTCAGTTGGGCAAGTTCATGTTCGAGTTCCCTGTTTCTGGCCTCGATCTGCTCACGGATCTTATCATTCTAAACAGTTAGATTGGCTAGTTGCTATTTGATTACCTTGATTTGAACCATGTGGGCGTAGACGTGGAAGAGGCGGATGATCTTCCACAGCCGGAAGATGATGACGAGAGTGGCGGTTGCAGACGCGTGCTCCATCAGCAACACATACAAGGCGATATCCGACACTACCGAGAAAATAAGGATTCCAAAGTCCCACTTCTTGATTGAAGTGTTGAAGTACTTCTTAGGCCCACCAGCAACCCACACTTTGAGGGCAGTCTCGGTCAAGAAGATGGTGGGGAATATCCAACTGAAGAGGAAGAGGATGAAGTTTGCCAGGAGTGTTTCTCGTGTTCCATAAATTGCCAAGACCAGTCCAACTAGAAGCAATGACAGATCAGTAAAGACAATCCCAATTATCATGTAATGGAAGCGGCGTGTCTCAAAGAACCTCGCTAGCCTCTGCTTGGTTGTGTTCGTCTGCAGCTGTTTTTCGATGTCCATCATGTGACTTGGTTGAGTGAATTAGTGGTCTTATATGCCTCAATGTAATGCAAGTTAATCTAGTATACAATGCCAAGGTTGATCACTCCCTTAAGTTTCAAGCGAATCGCAGTTTTTTTTATAAATTATACATCAAAAGCTTCTATTGATTAGGTGTAGAGTATTTGTTACCCTTCTCCTTGGGGGTTCTGGCTCAAATCTGCATCAAATCATTAAGAACCAAGCTATGATCTCTATGCTGTTATATTGATGCCTTTGATCAAATGTGCCTACATTGAGGATACCTGATTCTTGACAGCCATCTTCAGAATCTATTTGAGTAGTGCTCCATGTTTCTGACCCCATCAAATCCACATTTCTAATACACTATTTAAATCCACGTGAAATAAAGTGGGCGTAATGAATTAAGCTAATCGTTCGTTTAATTGATTTACATTTTCTTTGTTTAACCTTTACATTTGCTTACATATAGCTTAGTCCGTTAAAAAACCAAGCCAATCAGTGCAAGCCACAACTTACTGCTGATTTAAAGCATACCACCTTCTATTTAAGGAGGATACACACGTTCATTCAAAAATGTGTATTTGATCTTTTCTAGGAGCCCCGACGCAGCTTCAAAGATTGCTCCGCATTATGATTCTTGAAGACTTGCCGGCGATAGCATGATGAAACTGTTTCTCATTGGCGACAACCTCATCAGCATTAACCGCTCCTCTGGGCAAGCCCACAAGCATGTCCAGATCCACTTGCATGCTTCTAATTAGAAGCTTCTTCCAGGAGCAGTTCGACCTTCCAAGTTCCTGACTTTCAATCTTACCCCAGCAAACCACCTTTCCGAACCGATCCCGATCGCTTTCCAGGCGGAGGGTTGAAATCGCCAATTCGGGCTCACATCCGAAGATCCGAGTAATCCAACCATAGGAGCGACACCACTCAATCTTAACCCATCCCTCTTAAACCCTCGAATATCTTATATTCACATGTATTCTAAGAGTATTTAAGCTCTACCTTAATTTAAAATAAAGGCCCAAGTATTATCATGAAAACTTGATTCTGACTGCTCTTAAGCTTATCATAAACCCTTGATTTTGCACCTGGTATTGCCCTTGAAGCCGTCAAGGTCTGGAAGACTAATGCCTCTGCCTTTGAACCTACAAGCCAGCAAGAACCGGCCTTTTACCCAGATACACCTTACCAAGATTAGCAACTGCACTCCAGGCTTGTTAATAAAAAGCACCACCCTTTAGATCAACTATCTCCCTGGTCGAATCGAATTGAGGTACGTGAGGAGTCACCATTCATCAATTACCACCTTGCCTGAAAACATATCCAACTAGAGTAGGAATGAGCACCAAAATTTTCACAACTCGTGCTGTGACTAGGGACGGTCACAGCAATTGTGTGATCACAGCGTCACAAAATCATTCTTAAGGCGGGTTTAGATTATATCACAAAGCAATCCGTGTAGATTTCTGCCACAACTTCTGAAGTAGCCACAGTTTGTGCCTCACTCTATTGTGCAGGTCACAAAATATAAAATAAAGGTGGGGCTTGAGGATTAAGGCCTTGCCCAAAAGGGACCAAGGTTGTAAATAAAAGCATACAGAGCTACCCGGTTTAAGTTTAGAAGGTAAAGAAAAGCCAGCACTGTTTGGAATAAAGCCTTTATAGTGTCAAGTATATAATTTGAAAGTACAGTAGCTTTAAAAGCTACTGTAAATTCAGAACCTGAGCGTAAAAATGCGGGATTGTCAAATCCTTGGTCCAAATTTTGAATCACTTTTGTGGGCAACTCAGCTGAGTGAAAATTAAAATATTTAATAAAATCAACCATTTAATTTGACTTTTTTTGATTTATTTAAACTGGCAAATTTCAAATCCCTTGAGCAAATAACTCAACTAACAAAAGACAAAACACAGCAAACAAATTAGGGACACATGAATCAGAAATGCAGGATTCTAATGTACAATTTGGGATTTCCTGTATTTCAAACAAATCATAGACATCATGTAAAACTTAACGAATATGAAATTGCAGGATTGTCAAATCCAAGAACCAAATTTCAAATCAAAAATGAGGTGAACCCAAAATAAATATAATTTATAGGTGCCTCAAAAAGGATGCCAAAGGATCTAGAGTGGATTTTTGCCAATTCTTTTAGGAATCATAGGCATTCTCAAAAATCACCCTATTTGTAAATTCACTGCCACCTTTGGCTTTGGATCAAACCGTTTTCCCTTGTTGCACCAAGAAAGGCCTAAAAGTAACAGCCAAGCCGCTCAACTCCTTGGGGGATTTGGCACACACTGTGGATGAAAGATTTGTTCTGGCCTACCCTGTAAATTTCCCGGCTTTGGCTGCTCTGCCCTGGGAAGAAATGCTGATCAATTTGGATTATTTGTTGGCATGGTTTCACCCACTTTTGAAAACAATCATAAGCACCCAATCAAGAGAAGACACATCAATGTCTAGTAAGTCAAATGAATCTAGAATGCCTGGATTGTTCCCCAGCCAATCAGGTGGGGCCACAGAAATTAAACTGGAATCCTCCAGCACCTCTGGCCATGGCCAGCAAAATTTCTCTCCTAGCCAACCAGATGAACCTCTTGGGGTCATGTGATCTTTTCCCTAGCATCTCATCCCTTTTAACAATGCCAGGGGACTTTGAGTCCCCTGCTTGGCAATTTTCACCATAATAAAACTTTAACCAACTTTTAACCAAAGTAAAAACCTAGGCTTTAACTTTCAGACTCAGGTTGGAGTCCTCCTTTGATTTTAAAACAAAGGGTTAGTAGTTATTGGTTTGAAACTTACTATTATATGGTCTGCTTTAAAATTTGGCAGCCGTTTTCAAAATCTATAGTGTAGAGTTAACCTTTAGTTGTTGTGTTTTTTGCTTGTACCTTTTGAAAACACTGTCTGAACTTGAATTTCAACTTGAAGCTTCATATAAATCTTATTCCTTTCTCGAGTTTCTTTGTCTATTTTCTGGTTTTGTGTCAGGATTCTCCCTTCTATTTTAGCTGCTAGTACTCTACTTTTGGACTCCATTATTATTTTTGAAAGAATTGGGTTATTTTTTGGCTCATTTTGTCTTCAAAAATATTCCCTCATTATTATCCTTTTTTGACCGGCAATATTCCTTCTATTTTAACAGTTAGTTTAAGTTTGAAGCTTACCTTGTTTCTTCCTGGACAACTTTCAAACCACAGACCTAAAATGTTAGTTAAAAACATTCAAGTCCAAAATTGGAATACCTTTTTTGCTCTTGCCGCTTACGCCAGCATCTTTGGACCAGGTTTTTCCTGCTCTTCTGCTTTTTGCTTTGCTTTCACTTCCTGCCAAGCAATTACCGTTCCCATGCTTAATCTCCTTTACTTTGGTGTTAAATTTTTAAGTTTAAACCATAAGAAACATGTGCTTCTGTTTTTTGTTTCTCTACACTATCTCATTAACCAATCTTGGTTAAACTTATTCACCTCAATTTTGCACCTCACTACCAAGTAAAATAAAAAAGGCTTGGTTTTCCAATCTTAACAGTAAGTTGAGATTGTTTGACTTGCACCTCAAAAGGTACTTGTTAGGTTTTGTGGCTTGTGTTTTCTCTCTAATCTTAGTTTAACTTTATTTTTCCAATCTTATGATTCCTTTTAACTTTCTATTTCATCAGTTAGGTAGTTTCTATAGTAATATCCACAATTTGATTATTGATAGTTTTAATCCTCCAACTAGTGGTGAGCAATTCCCTGACTTAGAAATAGATTTTTTGACCAAGTCTTCAGTCATCAAAACTGGACTCTATTTTATTTTCTTAGGATTAATCAACTGCCTTAGCCCTTATTTTACTTCCTATAAGCTTCTAGGAGCTTTAGTCCAGTTGTTACTACAAACCTTACCTACATTTTTGTATTTTACCAACATAAATATAAAAGGTTTAAAAGCTTTAGTTTACAACCATCTCCCCCAAACTATGAGACCTTACATTTCAAGTCCACCTTCACTTTTACATCCATCTAAGCCATCCAAGACTATTCCCAAGGCTCTGAAAACTCCTCTGGTCAGTTATTTTAAATATTTGACTGTCACCACCCTGGTTGCAACAAGTTTTACCCAACTAAAACCTGAAAAGTGCACCTTTGGACTCCAAATCTCCTCAGGTTCTAAGAATGTTGCTCCCTGTCTTAAGATTTGCGGTATTCTCTCTGGCTCCCTTTGTGCTACTCCTCTGGACATCTTCTCCCTATTTATGGTCCCATCTCTCTTCTTCTGTTTGCCTTGCAGGGGATAACCCCTCTAGCCTCCTGCATCTTCCTGGTGCATTTCTCCTTTTGAGGGAGACAATTGTCAAGAGTCTAACTTGCAATGACCTAGACTTCCACATTATTGACCACACTGTGTCTGCTTCTGCATTGGAGGAGATACTGATGCCTGCCCTTTCCAGTTTGAAGGGGAATGGATTGTTATCCCTTCAAGCACCTGTGAAGTTGCCTCATGCTCTCACACACACGCCCTGGATGCTCGCTGGGTTGGTGTTGATGGGGTTGAATACATACTTCCCCCAGCTGTCTCCCATGTCATCTCTTTGGTCCCCTCTCTGAGCGGCCATCCCAGTACTCCACTGGGCGGCATCCTGGTGGTATATCTCACCGGGATGGGAGCCAAACTTAGTTAGTTTAGCCCCCCTCTCTCACACTATTCTAGTTTAGGATGGCTAAAATTTAGATCCAAATATACACTGACTTAACATACTTAACCGTAAAATTTGATTAAAATATGCACTTCTCTTTTTGAGTTTAATTTTTAATAACAATTTATTATGCCTTCTTTTAATAACAACCAAATAAGCTGTTTCCTAGCCTTGAAAAAATCATGCAGGGCTACGCTGGGTCTTCCAATAGTGAAGCCTCTGTCTATGGTCACACCCAACCCGTAGGCCCCTCTGCAAGCACTACCCAGGAGTGTATTCTTTCTCCCCTGTCTTCAAGCATGGCCCTGTTTGCCCATCACGCACAGGCAGCTGCTAACCCAAATCACATATCAACAATGGCATCCAGAGCCAGCCAATTGAGCCAAGTGGTCACCCAAGGGTCCCAGAATCCAGAAACAGCCAATCAGATGACAATTTCCAGTTCCCAAGATGGACAAATACCTCCTCTAGCCAATCAGCCTGCAAGACGCAGAAGAAAATTGATTTCCCCAGAAATTGCTCTTGAGATAGTTGAAAAGCGAGGGATGCTTATGCCCCCCAGGGAAATTGCGGCCGTGATGGGGTTTGCAAAGTCTGCTGTGGCTGCAACCCTGCAAGCCCACGCCAATTGTGCCCCCCAAGAAGACACTGACTGGAGCCTGTACTTCAACTGATAGCAAAAAAGCCCATCCCCTCATGATGGCCATCATGGAACATGACCCTTGGATGCTTCTGGTCCAGGTTTGTCTCCAACTGGGACTCCATGGCATTTTCACAAATGAAAGAACAGTCAATTTGTGGATGCACAGAGGTGTGATTGCGGCTAGAATCTTGCCCAATCAAGTTCTCACTGACCCCAGTTTGGTGGATACCGTCCCATACAGTTCAACCATTATTAATTTTATTAAAGGGAGGGCAAGGAGGGCACACAATGACGTCATCATCTTGTTGCATATCAAGATTTCTGCAAGCATCCAAGAGTATGGAGAAAAGCGTATCCAATCTGATGTCTACAAGCGTGGCCCAACCTTGTATCAGTTTGTTGCGGTTTTGTTAGCAGTTTTCCTATTGGGTATCAATCATTTCTCAGCAATATCAAACACTGCAGATGGGTATGCCTACCAGATAGAGCTCAAGGACATGCTGAAGGAGTGGGCTACCCAAAACGCTGTGTACACAGCTGTACTGAGTGCGGAGATGAAGCAGCAAGAATGGACAACCAAAGAAATTAGGGCTGTGGGTGTCACAAATGACAAACTCCTGCCAACCATACTCATAGGAAAACCTCAACTATGGGATTCAAACCCCAATACCCTGAGGGCCGCCAGCCTGCAAGACCAGCAGCCAGCCCACAGATTTTTGGGCTTGAACCAGAGCAGGATTTGACTTTGGAGAATCTCCTTAGGCTTGATGAACAGAAATTACTTGCATTGAGGCCTCCCACACCAAAGGTTCCTATCAAGCCAACCAATGAGAGCGCAGGCCAGGCCAAGGATCCTGAAGTAACTTGGGCCACCGCAGCAGGGGAAGCAAAGAAACTTCCTGTGGAATGAGGGCCGCCTAAAGATGACAAATCCCATGACCTGAAAGGGAAATTTGAGCTTTCTCAGTTTGAGCCAGCCAATGAAATATCTCTTGCAATAGATACCGCTGAGGGATTTAAAAACCTGGTAGACAGTAGCACCAGGCCCAAAGGAATTTTTAAATTTTTCTCCATGGCAGATGGGTATACTTATACCCTGGTGTCAGGGAACCAACCCTGATCTGCCGGCTTGCTAGCATTTGGGAACTGGCGGGTTGCAGACTGGGTGGGCAGGGCCCACCAAAGGATTGGCGCTAACTTAATGAGGTAGGAAATTGACTTGCCTACCCATAACCACAGACCAGCAGCGGGGACAATAGTATCTATTACTCCCATGGGAGTAATATATACAATTCCAAAAGGCTTGTTGGTATGATCCAGCAAGAGCTTGATGGCAGCGGCAGGCATGGATTTTGGGGTGACAGGTGGTTCCATGTCTATTTGGTAGGTAGGAAAAAATTTGTATTTATCTCTGAACAGGCTGGATTTGGTAACGTACCAAGGGCCTTCTTGGTTGTATCAGGTTAACTCTGTAGTTCTGGTCAAGGGATCCTGGGCTAGTATGTTGTTGACAGTGTAGTCCTTGTACTCAGGCTTTAAGGGGTACTCTGTGAAATGGACAGGACCAAAGAGAGCACCTGGTGGGTGGTACGTAGCTGGCGGGCTGGAAGGAGGGTCAGATGATCTTTGAGATAACTGGCAGATGACAAGAATAAAATACGGCAAGAATTGGGGAAATCAATATCTTATAACCTTTATTTAAAAATGACAATGTGGATTGATCTTGTACTGGCAGGTATTTATACCACACTGCCAGGCTTCACTACCTGGTTGGGTTTTCTGGGCTTGGGCAGGTTGGCATTGGGGGTCTTAGATGGTAGTGTGGCGCTTGGCACTGGCTGCTTTGGGACAAGAAGACTTCAAATCCTTCTGTTTGTCAATTTGGGTATTGGGTGCCTCTTCAGTTTCAGTGCCTCCTACAGGGCTTTGGGAGAGTTTGGAATAACTCTCATTAAGAAACTTGTGCATTTTCTGAGCAAACTGCCAGTGTCAGGTGTTGGCACCTTGGGGAAATTCCCAACATCTTGCACTGGCAGTTTGCTTGCAGGATCCTGTGGGACAGCTAAGGGTTCAGGTCCTGGCGGGCTGGCAACAACTTTATCAATCAGTAGTAGGTTATTGGGTTCCCAGACTATGAGTCTGGCGGTCTAAAAGGGTTTTCGTCCAGGGTTTGACTCTGGTTCTGTATTTTGAGATTTAGGAGCATCCAAATTGTCATTCCTGACACCTGGGCTGCCAGGAAGTTACCCATTTCCATTCTTATAATAAAATTCATGAACCTTTGGTTCAACCAAGTCATCCCATATTTGATTTTAGTTCTATTTCATTTTCAGACCAACTCCTGCAGTTCTGTATCTCTTACCTATTCACCCCAAGAAACCGCAGACCAGCCGCCCAAACTATATTATCCACTAGGAGCTCCCTTTGGCCCAGTACATTTCAAAGAATATCCATCAAGCCCAACATATTTGGAGTTCACACTAGAGGAAATCTTAATCCACAACCCAGAGGCTAGAACTAGAGAGACAGAGACCATTTAAAGAGAAGGTATCAAAGTCACCATACCTCCTCTGCTATTCTGCAACAAGTACAACTACTTACCTGCCTATTTAGTTCTGATGACACCATCTCTCACCCTGCGGCCCAACTGCCCACAGGAATCCATTACAGCCAATGAATCCACCTCCACTCAGATATTTGGGGTGATGTATAATGTGAATGCCGCCATTCACTGTGTTTCAATTTTACCTTTGATGGGTTATTTTGAGGACAAATCTCTCTCTTTTGCTTTTGCCCTTTGAAATGACTCTGGCTCCAAATTGGGAAACTCAATTGTTCAGTTTCCTGATTCTGCACAACTTTCTTTCCCCACTCACGCTTGTGGCAACTGATCCTACTGTCCATGTACTGCTTTGTGGTAAAGCTACACAATATATAATCCATTTCACTTTTATCAATAAAATTTAAGTTCTATTCACATTTTTGTCTTTGTGTCTTCACATACTTTGGCGCCTCTCTATCCACGTCTAGCAGATATTATTCAATCAGGGCCACAAGGTAATCACATAGCCTTCCCTGCCATTCTAACCAAGACTTAGTACAAATCCAATCCTAAGGTTAGGATTTCCCGTTGTAACTCTGTGCCGCGCCTCAGATCACAACAAAAATGGTGCTCACTACAGGGGTATTAAGCCCCTCAGTTATCCCTTACACAACCAAATTTTCAGGACCTTTGCCTCCTCCCATACAAGAGCCAACTTTGCCTGAAATTACTGTCCTCCTATCAAAGAAGAAATTGCCAACCCAACTATTGTCCCTACTGTACTGAGCCTAGGGAATGGTCCCCACCTTGTGGCCTACCCTTTGGGTATCCCTGACTTGGAACAAGTCATGGCAGTAGCCCTTGGGTTAGCTTGTGATGGAGCCATTCCTTGCCTTTAGCTTCAGTTAAGTTGAGCAGAATACTACAAATTGATTGTGGCTCCACAATTTCCACAGCATCTCCTCTCAGTGGCTGGCTCTGCTGAAACCCTATTGTCATCATTTGTACAACCTGCCTTAGCCCATTGTTGCAACTGAGGTTTGAACCTTGCCTGCTAACATATCTTACAATACACAGGGGGCGCTCAATGAGTTGCCCCTTGACGTATCTAATGTTATGAATGAATCTGATGGCAATGTTGACTGGCGGGCACTTCATCCTAATTAGGAGCGTTGCCAATTTGATCTGCTGATCCCCGCACAAGTTATTCCTTGGCTCCAGACCCTATATGGAACTCCCCACTATGCCACCCCCTTGTGGCCTTGTGGCTTCCCCAATTAGTATATTAATCACAATACCCTACAATAAACGACACCTTATTCTTATTATTCTGTACTTTCCTATTGGACTGTTGTCTTCCCCAATTCCAAGTACTGAACTCTCATTGGTTCAGTTGCAACAGTAGTAGCGGAAGTAGATTACGACCTATTCTAAAAACAAAATTCCCCCCAAGAAAGGACGGATTACGGGCCACATGGCTCCTCCACAACAAGAGATGTTCCTTCCAATCCCCAAGGGGGACATTCCCAAAGGTTATGTCATCTACTGTCAGGAAGCCAGTCATAGGTAGAGGCATTGGGCGGCTCGGGGTGAGGTGCAGCCAAGCCGGCAGGTAAGGCCCACCATAGAATGGGTGCTAACTTGATAATATAGGATACAGAACGCCCGAGTAAGGACCAGGGTCCGGAGTTGGGGACCACTGAATCTACCAAACCTGTCAAGGTAATGTAGAGTACTCCAAACAGTTGGGTAGAGGTGATCTCAGCTGCAGCGGTAGGTTCCAGCAGGCGGTTTGGTCAAGGGGTTAAGGGCGGAGTCATAGGAACAAAGTAGGTCGGTAGATAATTGTACTTGTCTTTGAACAATCTTGGTGGCCTTTTGTACCACTTTCCTTTGCATCCTATGTATTTGTTTTCTCTAGTCCTGGTCAAGGGGTCAGCAATGAGGATAGTCTCCAAGTCTTACTCTGAATAAGCTGGGTTGGGGGGGTATTCTGTTAAATGCACAGGTCCAAAGGGGGCTCCTGGGGGACAGTATAATGCCTGGGGCAATTTGGCAGGTTGGTCTTGGGGAAGGGCGGCAGCCTGGCGGTCTACTTGACTGGAATTAAGATGGAAGATCACTAAGACTAGATAGGGTAAGATTTGTTTGAATCAAAGTTTCATAAAACTTTATTATCAAAAATGACAATGTGGTATTCACCATACCGCTGGGGTTTTTATACCATGGGGTTTTGCTCCTTTGATTTTTGCAGGATTCAGGTTTGCAGACAAGGTGCTGGCGGGGCATGGGTCTTGGCTTGGGGTCCCAAGGGCGGCAGATCCAGGTTGTGCCTGTTCTGGAAAATCAGAAAGGCAATGCTTTGTTTTGCCGCCACTGTTCACTATGTCACCTGAGTAATCCAATTGTACTATCTCTTCTGGGCAGCATGCTGGCAGGTTGTTAGCAGAGTTGAGAATAGGGTTTGTTTTAACCTCTCTAAGGCAAGCTGTAACTGCTGCGTAGGTTTGGGTCTTTGGTGTCTCCAGATTAGCATCAATCTGATGATCATTTGGGGAGTCGTCCTTGGGAGGTTGGCAGTTCTTGGAGTAACTTGTCAACTTGAGTATGCAATTCAGCGAGTTGGTGGTTCTCTGTCCACTTTGTGTGACTTGAGTTGTCTTTGGAGGGTCCTTTGTAGTAGGCCAGCAGAACGCGGAGTAATTCACCTATTTGAGCCCATCTCTTAATGGATTGGCGGGTCCTGGACTGGTCTGGAGGGTTGGATCCGCCTTCTGGGAAACAGGGTTTAACTCTTGGGTTTTCAATACAAGTATTGAAATGTCATTCATGACATCTACCAAGATCAGCTAGTTCTTACTAGTGTATACAATTGGCTCCGCCTTGGGCAGCATGACGCTAGCGTCACCCTGTCACAGTTGGATCTGTCACAGCGTATGCTCAATCTCCAACTAGAGTCCTTCACTGGCGGTGTCAAAGGAGCTGACATTGTCAGTTGGCTCCAGTCCACTGAAACGTGCCTTTGTATCTGTCAGGTCCCTGAGTCCATGTGGGTTGCCACCGCATCTGGCCGCCTTACAGGGCCTGCCGCTGTGTGGTTCACCAACTGGGCCAGCCAGGAATTTGATGTCACCTGGGCAACATTTTGAGACGCCGCCAAGTCTTGATATAGTGAAACCTTCTCTCCCATTGTCTTGGGGACTCCCCTCTTAGCCATCAAGCAGACTGGTTCTGTCCCTGAGTATCTTGCTGCTTGGCAACAAGCCCTTGCTGCCGCCCCCAAAGCAGTGACCGATGGGAACGCCATGTTGCTCACTCTCATTGTTAATGGGTTAAAACCCCATATTTGCAAGTGGGCTCCCGTTGGCCGCTGCACTTCTATTAACAACTGCTATAAAGCCATTGTAGAGGCCAATAACCAGGCTTCAATGGGCTTCTGCCACACCAACAATGCTCCACCCCAACCACGTCCTGAACCTAACAATGGCCAAGGTCAAGTGGGCCGTTGCCAACCTCACCAACAAGAAAGTGCAGCTAAACGCCCCCGCAAGGGGGAGCTCCAGCTAGCACTAATCAAGGACCAGGGAAAAGCCTGGGGGTTGTAACAACAAGAGGCCTTACAACCCTGACTGACCCGCCCTCTCAGCCCTTGCTTGAAAAAACTCCCACAACTACAATCTTCACGAGGTTGAAACCCTAGATGTCTTTTAGGTCCATAGCAACGACCCCATGTTGCAAGCCGCTCATTCCACAAATAAAGTAACATGCTTGTCCTATCCCTTCTGTTTCTGTGGGAACACCCACAAGTTACTGGTAGATACTGGGGCTGATCACACCATGGTAGATCAGGTGTTTGCTGACTCCCAGCAATTATACCAAGTACCCAGCAGATTCAAAGCATCATGTGTAGCTGACTCCTGCAGAGTTGCCATCACTCACAAGACGGTACCCTTCTCCGTAAGAATGGGGAACATCCAGGTTAAGCTCTCTGGGCCAATCATGGCAGGCTCAGCCACAACGTAATTGCTGGCCTCAACTGGCTCCAGCATAACCGCCCTTACATTGACTGGGATACATCTGTTATCACTCTTAATAGAAATGGGGTGGGCTTCCAGATTTATCCTGTTGAGATGCACAAGTTACTCCACAATGCTGTGTTTTTTAGGATAACAGAGACAGGCTCATATGATTTCAAGGGGGGAGACTAGACTTTAATCAATGTTCAATCAAAGTTATCCGTGCAGAACCACCTGCAGTCCCTCCCTTGTCAACATCACCACCACCAGTGCTAGCTGCACTCCTTGAGGAGTACAAGGACGTATTCAGTGAAACACTCAAACAACTACCTCCACCCTGGGAGATCCAGCACACTGTACAACTTCAAGGATTGTTACCTAAAGCACAACCATTATACCGTCTCACACCAAAGGAAGATAAAACCCTCCGCCAGCACCTTGTGGACGCGCTTGATAAGGGATTTATTTGCCCCTTGCTCTCTCCATACGGGGCGGCGGTCTTCTTTGTAGCCAAGAAGCACGGGTCCCTTTGCCTGGTCACAGACTATTATGCCCTAAATGAGGTGACAGTTAAAAATAAATACCCCCTGCTGCTGATTGACAACCTGTTTGATACACTTGCAGGCGCGAAGGTCATTAGCAAGATTGATCTCACTGCAGGATACAACCAGGTCCGCATTGCACCAGGGGATGAGGCAAAAACTGCCTTCTGCACACGCTACAGGTTGTTTGAGTATTGTGTCATGAACTTCGGAATGACCAACGCTCTCTCCACCTTTGCCATGTTGATGAACAAAGCCTTTGAGGAATTGATTGGAAAGTGTGTGGTGGTGTACCTTGACAACATTATTGTCTTCAGTCAAGATCAAACCACACACCTCAAACACCTCTGTGCTGTCCTCAACACCCTTTGGAAAAATCAGCTAAAAGCTAAACCCTCCAAATGTGAGTTTCTCAAGTCAGAGTTGTTATTCCTTGGGCACACCATCTCTGCCCAAGGGATACAGCCCAACCCTGCCAAAATTAAGGCAATCACTAGCATGTTGCCCCCCACTGACGTGGGCCAGGTGCAGACATTCTTGGGCATGGTTGCCTATGTACTCAAATTCATCCCCAATTGTGGGGAACTAATTGCACCTCTCACTGAGCTCCTCAATACCAAACAGCGCTTCCATTGGACCCCCTCCAGAGATCAAGCCTTTGAGACGTTGAAGCAAAGGCTCACAACAGCACCAGTACTGCAGTTTCCCAACCAAAACTGACAGTACAAACTCAAGACAGACGCCTCTGACAGGGCCATAGGGGGCGTGCTAAGAGTAGAAACTGACAATGGCGTCTTCCTCCACGTAGCATATGAATCCAGGAAGCTCACTGACTTGGAACAACATTATCCCATCCACAACAAGGAGCTGGCAGCCATTGTACACTGCGTTGAGAAGTGGTGCTGCTACTTGGAAGGTGCAACCTTTTCACCCTGCATTCTGACAGACCACAAGTCACTCCAGTACTTCAACACATAGTCCCATTTGACACACCGCCAAGCAGGATGGGTTAAACGTCTATCCCCCTATCAATTAAGCATCAAATATAAGCCTGGAAAGGAACTCGTCACAGCTGATGCTCTTTCACGACTCTACGTAGCGTCTATCACTGGGGACAACAATTTGGACCCAGACTGGCCCATGCTCTACCTGCGCCCTGAGGCAACCTGCTATGAGGGCCTTAACTTGGTCACCATCTCCAAGCTGAAGGACAACAAAAGTCAGTTCACCATCAATGCTGGGAACGTCTGCCGCCGGGCAGAGACAGGTGAGAAGACGCCTTATATTCCCACCACACAACAAGGAGACACCATCTTGCACTACCACCAAACCTTGGGTCACATCAGAGGGTGCAACCTCTTTGAGATCATGAAATGTAAGGTTTAGTGGCTGCGCATGCGCCAAGACATCTTGGACCTCCTCAAGATGTGCGTGTTGTGTGAAAAGAATACATCCAAACCGGCACCTCCCAAGTCTGTCCTACCCATCAAGGCTATGGAACCCTTCAAACAGTGGGCCCTCAACATTGTGGGACCGCTTCCCAAAGACAGACTGGGTAAGAAGTATATTATCACCACTATTGACTACTTCACGTGTTGGCCAGTGGCCTGGGCCACAACCAACTACACTGCCACCACCGTTACCCGCTTTAGTGGCAAGGAAATTGTGGCTTGCTTTGGGCAACCCAAGCATCTCATCACAGATGGCGGGCCCAAACTTGTTGAACACGTCATGAAAGCATACTGCATCAAGAATGCGCTCCAACATATAGTCACAACCCCCTACCATCCGCAAGCTAACAGACGTGTGGAACAGTTAAACGGCTCCCTGGTTCAACTGATTGCCAAGCTCTCACAAGAGCATCCTAACACTGCGTGGACTGAACATCTTCCCACTGCCCTACTGATCCTGTGAGCAAGAATCAACAGGGGCACTGGGTTCAGCCCTAACACCCTGGCCTTTGGAACACCTGACAGTCTGACAGGGGTGGAACAGGGGAAACTACGGTCCAAGGTTCCCGACAAGCCCCCCTTAGTGCCAACTCCCTCCCTAGACCAATGGCGTGCCAAAGCCCAGGAGATCAAACACAAGCAGATCACAGGGGGGACAAAACACCTCAAAGCTAGATACGCCATAGGTGACCCCATCATCACCCTCAATCCCAATTCTGCTAAATTAGAACCCAACCACTTAGGGCCCTTCAAGGTAGCTGCTGTCTATGACAACCACACCTACCAACTTGAGGATGCCCAGGGAAACACCAAGAAACTTCACCACAATTGCTTGCGTCCCTGCTGTGCCATCCCCACACAAAGGTTGTTTGTGAAGACCTTCCCAGACCTTCTGCAGACTCCAGTCCTGGTGTCTGACAACAAGCAGGGAGCAAGGGGGGTGTTGCAACCGAGGTTCAAACCTTGTCTCCTAACGTATCTTACAATACACAGGGGCGCTCGATGAGTTGCCCCTTGACGTATCTAACGTTATGAATGAATCTGATGGCAATGTCAAATGGCGGGCACTTCATCCTAATTAGGAGTGTTGCCAATTTGACCTGCTGATCCCCGCACAAGTTATTCCTTGGCTCCAAACCCTACATGGAACTCCCCACTATGCCACCCCCTTGTGCCTTGTGGCTTCCCCATTTAGTATATTAATCACAATATCCTACAATAAAAGACACCTTATTCTTATTATTCTGTCCTTTCCTATTGGACTGTTATCTTCCCCAATTCTAAGTAATGAACTCTCATTGGTTCAGTTGCAACACCATCATAAAATGGTGCTAGGGCTCCATGTTCAGGAGATTTTATCTCTACAGGAAACTTTCACTCATCACTGGGATCAGTTTGCAACCTATCAGCAGTGGATCTGTTGTGTTCTGAGGCGCGGCACAGACACACAACAGGAAATCCTAACCTTAGGATTGGATTTGTACTAAGTCTTGGTTAGATGACAGGGAAGGCAAATGTGTTTACCTTGCAGCCCTGGATGAATAATCTCTACTAGTTGTGGCTAGAGAGAGGCGCGGAAATACAGAAGACACAAAGACAAAAATGTGAATAGAACTTAAGATTTATTGGATATAAATATTGTGAATATATACTGTGTAGCTTTACCACAAAACAGTACATGGACAGTAGGATCACTTGCCACCAGCATTAGTGGGGCAAGTGAGTTGCGCAGGGATCAGGAAACCAAATAATTGTACTTCCTGAATTGGTTATCAATTCATTTTGAGTAGCAAAAGCAAAAGCAAGAGATTTGTCCTCAAAATGGCCCACCAAAGGCAAAATCAAAATACTGTGAATAGCAAAATTCACAACATTGCCCCCCTCTAGATTGGCCTTAGGGGGGTGGATTTTACAAAGGAACTTTGCGTGTACTTGAGCGTAAGGACAACCACTAGACAGGAGCTTTACAGTGTATTCAGACCCTCGCTTAAAAGTTACTTCTAGAGGGCCAATCCACAGAGAGTCCAACTTGTGTGCGCAACCACCTACTCTGCGTTGGTAGTACAGGACATGGTTGCCAACATTGAACTCAGGCAGGGGGGAGCGTCCAGCATTATTGGGAGAGAGCTCAAGCATCTTAGTCTTATATGCAGAAGTGTAGGCAGTGGCTTGAATATCAATTATTTGGTTGACTAAATCCTTAATGTGGTTGTCAGGATTCATGGCCTTATCAGAGGTAAGCAGGAGGCCCCCCAAGAGAGATGGGGTAGTAGCCTCTTGCCCGTACAGCATAGCAAAGGGGAAGTACCCAGTGACACAATGTTTGCTAAGGCAGTACACAAAGAGGGCGGCAGGTAAGTACAAGTCCCAGTTGGCAGCGTCCAAGTAGGTGAGATTCCTCATGATGGAGACCAGAGTCAAGTTAGCACGTTTAACTTCCCCATTAGTGGAAGGGTTGTAGGGGGCAGAGAAGAATTGGTGCAATCACAAAGCTTTGACAACAGAGGTTACTAGCTTGGTATTAAAGTTAGTCCCATTATTGGAGAGCATCACTTGAGGACAGCCATGGCGTAAAAAATGTCTTGCAACAGGAAGGCAGTGGTGGTCTTAGCTATGATGTTCTTAGTAGGGCAAGCCTCTACCCACTTGCTGAAGTGATCAACAGCAACCAGAATAAATCAACACCCAGAACAAGAGCGGGGAAGAGGACCTACCACGTCAATGCTAACAGTGTGAAAGGCATGTTGAGGGGGAACTAATTTGAACTTGTGGGCAGCAGCTTGAGGCCGCTGCAGCTGACAGTTGTGGCAGCTAGCAATGACGTCTGGGATCAGAAGGCAAAGGTTCTCCCAGAAGTAGTTCTTCTGAAGCCAGTCAAAGGTCTTGGCAATGCCTCCATGCCCAGTCTCTTTATGAGCTTGTGACACTAACAAGAGGCAAAGACTGGGCTGTACATAAGGCAGATACTGGTCTTGTACCTTTTTGAAGAGCTGATTGTTGCGTATGAGGGTATCTTTGGATAGCTTGGACAAGGCCAGTTGTACCTCTTCTGTCTCACTTTCCCAGGAAGAAGGGTACCCAATTAGCTCGTATAACCGGTCGGCCTATGCAGGATGCAAAGCAAGAATGGGCATTCTGGAGAGCCCATCAGTGTTCTGATGTTGAATCCCAGGGCAATGGAGCACTGTGAAGTCGTATCCCTGCAGACGTAGAGCCCATCTAGCTAGGCGTCCTTCAGGTTCCTTAAGCTGATGTAACCATTTAAGAGAAGCATGATCAGTGACAACTGTGAAGTGAGTGCCATATATGTAATGACAAAACTGCTTGACTGCATGCAACACGGCAATGCACTCCTTCTCTGTGACACTATAGTTCTTCTTATGCTTGTTTAGCACACGGGAAGTGTATGCCACAGTATGATCTACACCCTTGTTGTCCAGTTGGGCCAGAATGGCTTCAATAGCTAGATTGCTAGCGTTGGTGTAAAGGATGGACTCTTTATCATAGTCAGGATACACTAGGATGGGAGCTTCTTTGAGTTTTTTTAAGGGTCTCAAAGGCTTGCTGTTGACTGGTGTTCCATTCAAAAGGAACATTACGTAATAGCTGGACTAAAGGTTTACTAGTATTGGTAAAGTCAGGGATAAACTGTCTATAGTAGCCCATCATCTCCAGGAAGTCTTGTACTTCTTGCAAGTTGGTGGGCGGAAGATATTTTGTCAATGGCTTCAACCTTCTTAGTCATTGGATGAATCCCTGTCTGGGTTACCTAGTGGTCCAAGTATTCAAGACGTTCTTTGAAGAAGGCGCACTTGGAAGGCTTCAGTTTGAGGCCAGCCTCTTGAATCTTTATGAACACCTCTTTGAGATGAGCCAGGTGATTGGTGAAGGTAGCGCTGAAAACTGTTATATCATCTAAGTATACTAAGACGCAGACAACTTCAAGTCACAGAGGATGGAGTCCATGGCCTTTTGGAAGGTGGCTGGGGCGTTGCAAAGTCCCTGAGGCATGCAAGTAGGCTCAAAAAGCCCTTCAGAAGTAATGAGTGCAGCTTTCTGACAATCCTTGGGGGATAGATCAACTTGCCAGTATCCAGATGCCAGATCCATGGCAGAGAAAAACTTAGAACCTCCAAGACATTGGAGAGCATCATCAATACGCAGCAAAGGGTATGAGTCCTTCTTGGTCAAAGATTTCAATTGGTGGTAGTCCATCACAATTCAATGACCCCCATCCTTCTTCTTTAAGATGAGTAGCAGGGATGCCCAAGGACTTTGGGAAGGCGCCAGCAGCTCAGCATCTAACAATTGTTTGAGCTCTTTAGATACTTGGGCGTCCTCTACACAACTGCGGCAATATGGTTTAGCACAGAAGGGGGCGTCACCAGTGTCAATCTGATGGATAACACCTTTAACTAACCCATAATTGGTACTGTCCTTTGCAAAGATATTTGAAAATTGGTCTAGTACATCTAGCACCTCTTTCTGTTGAACCGGGGACAGTTGGGGGAAGCCTTGTGCCGTGAGCAAGGATAGGACTTGCGGCTCATCCTCTAGTAGGTTAAAATCCTGGAACATACCAAAGGAATGAAGAGACAGGACGTCAGGAGCGCCCAACAACTTGCCATATCCAACAACCTGCCCCCTAGATATGGTCATGGGGACTGCAGTCAGGTTGGCTACCAACAACTAAACAGGGTCTTTATGAGAGACATCTAGGATTCCAGGACAGAGGTAAGGTTTGTTGGTTCCCAAGGAGGGGGGAGAGTACAACTCCAAGAAGGTGCGTTCAGGTAGTTCATAAGATATCTGGGAGTCCAGGATGGCCTAAGAGCCAGGTGGGATGGTGACAGCAGACGTGGCTAGGAGGGGGATCCTTTTGGACGCAGGACAAGCCATGGGTGGACACTTCATGTTTGAAGAGTGGGTGCAATGCTTGAGGTTGAAAACCCCAGTGGGATATTCCAAGGCACAATTTTTGAGGCGTTTTCCAGGAAATTTAACTGGCTCTTAAAAGGTTAAGGGGACTTCATATCCCAGAATAGAGGGGTAGCCATCTTTCAAGTTGATTATCCCATTATATTCCCTAAGGAACTGGGTGCCAACTAGAAGATTGTAACTCTCATTCTCCAAGACAACTGCTGGCGCGGCTAGGAGAAGCTTGCCAAACTGCATGGGCAGAGCGGATTAAGCCCCTATGGCGCGGGTCATAGACAGTCCAGCCGTGCCATACAACTGGTGATAATTAAGGTCAGGGGCAAGTTTGAGTTTCTTCACAAGCTTGGAGGAGACAACATTGACCGGTGAGCCAGTGTCTAGAATGGCTTTGATCTTCACTTTTTTAATGGATATCTCTACTTGAGTGGTAGTGCAACCAAAAGGGGGAAGGACAGCCAGGATATCTTGAGCCTCTGCTAGTTATTTGTCCCACTTCTCAATCATGCATCTTAACCCTGGGAACTCCTTGTAAACAGTCTGGAGGGGGAGCAAAACAGATACGTTCTTGAAGACAGCGTCAGCAACCTCGTCAGCTTCTTCTGATGACTCCACTAGCACAGGAGACCTCTTTGCCTGATTGAGGTAAGGGCGCAAGACAATCTCTTTGGCCTCAGGCAAAGGCTTAGCGGTGGTTGTAGTCTTTCCTGAGTGTAACTTATAGGGAACTGTAATGGTTTCAGGAACAGCCAGAATGGAGTACCCATATGCATCAGCGTTTTCAATATCAGAATCATCCAGGTCAGTGTGACCATACTACAGTCACTGCTGAGTATTTAGCCAAATAAATGCTCCAAAATATAAAGATATTCTGCTTTTGCTGTTTATTGCATATGGATAGGTTTGGTTGGAATTCTTAAGGTAAAGGTTCCTAGAAACTGGATATCTATGTTTAATAAAAAAACAGAACGTGGATGGTCAGTTAGGTTAGGCTAACTAGAAAAATTGAGGTAAGATTGGCTGAATCAATCTTGGAGACTAGGCGTCTCAAAACGGTTTAATTAATTGGGAAGCTTAATTAATAAACACAATCCAATATAATTAATGAGGATTTAATTATATTAGTTAATTGCCTTAACTGTGTCAAGAGGTATGGTTAAGGATAACCATGGGAAACCCCCGGAATTTGGGTTAAAAGCGCTGCATTGGCAAATTTATTGGGTTAGAAGCGCCGCTGCGCCGCCTAATGAATTTGAGAGACGCCGCTATCAAATTTTCCCAGGCGCTGCAGTGTCGCCTGGTTTGAGTTTTGGAGCAGTTTAATGGGTTTTAAGACAAAAAGTCATTAAATGCAAAAATAACCAAATAAAGGCAAGGATGCCTAGGAATTCAGGTTTGATTAGCTGGTTCCCAGTTGGAACACTGATAGCTGAGTTTGGGATGTGCAATCCACAGGGTTTTGGCGCTGGGAGCTGGGAAAGCTCCATGCCAAATTGGCACATTGGGTTGAATGGAGTCAGGTGACTTCTGCCCATTGTGGGTCAATTCTCATAGGTTGAGAATCGTTGGTGATCTTTTAGGTAAAGATCTATTTTGGAGGACTCAAATGTCATAGACCATGTGACACAAATCATTGGTTGATTCAGGGACCGGAGGGGTTTTCAGCCGTGTATGCCCCAAATGGTATATAAGCAAAAACAGTTAAACATTAATAAAAGATTTCACATTATTGGTTTTGACAATTTCCCCTCACCTATTTTTCAATTATCATGTCTTCTTTGTTAAAATTTAAGAGAGCCAAATTTGGAGTACTTTGTGTAGAGACTGCTGCTGCAAGGAAGGAGGTTCCTAAAAGTTCATTGGAAGAAGCTTGGGCCAGCCTGGAGGTCACCAAGACTGTTCCTTCAGAGTCTTTGGTGGAAGTAAAGGCTGCATTTGAAGAGCTGTATTCCAATTATTTTGCAAAGGAGGGGACTCCTGCCCAAGGAAACAGAATCTATGCTTGGGATGCTATGAATTTGTTAGTAGGATGGGATGAAATCTTACAACAAGTAAAAGGAATAGCAAACCGTGAAATTGAGGCGTTGAGAGCAAGAGAGGAAAAAAGCGTTGAAATCATGGCTTGTTGGCGGGATTACAATAAAGTGTTGTCCCAGAAAATTGCCTCCCTGGAGGCAAAGCTCCTCAAAGCTTTGTCACAGGAAGGTAATGGCAATAAGAGTCAAGGGCAGGATAATGGTGGGATGGACTGGTTAGGCCTGGATCCGCCACAGTCAGAGTCATCAGAGATATCATGAAACAGGAGGAGGATAGTAGGAGCCTCATTATCAGCAGGCTTGGATTCAGCCATAGAGGGAGGGGTTGGAAGAGACTGGGAAGAATTGTCAACCAAGAGCGTCTCTGCCTCTAGGTTGACTGCTCTTTTCTACCTGTTCCTTTGGGTCAGCTCCTTCAACCCGCGGATTGGTGCAGACTTGAGAATGATGACCTATCTGACCACAGTTGTGGCAACCTTGGCATCAAGGAGGATTCTGCAGGTTCATGGTAAGAATGCGAGGACCAAGGGGAGATGAACCAGAGTTAGAAGCAGCTCAACTTTCCCTAACAATTGCACCAGAGTGAGTAAGGTGCATATCTTGCAACAACATCTTTATGCTCTTCATGGAAGAGAGCATAGCCTTATGGGCTTTGAAGTGAAGGCACAGTAGTTGATTAACCTTGAGGGCTTGAGTGCAAACCATGTAGGCTTCATGGGCTGTCAACTGTCTGCTCGTAATCAGTTGCTGTCCTTCCATGTAGAACCTGTCTGCAAACTTGGCTAGTGTCTCTTTAGGCTTAAAAGTGATATGCATGAAGGCATCCTTCTTTACTTCCAGGCTAAGGTCACCACCAAACTCATCAATCAGAAGCTGCTTCATATCTTCCCACGTCTCAATGGAGGGTAGTTCTGGCACAACTACCTCTTGGCAGGTCAGGTGTAGACAGGTCAGAATGTGTTCCTTCTTGACGTCATTGGAGGCTCGTTGCATGGCAGTTTCATAGATAGTTAGGAAAGCTGCAATGGTTGAAGTTCTGGGATCAAAGACTTGCTTAAAGGTAGGCTTGAAGTGAGTTTTGGGAGTTGGGCCACCATTGTTGCTATCAAGTACATTTATATGCAGGGAAAACTCTGCCTCAGATTCTGAGGGGGTTGTCTAGCCCATAGCTGGCAAACACTTTCTTCAAGGGTGTTAAGAGTCTCAACAGCACGGGCCCCAGTATTGACAGCTTGAGTGATCTGTTGTGCAGTAGTATCTAAGCGTTGACCTTGGGTGGTCACTATTGTGGAGAGTTCAGCCAGACGTGAAGTAAGGGATGGCCCCACTGAGAGGCAATGGGCGAATCTATCATTTACAGATTTGATTACTCCATTCATTTCTTGTACGTCTCTATCCAGCTCAGTGTGGTCCCGTTTCAACTGGTCCACCTTGTTAGCTAGGGCTATTAACTCCCTAGCGCATTGGATTTGAGGTGCTCCAGATAAATCAGGGCAGCAGTCATCCTAATTGACAACCCCAACTGGACTAGCAGCAGTTGCCATCATCTCACATAAGGCGGCAAGTTCTTGCTGTAGCTCTGCAACCTGGGTAGTCAGTTCAAGAGCCTGGGGGTCAGGTTGAGGTGCCTCAGCAGGACGTCCCTGAATGTGAGTAGTTGAACATAGTTCTCAAATGGCATCCCATATTCTCTGCTCCCTATCCACCAAGTCATCAGAAGGGGGAGAGGGCGGAACATCTGGCTTGGGCGTAGATAGTTCATTTACTTGACTCTAGAGTTTGGCTATGGTAGCAGCAGTGGCCACTCTTTCTTGCTCAAATGTGGTACTGAGTTCATTAAGGCCGCTAGCAGCAAAGTCCGCTACCTGCTGTAGCTGCTCAAAGGAATATGTACTGAAGGCATTGAGCTGTTGCACAAGCTGCTTGAAGTCAGTGAGATAAGCGTTTAAGGTGGAATCCACCTGAGTTTGCCGGGTTGTTCTAGCTGGTGAAACTTGTGACGTTCTCTCACTTATTTGGGATAGACTGGCGCATTTGTTCAATAGAATTAACCAGAAAGGCCTGGGAGGTGACATAGTTGCGTTGATTGTCAGATACCAAGAAAAACAGGGAATGAATCCACTGTTGATAGGCAGCAAACTGGTCCCAGTGATGAGTAACCACAGCTTGCAGAGACAAGATTTCTTGGACGTGGAGCCCCAACACCATTTGATGGTGGGCCAAGGCAGGCTGCACAAAGGATGATATTAGGTGCTCAGCGGAGCCAGCCGCTGAGAGGAGATGTTGTGAAAATTGAGGAGCCACAATTAATTTGTAGTATTCAGCCCAACTGAACTGCAATTGAAGGCGAGGGATGGCTCCTTCACGGGCTATCCCAAGGGCTACTGACATGACTTGTTCTAAGTCAGGGGTACCCATGGGATAAGCAACTAGGCGGAGACCATTCCCAAGGTTCAGTATTTTGGGGGTAATAGGTTGGTTGGCAATGTCCTCTTCAATAGGAGGACTGGTAATTTCAGGTGAAGTTGACTCTTGTATAGGCAGAGGCAAAGGACCTGAAAACGTGGATGCAAAGGGGATAACCAAGGAGCTTACAGCCCCTGTAGTGAGCACCATTTTTGTTGTGTTCTGAGGCGCAGCACAGTCACACAACAGGAAATCCTAACCTTAGGATTTGATTTGTACTAAGTCTTGGTTAGATGACAGGGAAGGCAAATGTGTTTACCTTGCAGCCCTGGATGAATAATCTCTACTAGTTGTGGCTAGAGAGAGGCGCGGAATTACAGAAGACACAAAGACAAAAATGTGAATAGAACTTGAGATTTATTGGATATAGAAATTGGGATTATATACTGTGTAGCTTTACCATAAAACAGTACATGGACAGTAGGATCACTCACCACCAGCATTAGTGGGGCAAGTGAGTTGCGCAGGGATCAGGAAACCAAACAATTGTACTTCCTGAATTGGTTGTCAATTCATTTCAAGTAGCAAAAGCAAAAGTGAGATATTTGTCCTTGAAATGGCCCACTGAAGGCAAAATTAAAATACTGTGAATAGCGGAATTCACAACAGGATCCACTCCCTGTTTTCATTGATATCAGACAATCAGCGCAACTCTGTCACCTCCTAGGTCTGCTTGGTCAACTCCATTGAGCAAATGCGC
Source organism: Entomophthora muscae (assembly GCA_014839935.2). NCBI lineage: Eukaryota > Fungi > Entomophthoromycota > Entomophthoromycetes > Entomophthorales > Entomophthoraceae > Entomophthora > Entomophthora muscae. Next base: position 47,709 of record QTSX02001493.1, on the reverse strand, counting down.
CAGTCTATCCCTGAGTACGTCAGGGAGTGTCTACATGAGTTTCATCAGTTGGAACAGCCCTGGTGCACCCAAGTAGATTCCACTCTGAATCCTATCTCTCCAATTTTGAACAACTTGTACAACAGCTCAACAAGTTCAGAGCTTACTCCTTTGACCAACTACAGCAAGAAGCAGCCCTTGCTCCTAAAGGCCTCTGCAAACTTGGCAAGGAATTTAATCAAGAAAGGGCTGCTGTTGCTGCTACCATTGACAAACTCCAGACTCAAGTAAATGAACTGTCTACACCCAAACCAGATGCCCTGCATTCTCCTCCATGAGATGATTTGGCAGATAGAGAGCAGAGACTGTGGGATGCCATTTGAGAGTTAAGAGCTTCCACTTGCAGTCAGTATCACCCTACCAAAGCCTCTCAGCCAGATCCTCAAGTGCTTGCTCTGACAACTCAAGTTTCTGAATTGCAACAAGAGGTTGCTACCTTGCGTGAGGTGGTGGCATCTGCTGTTATTTCAACTGGGGTAATCAATGAAGATGGCTGTTTCCCTGTCTTGTCAGAAGCCCCCTGCATTCACTGTGCCAGGGAGTTGATTGTTCTAGCTAATGAAGTGATCACTTGAAACAAGATCATTCTGAGCTTGAAAAAGACGTACAAGAACTGAGTGAAATAATTGATTCAATAAATGACAGGTTTGCGCCAAGTCTCTTAGTGGGTTCTTCTCTTACCTCCCAGCTGACTGAACTTTCCACAGTAGTAACAACTCAGGGCCAGCACCTAGACGTTACTGAGCAACAGACCACCTTGGTTAAAAAGTTGGCTGCCCCCACATCTGAAACCTTGACTACTCTTGAAGAGAGTGTTTGTCAGCTGTGGGCCAGATAGCCCCCCTCTGAATCTGAAGCAGAATTCTCCCTGTGCATAAATGTACTTGATAGCAACAATGGCGGCCCAACTCCAGAAGCACATTTCAAGCCTACCTTTAAGCAAGTCTTTGACCCCAAAACCTTGACCATTGCAGCTTTCTTAACTATCTATGAAACTGCCATGAGAAGGGCCTATGATAAGGTTAAGAAGTGACATAACTGTGCTGTTTTAGCAGAGTTACAAGGGGAAAAATGTTTAGAAGCTAGATAATAATCTTTATTGTGAGATAGTGATTATATAGTTCATGTGAATCAAGGATAAAAGGAGCATAATTGGTGATCACACAGTTAGATGGGAGAAGGGGGTGGCTTGATCCTGGTAATGAGCCAATTGCCAAAACAAGGTATCCACCATAAGGGATTATCATCTGTTCATGTTGATGGATTTGGCAATTCAAGTTGACTTCCTAGTCTGGCTTTGAGTGATCAGATAATTGGATTGTGGGTCACAAACCTGCTAGGTTGGAACCTTGTTGGTGGGTTAAGCCTGCTTTTTTCACACACACACCCCGGCTGAAGGTTGGCCTCCTCTGGGGGCAGGTTGTCAGGAGCCCAGGCGCCGTATTGAATCAGTTGCTGTTTGGTGGCGGGCAGGGCGGTTTCTTGTTGTTTCTGTCTTGCTTTGCAGGGTCGTGGGCAATCATGGTGTAGGGTCTTGTCTTGCTTACGTTTTCCAAGCCCTTGCATGAGGTAAGTGTTATTGTCGTTTACCTTCAGAATGATTGCTGGCCCTACTTTCTTAGGTTGTAGTTTGCTCTTGTTAACATTCATTACCCAAACTTTGTCCCCAACTTCATGTCTATTGTGGATGGGAACAAATGTCTTTTGCGGACTTTCATTTTCCTTTTCTGTTTGTTTGCTGTTGGTCTCTATAACTTGAGGTTCTGAGCGCAGGGGGACTTTGCTTGGGATTTACAGTTTGGGTCCTGCTAATGCTTGGATGATATTTGGCTATGTGCTGTATACCAACTCAAATGGGATTTTTCTGGTGGATCTGTTCACTTGGGTTTAGCACACAAGTAGTGCAGTCAGTAGCTGCTTATACCAGTCTTCAAGTCTCCCAGCGGTGAGCTTGGTCAAGGCTTGCACAAGGCTGCCATTAAGCCGCTCTACACGTCCATTGGCCTGTGGATGGTATGACGTTGTTACGGTGTGTTTGACCCCATTTTTAGCAAGGTATACATTGGTGATTTTGGAGGTTAATTCTTTCCCTCCATTGGTTATCAGGAGTTCTGGCTTTCTGAACTTGCTGATTATCTCTTTACCAATAAATTGTTGTACGTCATTGCCAGTGTGCACCCTCACTGCTTGGGCTACTGGCCATCTTGTAGCAAAGTCTATGGCGGTGATGATGTATTTCTTATCATTGTTTATCCCCAGCATGGGGCCAATGACTTCAAGGGCCCATACTTTGAAAGGTAGTTGTGTGCAGATGGGAAGTACCAACTTTGGCGGGGTTTTGCTTTTGGCAAACTTTTTGAATACCTCACATTGATCTAAGACTTCTTGGACATGGCAGTATAAGGCTGGCCACCAGGCCTTATGTTTGAGGAACTCATATAGGTTTTGGCTCTTGGTATGCCCAAGGTCTCTGTGATAGCGCAGGATGGTGTCAACTTGCTGATGTGTGGGGATGTATGGAATGGTTGTACTGTCCAACATCTTTCTGTGTAGGGTCCCATATACGTCAGCAACAAGGTGTTCATTCTTGATGACTGTCTCCTTGGTTATATTGGTTGTGCTGGGGGGAACCTTTGTCCTTAGTTTGTAGTACTAAGAGAGCCAGTCTGGGTTGAGCCCATTTTTTCCTCTTGAAGCGCGGACATACAGGCGGGATAGGGTGTCTGCCATGGCGAGCTTGGCCCCAGGTTTGTACTGGATGAGCATGTTAAATCTCTCTAGTAGTTCCATTCATTGGGCCTGGCAGTGCAATAGGTTTGCTTGAGTTTTGAAATAGTTGAGCAACTTGTGATTGGTTAGTGCTGTGAATTCTTCCTGGCATTCCAGAGAACAGCGCCATTTGACTAGGCAGTGTACAATAGCCAACAGTTCTTTGTTGTGGATAGGGTATCAACACTTGCTGTCTGTCAATTTTTGTGATTCATAAGCTACGGGCAGGAAGTTGCTGTCATTATTTCTGATTTGTAGTACAGTAGTTTTAAAATCTATGGCAACAAACAAAATGAACTCATATTTAAACAAAATGAATTCAAATTTAAGCAAAATTTAAATGAACCCAAATCTATTTTAAATCAATATAAATTCATTTATTTTTAATTTCATTTAAATCTGAGTTCATTTGTTTAAATCTGGATTGTTTTTTCTTGTCGCCATAGCTTTTAAAACTACTGTACTCCCCTAATGGATGCATCTGAGGCGTCAGTTTCCATTTGGTAATCCCCATCATGTTTGGGGTATTGTAGGATGGGAGCTGTTGTGAGTTTCTCCTTGAGGCATCTAAAACAGAGGTCACATTGGGGGTCCATATAAACTTGGATTTGGCGCCTGTTATGGTGGATAGAGGGACAGTCAAGACGCCACAGTCAGGTATGAAGCAGCGTACGTAAGCCACCATTCCCAAGAAGGTGCAGAGTTCCGACTTATCCTTGGGTGATGGCATCTTGCAGATGGCCTGTATCTTTTGACTGTTGGGTTTGATGCTGTCCTTTGAGACTATGTGTCCCAAGAAGGGTAGTTGCTTGCGGAAGAACTGGCACTTGGAGGGTTTGGCCAACAGTTTGTGTTGTGCCAAGGTAGCAAAGACTGCCTCTAGGTCCTTGTGATGTTGTTCCACCAAGGGGCTGTAGACGATGATGTTGTCTAGGTACACAAGGGCGTGTTTGCCTATATGGGGCGCAAATACTTCATTCATGAAGGTCACAAAGGTAGACGGGGCATTGGTTATGCCAAAGTTGAGTACCACACATTTGTAGGAGCCATATTTGGTGTGGAAGACTGTTTTGGGGATATCTTCCTCCTTAATCCGGATCTGATTGTAGCCTGCTTTTGGTCAATCTTGGAGAAGACTGTGGCTCCTCCCAAGGCGTTGAAGAGGTTGTCAATCAGCATCAAGTGATAACAATTCTTAATGGTAACTTTGTTTAGGGCGCAGTAATCTATGACCAGGCGTAAGGTTCTGTCCTTCTTAGCCACAAAGAATACGGCAGCCCCAAAGGGAAACTGTGAGGGGCAGATGAGTCCCTTTTCCAAAGCTTCCTTGAGATAGGCGTATAGGGCGTTGTCTTTGTTTGGGATCAGCCTGTAGATAGGGCGTGCTTTGGGTACAGCCCCCTTGAGTTGGATGGAGTGCTGGATATGCTTCTCAGGGGGCAGTCCAGGTAGTGCTTCCTTGAAAATTTCTGGATGGCGGGCCACAATTTTGCGGTCTTGAGGCGTGGAGGTATCCTGGTGCTCTTTGAAATGTATGATCTTGTACTGGCAGGAGTCCCAGTCAATTGCCTTCAAGTTTTTCTTTTTGTCCTGGGTCTCTGTGATACATACAAAGACGTGGTTGTGTAGCAGTCAATCCACGGAGTCAGGGTAGATCTGGTGGTTGACACCCTCACACTTGATGGTCAACACTGAGGTTGCCCAATCAATGTGTGGGTTGTTCTTTCATAACCAGTCTAGTCCCAGTACAATGTCAAACTTGGGAAAGTTGATGATAGGACCTTGGATAGTGGAGTGGAGGTTCTCAAGCATAAAGGAGAATGGGGCAGTTTCCTTTGTCACAGCAATGTGGTGTTTGTCAGCCAGGACCACGTTTTTAATCTGCAAAGGATTAGTGGCTAGCTTGAACTTATCCACAAAGCTACTGTTGACCAGGGTTCAATCTGCGCCCAAATTCAGGAGTGCTGAGCGTTATAACTGCAAAAGCAGAAAGGGTAGGACATCAGTTTATTGGGATGTCTGGTGATGATGTATAGTACCGGGTCTTCCAAGGGCACCTGGATCATTGGGCATTGGTCCACATCCTTGGGGCTGTACTCATCATTGGGCAAGTCAGGAGTTGCGTGAGGAGATCTTGGCTTGCTTATGCTCTCCCTGGGCTTTTCCCTCATCTTGGTTGCCCTGTGTGGCAGTGATACAGAAATGGGTTTGGTTTGATTGGCCATTGTTTCCATTCCCATGTCCATTTGATCCACAGGTTTGTGGTTGGCGTTGTTTCCATTGCCTCCAGGGGTGGTCAAGAGAAGCGGCTGCCTGGATGGGAATCCTTGGGTCTTTCTTGTTTGCCAGTTTGTGCCTTATGAAGAGCATTGGAGGTTTGTTCTGCCTTCTCCGCTTCCCAGTACAGGCTTTGCAGGTTGGTCACCTGGCCCAGGTTTACATGTCTCATCACATGCATTTTGAGGGCATTGTAATACATGAGGTGTGTGGCTGGGGTGTCAAAAGCCATGTTGGATGGTGCGCAAAGTCAGAGTTCCTTGTAGGCGCAGGTGAATTCCTTCACAGTGCCTGTCTGGGTCAGGTTTTTTACTTAGTGTATGATCATGAGTGCTGTATCTTTAAGCACAAACCTTACCAGGAAGTCCTGCTTAAAGGTATCCCAGTTCTTGTGAGTGTGCTCTTTGTGCCACTTGTCACACCAGGTGCCAGCGTCATGGGTCAGGCAAATGAAAATCTCTGCAATCCAGAACCGCTGTGGGCATTACATCTGAGCTAGCTTGCTCTGTGAGGACTGGATCCATGCGGCAGCATTGTTGTTGTTGTCCCAGGAAAAAGGTTCCAAGGTGGCGCTTCATAATCTTTGCGCTACGTAAGTGGGCATGGTGGTTTTGTCAGTTGGCCGCGGTAGCAAGGATGAAGCTTGGAAGAACCCTTGCACGGACATGGTGTTGAAGGCGGGTAGCAGGATTACTGTGTTTTGGTAGAGAACAAAACCATCAGGTATCTTGGTACCAGGCGTATACAGAGTCCAGTCAGGCAGGAGGCCAGACATGATTCTGTTGAGTATTTGTTGGTGTGGTGTGTGTAGGCAACAGGCGGAATTTTTCAAGATAAGGTAGGATGGGAAACCTACCTGTGCTACCAATGTTGTAACTGTGCTGTTTTAGCAGAGTTACAAGGGAAAAATGTTTAAAAGATAGATAATAATATTTATTGTGAGATAGTGATTATATAGTTCATGTGAATCAAGGATAAAAGGAACATGATTGGTGATCACACAGTTGGATGGGAGAAGGGGGTGGCTTGATCCTGGTAGTGAGCCAAGCGCCAAAACAAGGTATCCACCGTAAGGGATCATCATCTGTTCATGTTGTTGGATTTGGTAATTTGAGTTGACTTCCTAGTCTGGCTTCAAGTGACCAGATAATTGGATTGCGGGTCACAAACCTGCTTGGTTGGAACCTTGCTGGCGGGTCAAGCCTGCGGTTTTGATAGAAGGAACACATTCTGACCTGTCTGCATCCAACCTGCCAGGAGATAGTAGTGCCAGAGCTGGCCAACATTGAGACCTGAAAAGATATGAAGCAGCTTCTGATTGACAAATTTGGTGGTGACCTTAGTCTGGAAGTAAAGAAGGATGCCTTTATGCACATTGCTTTCAAACCTAAGGAGACTCTAACCAAGTTTGCAGATAGATTCTACATGAAAGGACAGCAGCTGATCACAAGCCACCAGTTGACTGCACATGAGGCATGCATGGCTTGCGCTCAAGCCCTCAAGGTCAACCAGCTTCTGTGCCTTCACTTCAAAGCCCAAAAGGCCATGCTTTCTTCTATGAATAGCATAAAGACGCTTTTGAAGGATATGCACCTTACCCATTCTGGAGTAGTTGTGCGGGAGATTTGGGCTGCCTCTAGTTCTGGTTTGTCTTCATGTGGCCCCTTTATCCTCACCATGAACTCACTGAACCCTCCTCAACGCCAAGGGTGCCAAAACTGTAGGCAGATAGGTAACCATTCTCAAGTCTGCACCAGCCCTTGGGTTGAAGGTACTGATCCCAAGGAGCAGGCGGGAAAAGAACAGTCAACCTAGAGGCGGAGATGCTCTTGGTTGACAATTCATCCCAGTCTCCTTCAATTCCCCCCTTCATTGCTGACCCTTAGTCTTCCAACAATGAGGCTCCTCACATACTGTTGTTATTCCATAACATCTCTGATGACTCTGACATGGGCAATTCAGATATGGACAATCCCAACGCCTATGGGTATTCAGTCCTTGCCGTCCCCAAAACTATTGCAGTCCCTTATAAACTACTTTCTGGTAAAACTAAAGCAACTGCCAAGCCTCTTTCTGAAGCCAAGGAGGTTGTCTCTTGCCCATACTTTACTCAGGCTAAGAGATCCTCCTGCTTGTAGAGTCATCCAAAGAAGCTGCTGAGGTTGCTGACACTGTATTCAAGAATGTTTTAGTTTTGCTTCCTCTCCAGATGGTTTATAAGGAGTTTCTGGGCCTCAGATGCATGATTGAAAAGTGGGACAAAGAACTGACAGAAGCCCAAGACATTCTTGCAGTCCTTCCTCCCTTTGGTTGTACTACCATGCGTGTGGAAATATCCATTCAAAAGGGGAAAATCAAGGCCGTCTTGGACACTGGATCTCCTGTTAATGTTGTCTCCTCAAAGCTTGTCAAAAATCTCAAGCTTGCCCCCAACCTTAACTATCACCAGCTGTATGGCACAGCTGGGATATTCATGAATCACGTTATAGGGGCCTATTCTGCCCTTCCCATGCAGTTTGGCAAGCCAATTTTGGCCGCGCCTGCCCTTGTCTTGGAGTATGAGAGTTACAATCTCCTTTTGGTACTCAATTTCTTAGGGAATACAATGGAATCATCAACCTGAAGAATAGCTGCCTCTCTATCCTAGGGTATGGAGTTCCCTTGATCTTTGAAGAGACTGTTAAAGTTCCCAGGAAACGCCTCAAGACATGTGCCTTAGAATATCCCACTGGTGTTTTTACCCTAAAATACTGTACCCACTCATCCAACATGAAGTGTCCTCCCATGGCTTGCCCTGCGTCTGAGGGGATTTCTCTCCTGGACACTTCTGCAGTGACTATCTCTCCTGGATCTCAAGCTATCCTGGACTCCCAAATATCATACAAGTTACCTGAGCGTACATTTCTAGAGTTATACTCTCATCCCTCACTAGGACGCAACAAGCTCTACTTATGCCTGGGAATCTTAGACGTTTCTCATAAGGACCCTGTTCAATTGCTGGTTACCAACTTAACTGCTATCCCCATACATGTGTCTAGAGGGCAGGTTGTTGGCTATGAAAAGTTGTTGAATGCTCCTGACGTCCTATCATTACATTCCTTTGGTATGTTCCAGGATTTTAATTTACCTGAAGACAAGCCCCAAGTACTATCCTTGTTCACTGCACAAGATTTTCCACAGCTATCCCCAGTACAACAGAAGGGGGTGCTTGATTTTCTAGATCAATTTTCAGATATCTTGCTAAAGATAGCACTGATTATGGTCTAGCTAAAGCGTCATTCATCAGATCAATACTGGTGATGTTCCCCCTTTTGCGCTAAACCATATTGCCGCAGTTGTATAGAAGATGCTCAGATGTCTAAAGAGCTCAAACAACTTCTAGATAATGGACTACTAGCTCCTTCCCAAAGTCCTTGGGCCTCCCCCTTGCTCATACTAAAAAAGAAAGATTGAGGTCATCATATTGTGATGGACTACTGACAGCTGAACTCTTTAACCAAAAAGGATTCATATCCCTTGCCACGCATTGATGATTCTCTCTGCCACCTTGGGGGCTCCAAGTCTTTCTCTGCTATATACTAGCCTCTGGGTACTAGCAAGTTGATCTCTCTCCTGAGGATAGGCAGAAGGCCGCACTCATCACTTTAGAGGGACTGTTTGAGCCCACACACATGCCTCAAGGGCTCTGTAATGCCCTGGCTACTTTCCAACAAGCCATGGACTCCATCCTCTATTATTTAAAGCTCTCCTGCGTCCTAGTGTACTTAGACAATATCACAGTCTTCAGCACTACCTTTAAAAATGACCTGGCTCACTTCAAGGAGGTGTTCATAAAGATTTGAGAGGCTGACATTAAGTTAAAATCATCAAAGTGTGCTTTCTTCAAGGAACACCTTGAATTCTTGGGTCATGAGGTGACCCAGATGGGGATTTGTCCCATGACCAAGAAAGTTGAGGCCATTGACAAAATGCTCCCGCTCACCAATCTGCAAGAAGTTCAAGTCTTTCTGGGCATGATGGAATACTACAGACAATTCATCCCCAACTTTGCTGACACTAGCCAGCCCTTGGTTCAGCTGTTACATAATATCCCTTTCAAATGGACCGCTAGTCAGCAACAAGCCTTTGAGACCCTTAAACAAAAACCCAAAGAGGCTCCTGTCCTAATGTATCCTGACTATGATAAGGAATTCATCCTTTACACTGATGCTAGTGACCTGGCTATTGGAGCTATCTTGGCCCAACTAGACAATGAGGGTGTGGATCACCCTATAACTTATATCTCTTGTGTCCTGAACAAGCATGAGAAGAACTACAGTGTAACAGAGAAAGAGTGCCTTGCTGTGCTGCATGCTGTCAAGCAGTTCTGCCATTATGTGTACAGCACCCATTTCACTGTGGTCACTGACCACTTTTTCTTAAATGATTACAACAACTTAAGGAATCAGAAGGGCAACTAGCTAGATGGGCTCTCTACCTGCGAGGTTACAACTTCACTGTGCTGCACTGTCCTTGGATTCAACATCAAAACGCTGACAGATTGTCCATAACGCCCATCTTTGTGCTAAACCCTGCTGAGGCTGATTGACTATATGAACTAATTAGATATCCTTTCTCTTGGGAGAGCCAGACAGAAGAAGTTTGAATTGCCCTATCCAAGCTGTCTGAGGACACGCTCATTTGTGACAATCATCTTTTCAAAAAAGTAAAAGACCACTACCTGCCTTATGTACGGCCTAGTCTTTGCCTTTTGTTGGTGCTTTAAGCTCATAAGGAGACAGGATATGGAGGCGTTGCCAAGACTTATGCCTGGCTCCAGAAAAACTACTGCTTGGAAAACCTTTGCTTACTGATCCCAGATAGCATTGATAGTTGCCATGATTGTCAGCTTCAAAGACCACACTCTGCCTCTCATAAATTCAAGCTAGTCCCCCTGCAACATGCATTTCACACTACCAGCATTGGCGCCATAGGGCCTCTTCCTTGCTCCTGCTCTGGTTGCCGCTTTATCCTAATTGCTGTTGATCATTTTAGCAAGTGAGTAGAAGCTCGCCCAACTAAGGACATTACTGCCAAGACAACCGCCCCTTTTCTGCTACAGGATGTATTCTTTTGCCATGGTTGTCCTCAAGTGTTGCTATCTGGTAATGGGACTAACTTCAATGCTAAGTTAGTGACCTCGGTTGTCAAGGCTTTGGGGTCTCACCAGTCTTTTTCTTCCCCCTATAATCCTTCTAACAATGGGGAGGTTGAGCGTACAAATTCAACTCTGGTTTCTATCATGAGGAAACTCACTTATTATGACACCGCCAACTGGGATATATACTTACCTGCTGCTCCCTTTGCTTATTGCCTTAGCAAGCATAATGTCACCAGGTATTTCCCCTTTGGTATGCTGCATGGGCGTGAGGCTACCACTCCCTTGCTTCTGGGAGCCCTCCTACTATCCTCTGATAAGGCTATGAACCCAGATGACTATATCAAAGATCTAGTCAACTGCATCATTGATATACAGGCTACTGCTTAAACTTCTTTGTATAAGACCAAGATACTTGAGCTCTCTCCTGACAATTATGATTGCTCTCCCTTACCTGAGTTCAACATTGGGTACCACGTTCTTTACTATCAGCATAGAGTAGGAGGACGTGCTCATAAACTAGACTCATGGTGGATTGGGCCCTTGGAAGTGAACTTCAAATGAGGATCATAATACACTGTGAAACTCCTCTCCAGTGGTCAACTGTTTGCCTGAGTGCATGCCAAGTTCCTCTGAAAGTACTACCCCCCTAAGGCCAATCTAGAGGGGGGTAATGTTGTGAATGCTGCCATTCTCTGTGTTTTAATTTTGCCTTTGGTGGGTTATTTTGAGGACAAATCTCTCTCTTTTGCTTTTGCCCTTTGAAATGACTCTGGCTCTAAATTAGGAAACTCAATTTTTCAGTTCCCTGATTCTGAGCAACTTGCTTGCCCCACTCATGCTTGTGGCAAGTGATCCTACTGTCCATGTACTATTTTGTGGTAAAGCTACACAGTTATTAATCCATTTCACTTTTACCAATAAAATTTAAGTTCTATTCACATTTTTGTCTTTGTGTCTTCACATACTTTGGCGCCTCTCTAGCCACGTCTAGCAGATATTATTCAATCAGGGCCATGAGGTAATCACATAGCCTTCCCTGCCATTCTAACCAAGACTTAGTTAAATCCAATCCTAAGGTTAGGATTTCCCGTTGTGACTCTGTGCCGCGCCTCAGATCACAACAATGTATATCACTCTCACTGGCCTGATTGATTCAATGGTACCCGCAAGCAGACCCTGGGCCCTTCTGGGCAAATCAATATATTATATTGTAGAGCTAGCACCAATCTTGTGGTGGGCCCTGCCTGCAGGACCTGTGGCCCGTCTGCCTGCAAGTTCCCAGGAACCATCCACAGGTGGTTCCCTGATATTATGGCAATCTACCTTAACCACAGTAACCTGGGCCCCAAGATGTTGATAGCTCTTGGGACATCTTGTATGCTATTTTCATTGATTTCAGCTTACTATGCCTAAAAGCTATTTACCAACCTAATTGCATCAGAAATTTGACACTGATACAGCACAAAACCAAAGGACGTCTTGCTTGGTATCAATAAGACCAAGACCCCAAATTTGCAAGTCCAGAATTTTATAGTCAACCAGTCCACAACCAAGGTGGGCATACCGCAGATGGGGAAGCTCACCTTGGAAGAAGCCCAAAGAGCTATGCCAGTCCTTCACTTCTATTTTCAGGCCAACACAAACTCATACTCCAACAACACTGAGAAAGACCTGTGAGTGGATTCCATGCTCTCTGGCAACGCCTTAGACTGGTTTGGGAAGGCCACCTCAGAGGACGCCAAGTTCTTCCTGGACTACTCCCAATTTGAAATCAAACTGATGGCCACTGGTGACAACCAAGATACCCATCACCACACCCTCATCAGCTTACTAGGCATTAGACAAGGATCCTGCACCCTACAAGCCTACACCAGCAAGTTGTTTAAGCTGAAAGCTAGAACTCAACTTGACAAGTTATTGGCCATCCTGTACTGGCAAGGAGCCTGCCCTGCCTTGCCTTGAAAGAACTCCTCAAACACCATCCCCCCATGATTGGCCTATATAAATTACTCCTCTTGTGTAGAGGGTTGAGCCTTAACCAAGAAGGAGCCCCTGCCTCTACTCAGCGCACAACCTGCGCCCAGACACCCAACAAACCAGGAATGTCCCCTGAGGAACTACAATGTCACTACCATGAAGGGTTGTGTTTATACTGCCACAAACCCAGCCACCTCACCAAGGCTTGCCCCAAAAAGAGTGGCCCTATGGTTTCCCTAGCACAAATAAACACCTCTACCCATTCTTAAAAATTTATCAAAGTTGAAGTGAAAACACCCACAACATCCTAGGTGGTAGAGGCATTTATTGATACAGGGGCTGAAGAAAGTTTTTATTGATGCTACCCTTGCAAAGGACCTAGGACTAAAGGCTACCACTGAGGATGTCAAGGTGATCATGGGGAATAGCTCCCATGACCTTGGGTTCAGGTGTGAAACTGAGTTGCCATTGAAAATTGGTCAGAACATCTACCCAGCGCTCCCCATCATCCTGAATGGGCTTTCCCACCCCTTGATCCTGGGAGATTCCTGGTCCCAAAGGCACAGCGCCATCTTGAACTTCCATAACCAAACAGTTGCCTTGAAGGGAGACAACTCTTGCAATGTAGTGCCGTTTCAACTGGATCCAACCAAAGGAAACCCCAGCACGCTCCAGACCCTGAAAATGGACCCCAGTGTGGGGACCCTACCTGCTCCATTAGAGAAGTGGAACCACATCTTCAGCAAGGAAGCAGCAACCTGTCTCCCCAAACACACAAAGTATGACCACACTATTGACCTCTTACCTGGCACCAAACCCTGACATGGCCTCATCTATAGCTGCAACCACAAAGAGCAGTTGGCACTGAAAGTGCACATTGAAGACATGTCCAAGAAAGGCTTAATCTGTGTGTCCAAGAGCTCTTGCTTGTTGCCAATGCTGCATGTGGGAAAGAACAATGATGGCATGCACCTGTGTGTCAACTACCAGAAGCTGAACAAAATAACTATAAAGAACCATTACCCTATTCCTTTTGCTGATGACTTGTGTGATGTTTAAACAGGCGCTCAAGTGTATTCCAAGATTGATCTCTGAGACGCTTTCAATCAAATCCAAATCAAGGAAGGCAATGAGTACAAAACAGCATTTAAGACCAGGTATGGACTCTACAAATACCTGGTGATGCCGTTTGGACTATACAATGCCCCTAGCACCTTCCAGCACATGATCAATACAGTCCTAGGCAAATACCTTGACCAATTCTGTGTATCCTACCTCAACAACATCCTCATCTATATTAAGACCCACAAAGAACACCTATGTCACTTGGACCTAATCCTGAGCAAACTCTTCCAAGCCAACCTACAGCAAAACTTAATAAATGTGAATTTTTCCACCATGAGGTGGAATTCCTAGGCTATGTTGTAAAGACTGGAGGGTTCTCAATGGCTCAGAACAAGGTGGACGCCATAACCTCCTGGCCTACCCCTACATGCCAAAAGGATGTCAGAAGCTTCCTGGGGTTAGTAAGCTATTGCCAATACTTCACAAAAAATTCCTCTATAACGCTGCCACTTACCAGGCTCTGCTTGGACAAGGTCTTGTTTGTTTGGACGGATGAATGCACCTCTGCGTCTGAGACCCTGAAAAAAGCTTTCACGTCTGCCCCTGTCCTTGCCATGCCTGACCTGTCTAAACCTTTTGTGCTTGAGACAGACACGTCTAACTTTTCAGTGGGTGGGGTCCTTCTTCAGGAAGGAGGGGATAGTATGCTACATCCTGTAGCATATTACTCCAAGAAGATGCTGCCCGCGGAAGGGAACAATCCAATTTATAACAAAGAGATGCTAGCCATTATGAAGACTCTGAAACATTGGTGCTGGTACCTCTGTGGCGCTGAATTCCCAGTAAAGGTCCTGACAGACCACAAGAACTTGGTCTATTTCTTTAAAAAACAACAGCCCAACCAACAACAAGCAAGATGGGCTTTAGAACTGGCCAACTACACCCTGACCATAGACTACAAGCCAGGAAAGGTGAATGTAGTACCCAACACCCTGAGTAGAAGAACGGAACTGGCACCCACCCACATAGAAACTTGCAATCACAACACTCAAGTACTCTTGGACCCAGCTAGCCTAGACATACACCTGGTATTGATGAATATCAGGGCCAGTAAACCAGAAGTACTGAAGGCCCAATCACTCAACAAATTCACCAAAAACATGATTGCCAACCTTTCAAAATCCTTCAATAGCTCACATTACCAAAAAGGCTACTAATTGAAGGGAACAACACTAATGCTGCACAACAGAATCTTTGTGCCAGAAGGAAGCATCAGGACCAACGTCTTGAGAGATTATCATAATTCTGAGATGGCTGGTCACTCAGGGAGACTCAAGACCCTCTGGAGCATTAGAAGGAACTTTGCCTGGCCAAAGATGGACCAAGAAGTAAGCACGTACCTGAAAGGATGCGAGACCTGTGGACAGACCAAACCCTGCAGAAACAAACCTGAAGGACTTCTAATACCCTTGGATATGCCTGCTGGACCCTGGAGATTCGTTTCCATGGACTACATTGTCAAATTGCCCCCGTTCCTCTCCTTCAACACAATCCTGGTCATGATAGACCGCTTCACCAAGATGGCATACTTTGTACCAACCATCACTCATTGCACAGCAGCAGAGACAGCCCAACACTTCCACAACCGCATCCTCACCCACCACGGGACGCCTTAGGAAATCATCACAGACAGAGGTCCCCAATTTACATCAAACTACTGAACGCAAGTGATGAAAGACTTGGGAATCAAGCGGTGCATATCTACCTCTTACCACCCACAGACTGACAGCCAAACCAAAAGAGTAAACCAGATCCTAGAACAATACCTCTGATGCTATGCCACAGCTGACCAGGACAATTGGGCCAACATGCTTCCCATGGCCCAGTTTGTATACAATAGTAAAGACCACGCCTCCACTGGTATGTCTCTGTTCAAAGCCAACTACGGTTTTGACCCCACCTGGGATCCCAAGATTAGCAAGAAGGAATCAAACACCACTGAGCGCTCCTGTATTGAACAGATTAACAACACACAAAAAACATATTTGACCAACCTGAATTGTGCTGTGCAGACATACAAAGCCTTTGCTGACTGCAAACAAACCCCAGGCCAACCCTTACAAGTTGGAGACAAGGTATACCTAGACTCCTGGAATGTACCCCTGCATGTGCTCTGCAGGAAATTAGCTCATACAAGAAGCGCCCCCCACAAAATCACCAAACTAGTTGGTGAAGCTGCCTTCAAGCTAGACCTGCCCCCTCCTGGAAGATTCATGATGTGTTTCATTGCTCCCTGTTGTTCAAAAAGGATGGGAATTTGCTTCCCCACCAACAGATTAAGACAGCCCCCCACCCATCCAAACAAACTGTGGTGAGGAATATGAAGTTGAATACATACACGGCAACCAAACTCACTACCAAAAACCCCATTATTATGTCAAGTGGAGAGGATACCCACTAGAAGAAAGTACTTGGGAACCACTGAGCAACCTGACCAATGCCCAAGAAGCTGTCCAACTCTATCTGAACAAGAAGAATCAAAAGGGAGGGAGCTCAGGGGAAGAAGGTGATGATGTCAGGATTGACAATTCTCCCCCTCTGGAACCCCAGGCCCAAGAGCGGGAATCAAACCCTGAACCTGGATCCCCCCAGGCTGCCGGGCCTATGGACCGGGGAACCACCCACCTGCATTTGTATAGGATTGAGCCCAAGCAAGCTGACGCTGAAGATGATGGCCCATGCAGTGAAACAGACCAAGCCAAGGAAATTATTGCACTGAGTGGAATGTCAATCACAGCACCTAATGGAGGTACCAAAGCAACAACTATTAGCTTCATGAGTTTGAAGTCTATACCAGCCACCAATCAGGAGCTAACCCAGGGAAGAGGCACAGGCCCGCAACCCGGCCCCATGACCACAACACTATAGAAAGATAATCAGGTAGCCAAATTGAGAGTATTGACCAATGAAAGAACTCCCGGGCTGAGTGTCATTTTGCTGCCTTTAGACCCAAGTACCCAAGTACCCAATTACCCCGGCTCTGCCTTTCCCAATGCCCTGATGAACCCCCCCAAGGAAAATGTTAAGTTTAGAAGTGGGGTGCTATATAGACCAAAGGACCCCGCGCTCCAAACTGATTGACATTTTTAAATAAAGGTTATGTTACTTTGGCTCTTACAGCTATTGCCATATTTTGTATTTGCCGTCTATCAATTCAGTTTGAGATCTCCTGGCCCTCTTGCCCCACCACCTGCAGTTTTCTGTCCATCTGGTGCACCCTTTGGGCCCATTCACTTCACTGACTATTCCTTGAAGCCCAAATATAAGGATTATACACCAGAGAAAATCCTCAAACTTGACCCTCTAGCCCGCATCCAATCCATTATTAGATACAACTGCCAAGGCCCATGGATATTCTCCACCCCAAAACTATTTAGAGGAAAATTCAATTATCTCCTGGCCTACAATATCTATATGGAACCGCCTGTAACACCCAAACCAATGCCAGCCTCTTCACCTGACCTTCCAACCAATCATACCAGCAAGCTTTTTGGATTAGTGTACATCACCCTCATAGGGGTGGTGGACACCATTGTTCCGGCTGCCGGCCTGTGGTCTTGGGTGGGGAAGTCTGCTTCCTACCTTCTAAAGTTAGCCCCTCTCTTGTGGTGGGCCCTGCCTGCAAAAACCCCAGCCCAAGTTACCCCTGGAAATGGCAGGCCAGCCGCCTGAGATTGGGTTCCTGACAATAACTATAAACTATACTTTAAAATAAGCATAGAATTGTACCAAATACTAAATAAAACTAAAATAATGATAAAAGTAAAGGAAAGAAGAGAGAAGATAGAGTCGTGTTTATTGGAAAATGGCTCAAACATTGGTAGAAAGAGCAGCTGAGATAGTGTCAGGAAGCCAGTCATAGGTAGAGGCGTTGGGCGGCTTGGGGTGAGATGAAGCCAAGCCGGCAGGTAGGGCCCACCATAGAATGGGTGCTAACTTGATAATATAAGATATGGATTGCCCAAGTAAGGACCAGGGTCTGGAGTTGGGGACCACAGAATCCACCAATTCTGTCAAAGTAATGTAGAGTACTCTAAAAAGTTGGGTAGAGGTGGTCTTGGCTGCGGCAGTAGGTTCCAGTGGGCAGTCTGGTCATGGGGTTAATGATGGAGTCATGGGAACAAAGTACGCTGGTAGGTAGTTGTACTTGTCTTTGAACAATAAGGGCAGTATCTTGACTCTCTTTCCTTTGCGTCCAATGTATTCAGTACTTCTAGTCCTTGCCAAAGGGTCATCAATGAGGATGGTTTCCAAGTTGTACTCTGAATAGGCTGGGCTGGGGGGGTATTCAGTAAAGTGCACAGGTCTAAAGGGAGCTCCTGGGGGACAGTATAATGCCTGGGGCAATTTGGCAGATTGGTCTTGGGAGGGGGCAGTGGCCTGGTAGTCTACTTGACTGGAATTAAGATGGAAGATCACTAAGACTAGATAGGGTAAGATTTGTTCAAACCAAAGGTTCATAAAACTTTATTATCAAAAATGATGATGTGGTCTTCACCATACCGCCAGGGTTTTTATACCATGGGACCTTGCTTTTTCAATTTTTGCAGGGTTCAGGTTTGCAGACAAGGCACTGGCGGGGCATGGATCTTGGCTTAGAGTCTCAAGGGCAGGAGATCCAGGTAGTGCCTGCTCTGGTGAATAAAAGTGACAATGCTTTGTTCTGCCGCCACTGTTCACTGTCACCTGAGTAGTTCAATTGTACTACCCTCTCTGGACGGAATGTTGGCAGTTGATGGTGGTCATTGGCAGAGTTAAAATTAGGTTTTGTTTTAACCTCCTTAAGGCAAGCTGCAAACTCTGCATAGGTTCAGGTCTTTGGTGGCTCAAGGTTGGCATCAATCTGATGACCATTTGGGGAATTGTCCTTGGGAGGCTGGTGGGTCTCAGAGTGACTTGTCAACTTGGGTACGCAATTTAACAAGTAGGCAGGTTTCTGTCCACTTTGTGTGACTCAAGTAGTCTTTGGAGGATCAGGGTTTGATTCCAGGGCTTCCAGTGTTGATTCCTAAGCTCCATTATTGGCGCTGGGCAGGTTGGCAGTAGGTCCTTCCCTGGCCTCTGTTAGCCAAGTTACATTTCCTTTTTTGGTATGGGTCTTCATTGGCACCAGTTTGGCAGCAGACTGGCAACTATTCAGGGAATCCTCTGTAGTAGGCCGGCAGGTTGCGGAGTAATTTACCAATTTGAGCCTGTGACTTAATGGATTGGCGGGTCCTGGACTGTCCTGGAGGGTTTGATCTGCCTTCTGGGAACTGGGGCTCAACTCTTGGTTTTTCAATACTTGTATTGAAATGTCATTCATGACAGATAGCTTGGAGATGCTCAAGCTTTCTATCCTTAGGATAGTAGGCAAGGACCACCTTGCTGATTTCTGTATATTTCTTTACAGCCTTAGTTTGCTTAGGGGGATCACCCTTGGTCTTTATACCAGTATTAAAGAGGTGGGCAGAGATGGCCTGCTGGGTTTTTAAGTGTACCACTATCTTATTGAATTTGGGCTTATGAACCCGGAATCTTGTGGCAAACTGGCTATGCCACCCTTCAAGGGAAGAGTTGGTCTTGATTAACCTGTCTTTGACCAGCTTAAAGCAGTTTCAGGTGATTGAGTCACCGCCCTTTCTGATGTGGTGTGCTCCTTGAAACACTCCAACCCATTGAGTTTCATAATACTCTATGAATGGAGCAAAGGCTGCCTGGTTGGCAAGGATATAAAGATGGCAGAGGAGGGCGTTGTAAAAGGCATTTGTCTCTTCCTTTCTCACAAGGACAAGGGCAGCAAAGTAATTAAAAACATCTTTGGCTTCTTTAGTGCCTTCAGAGTTGACCAGTTCATGAAGTTCAGAGCACTTTTGGAGGCAGCAGCAGAGTGCCTGCCAGAAGTGGAAGTAACATCCCTGAGGGGAGCTCTTGAAGACTCAAATGAAGGCATTTTCCTGAGCCTGTTTGAAATCCACTACCAGATATTTGTGATAGGGAAGGCTTTCTGGATGCTTTCTGGTTGGGGTGTCTTCCTTTTCCTGGGACTGGGCCTTTCTTATTGCGCCCTCTAGTTTCCTTGGGCTCCTCTTTGATGGTTGGGAGGATTTCATCCAACTTGGCCTTCAAAATTGTGAGTGCATGGACATATGTTTCCTGCTTCTTGTTGGAAAGGAAAAAGAAGACCAGGGGAAGAACTAGATTACCAATCTGCCCATGGATATTCCAAAGCTGGCTGAAGAGCTTTGGGCAGGTTGAGAAAGTGCCATCTGCAAGCCAGGTCTTGCATTTCAACAGGTTGTGCAGATCCTGTGAGGAGGCAAAGCAAATAATGCGCTCAGGTGCATGTTGGTCATTATTGTGAAGAAGGAATCTCTCCTCATGGAAAGATGGTTTTTTCTTTGGTAAGGATCAATTGGTCAATGGAGCTTACACTGATGCCTTCAGTGCTCAGAGCATATCTCTGATCAGTGAGATATCTCTGCAATTTTGAGGCGCCACCAACAGTGGCAAGTTGGGTATCATTTAAATTAAGAAGGGCATCATTGACAACCTCAGTGGCAGTTTGATCCTTGGTGGTTGAGATCACCTGGCAAAGAAACCAGCAGATAAGTTGATAAAGTGGGTTGAAAGGCTTGGCGCAGTCATGGTTGACAGTTAGGGCTTTAAATCTAGTGAACCCATAAGTGGTAAGCCTTGCTGGGCACCCAATGTTATCACATTTATAGTGATGTTGGTGGATGGATTTTTTCTTGTCATTACAGCTGAAGCTGTACCCCTTGTAGACAAAGTCAGCACCCCCTTTCTTAGTCATGATGGGGTAGCTGGCTGGATATGTTGTGGGAATAGCAAAAATGCCATTTCAATTGCATATATTGTGGATGGTATTTAGATTCCAGAGCTCAAGTTGTTCATCTGCAGGAGCACCAGGCTCCTGCTCCTCTTCCTCTTCAGGCTCTGAGGTAAGATCAGAGTGGCAATCAAAGTTGAATAACTTCTCTTGGGGGTCTGAGGGGGAGTACACAAATGGAGAGTGGGGAGGAGTAGGACTGTTTCCTCTGGTTCAGGTGATGGAGTTGGGGTCTTGGGGGAGATTTGGCCTTAGAAGGCTGCTTCTTTGGGGTATTCTTGGCCTTGGGAGGAGGGATCTTGGACTTTGAGGCCTTGGGTCAGCTTTGGTGGTAGGCTTGGGAGGCATCTAAAAGTGAATTAGTATCAAAATATGAGCAATTTGGGGGTTGTTTTTAAAGAGAAAAATGAGAATTTTTTTAATATAAAAGTAGTAATTTTTTTACATAGAATTGTAGAAGAGATCAAAAAAATATTTAATATCAAATTTTCAATGTTTTTTGTTTTCTAAAAATAAAAAATTTATTAGTAACACAAGTATGAAAAACTTTGAGTTTTGACTGAAAACTTGAAGTCAAAATGGCATTTTTGAAGTGACGTAATTGAGGTGGTGTAGCTCAAAAACATAGTGTTTTTGACCATTTTTATATTAAATTAACAAATTTGTGGTGGAGCTACCTCAACTGGGCCAAAGAGTAAAGATTGAATCTCTCAAAAACTAGCTTATACAACTGGGGTTAAAAAGTATCCAGTTGTTTAGAGGAGGCCAAAAAATATATATTTGCAAAGTTTCAGTTAATTTCTTACATTCTTTATTAATATGGTTTTTTATGTGAAAATATACTTTTAAAAAGTGGAAAGCAAAAATTGTGGTGGGGGAATTGATATAGCGTAGCCTGGTATCATATGTAATTTCCCCTTATTTTCCCCTATACATTGTGCGCATTGAATCAATTGGGTGATATGAAACACGGTGGAATTTGAAGTGATGTAAATAAAAACGGCGTAATCACCCCCTTCTATATTAAAATCACTCTTAAAATATTTTGTTAAGAGATCCCTTATCAACGTATCCATGTATAATAAAGTTATAAATTACATATAATAAAACTGATTTTTTACCCAGCAATGATAATCACTAAAAGGACTATCATAGTGGCGTTATTTCAGGTTGTTCTTAGTATAAGTGTCTTGGATTAATACTATAGGAACATCTTCTGGCACTATACAACAGGCTTTATTTTAGTTAAAGATAAATAGCGTGATTCAAAATGAGGTAAAGCTGAGATGAGATAAACACACCCCACACTAAGTGATTTCATATGTAAATAAAGTTAGCAAAATAAGATTTAATTAATCTGACTCAAAGTGACAGAATTGAGATGGCATACTTTTGAGATGCTGTATTATAAGAGTATATGTAAATTTTAACTATTTTATTGTTTGTTTTAATTTTTTTTGTGATTCAAAATCACTAACACAAAAAACGCCATCTCAAATTAAATTTGAGATGGCATAAATTGAAGTGCTGTTTTTGAAATGGCGTGTCCTACCCTGCTTAAGACAGAGTACAAGGAGTTTACTGTGAAGGATACCCTCCACACAGACCACCTGGCCCAACAGATAACCCCACAGACTTTCATGAAGGAGCCTGGTGCAAGCAACCAGCTGCCAAAATCCGTGTGAAGTACAACTATTTGCCTGCCTACCAGACAGATATGAAAGCACCCCCAAAACCCAAACTTGACTGCCTACACCCCACTCCATCTTTGATTCTTTCCACGGCCAATCAATATACAGGCATTGCCTATATTATCTTGGCTGGGTTAGTTGACCCTATGGTTCTAGCCACTGGACCCTGTGCCTTGGTAGGCCAATAAGCATCTTATCTCCTCAAGTTAGCACCCCCCCTATGGTGGGCTCTACCCTTCATTCAACAGAGCAAGTTGGCAGCCAAGGCCAACAGACCTCCCCCTGTGAGGTGGTATCCTGACATTGGAGGTCATGTGTGAGTCAGGTTTGGATAACTGGATATCTGGATAAGTCAAGGGGTATTGGTATATTGCCATTTCAGGAATGTCAAACAAGGCATTGGATTGGCACCAAACCAGGTGATGACTGGATGTTACTTGTCTTGGCAACAACCAGAATATCTGTACATCCAGCTCCTTGACAATATCTTTCAAACTATATATAATTAATCATGGGCCACTTTGATTGTAAATACTAGAATTTTTATATTTGAAATATGAGGATAGCAAACAAAGAGGTTAAGAAACTAGCTTTTGGGTTGAAAAAAGAGTTTGCCTTGATTTTAGACAGTGTTACAGTAGTTTTTGAAGCTGTGGCAACAAGTGAAATTGAGTCATCTGAGAGCAAAATGAACTCAGATTTAAACAAAATTAACTCAGCTCAGAATGAAATTAAAAGCCAATGGATTTATATTAAGTTACAATAGAATTGGGTACCTTCTATTTTGCAGTGGTATACATTATCTAGAAAGACACCATCTAGAAAATGCTATCTAGAAAGACAACATCTAGAAAATGTGTCATAATACGCCATCTAGAAAGACAACATCTAGAAAATGTGTCATAATACGCCATCTAGAAAGACGACATCTAGAAATTCTATCTCAAATTTCTGGCTAAACTGCACCAGATAACTTGAGATATTAATAAAAGCCCAAAAAAAATAAAAAAAACATGTGGCTATACTCAAACTCATCCAAGGGTTCCAAATCTGCAATATAAAATGTGGGGCTAACTAGTACCAACTATAGTGTGCAAAGCTTCAAAGTCAATGCATCTCAAACCTGTGATATTTTCATATTAAATTTTGACTCTATATTAAACATTTATATATACATTGAAAAACAAAAAATATGGTTAAACTTAAAATCATCCAAGAATTCTAAATCTGCAATAAAAATATGGGGTCAGCTAGTACCAAATATAGTGTTCAAAGCTCCAAAGCCAGCATACCCCAAAACTATGATGGTTTTATATTAAAATATGTTCCTATGTTTACATCTATATACTAAAAATAAAGTAAAAATTAATTTTTTACTTGAAGTATTTAATAGAAAAGTAAAGTGATAAGGCTTTAGCCCCAAGATCCTTGACAATATCTTTGAGATAGGTAAGGTGGCTTTCTCTGGTGTAATAGGTCAAAACCTCCTTAGTAACACTTGCAAACTTGACCTGCTGGTCTGCATGCTTGGATACAACAGTTTTGATTTTGATGGCCCGGGGGTAAAGCTGGTCCCCATGGTCATTCTAGATCTTCAGCTTGTTGATAATCACAATGAATCTGGGCTTCTTTATCTTAACTAGAAGGGAAAATTGGTTGTGCCAACCTTCAAGTGATAAGGTGGTCTTAGTTATGCCATCCTTAACCTGATTATAGAAGTTCCAGTTAATGGAGTCACCACCCTTGTATATATAAGATCATTAATCAAAAAATTTAAAGTTGAAACTCAAATATTATAGATCCTTCTATGATAAGGAATAAAACCAGTATATTAAAGGTGGTTTTTTAATGGCTGTGTTACAGAGAGATTGTACCATTAAAGTGGTGTTAATTAAAGTTTATTTATTATAAGTGGTCATGAATTAATATCATGCTTTATTCTCAGTTAATAAGAGAAAGGCTTGGATTTATTACATAAAAGTATAATTATTATTTGATTCCAGATGCTGTCTTTCTAGATGGTGTATTTTAGGGTATTTATTAAGTGTTTTTATACTCAAAAAGTCTTATTTGGATAACACTCTTTTGATTTTAATTCATGATAGTGATGAGGAGCGCCTTTTGGGGAAGCTTCAAATATGGAATTGAGAAGGAAGAGAAGTAAGTTTTATTGGATAATACTTTAGACTTAAATAGCTTTAGCCGTGGCAGAGATTTAGTTGGATTGAACCTAGGGGTTGGTCATGTGCAGGATGGGTTCAAGCCACTGGATACTTGGACAGTCATGTGATATTGCTTGGTTGCCATTTCCAGTATGTCAAACTGAATATTGGGAGGGCACCAAATTGGGCAATGACTAGATGTGAAGTGGGTTGGTGGTAGCCAGAATACTTGTACATCCAGATCCTTGACAATAGTGTTTTCTAGAAGCAGTTTTTTGTGATGTCATATTAGAAACCAATATGTAAAATTAGCTAATTAATAATTGTCATTATTTTTTAAATTTTGCTGATGTAAATCCCAACTCTGTTAAAAAAATTCTAGATGGTGTTTTCTAGATGTTGTATTGCACCTATTTTGCTCTGAGCTTAGTTGATTTTGTCTATATCAGAGTTGATTTTATTTACATATGGGTTGATTTTGCTTAGTGTCACAGCTTTTAAAGCTATTGTACTTAACCAAACTTGATATCCAATAGTTTGTTTGGAAGCTAAGAATTAGTTCAAATTAAACAAATGAAATATAAAAATGGGTTACAAATAAAAACACGAATCCTAAATCACTATTTTATTATTAAATTCAAGGATATATTTTATTCAATTGCACATAATTTTAAATGCATCTGCGTTTTTTGATATCTTTTATGAAATAATATTTTAAACTGATTATAAAAATAATAGATAACAAAAATAAATTATTTACGTTTAAATTAAACATGTGATAAGGAATGATAATTTAACATCTCAATTAAATAAATTGAAATTATGCATAAAATTTAACTTTATACCTGGCCTTGGATGGTCTTATCAGCAAATAAATGAAACTTAAGTGGATAACTTAAGCTTCCATTTGACTTGGCTAAGAAGGTTTTTGAATTCACAAAAGGTCTCATGATGCAAAGTCAACAGGACAAGTGGATTAAAGAAGGTTGAGCTGAACAGTGCCACCACTGATATTGATTCAAGGATAGGAGACTGCAGTTCCCCAGTTACCTCTTCAAGCAAAATGACAAGGAGAGAGGGGATCATCACAAAATTGTAAATTAACATGAACCCCAGGATTTTGAAATACATTTGCAGGGTAAGCCTTGGACGAAGCTCCTCTGATTCAAGGAATCTTAAATGTGACTCATAAAGATGGGCAATGCACGGATAGCTTACATTCACTGCCACCACTGGCCAAATGAGCGAGAAAAGAAGGATGTGTCGACATGCTTCCACTACCCAACTTCCAGAGTTAAGTGCTGGGAAGTATAAGGACATGAGCTGCAGATTTTCGAATTGGTCTTCACACGCTACAGCAATCACAAAGCTAAGTACCACAACCTGTCCAACAGTAAACCATAACCACCACATCTTCAAATTCACTTTACGCCTCATGACAATGACCCAAAACCGCAACAACGCCAAGAACCCCACACTTACACCTGACTGCTGTAGCAGAAATATTGTCGGGATTGCTTTCCATTGTCCACTCGAGGTATTCGAAAAACATGCAATCAAAGAACTACCTAGGTTAAAGATCACCAGAAGTAAGTCACTGACTACCATGACCAATGCCAAACTCAGGTCTGGCTTTCGAGCATCTTGGCGCAAAATCACACAAATGGCAACCCCATTGCACACCAGCCCCATTGCCATCACTACATGTAGCACCAACCCTAGCATATCATATTTTCTTGCAGTGCCGTATACTATATAGCATTATATAGCGCATATCCACTGCCACATACACCCTCAATCTGATTTTTAATCCAGTTTGATTCACGCCCTCGATACAAGCTCCATCCCAAGCCACATATCATTTCAAGTGTAGATAAGAACTGCATATCCTCAAGCTCACATGAAACTTGGTTTAACTTCAATCCACAGTGATTCACGCTCTAAACATAAGCTCCATCCAAGCCAAGCACCACATGGTTTTAAATTCGATAATAATTTTTTCCTGAGTTCAAGTGAAATTTAATATTTAAATGTCAATCCATAAAGGGTAACTTGCAACTGTTACAAAATGCTATTTATTTTTAAAATATAAACTTAACAAAAAATTCCAAATTGTCTTGTCAACCCTCACAAGTGAGCTTGTATCTCTCTGGACTGAAATTGAGCATTATCTGTATCAAGATTTTGCGTTCTTTAAGAGTTGTTATTTTTATTAGGGTTGTTATACATGTTGAGATTGGGATATCTGTATGGGGACAGATGTGCTTCCAATTGGTGTGTGATTGCAGCAACTGGCAGAGTTCCATTGCTGCTTGAGCCAAGTAAAGGAAGAGTCATGTGGTCTTTGAGATGCGACACCGGCTGTGGTGGTTTGGCAGGATTCTGGAAGTATCAATAATGTGCTCTTATTGTACTTGACACTACTACTATCTGGTTTGGTAGTAATGTTGATGGTTATTAATTGTCTGCTTTCCAAGTGATCTTGGAAGGGCTTTTTATAGTGTAAAGGTAGCAGCCAGACTAGTGTCTAGCTGCAGATAACTCTTACTAGCCAGTCTATCATCTTAAAGCTACTAGTTTCACCCCCAGAGTTGGATTTCAAACCTGAATAAGGTTTTGAAATGAGGTAATATCCTAGGCTGCTAATTTCTCCTCTTCAGCCTGGATATTCCATGACTTAGTTGAGACCAACTAAGTTGACATCCATAAGGCTGGGTCCCGTCATGTGCTTGGTCTAATGCACAAAACTTGTACAGGCAGGTTTTCATCTCATTTTTCAGTGAAACAGGATGTTTGTAATTTCCTGTCTTTATTCCATAGGGCAGGTTTGTGTCTATTTTGGGATCCATAATGCCTAGCATCTAATTATAGAAGCTTCTGGATTGACCCATGACCCGAGACCCGGAATGTCTCAGGTGTCTTCTGGATTGTAAACTATAACAGTCTTGATATAGTTTCTCTGTATTCCAGAATAGAGGTCTCGCACCTGGCTGTGGCCTGTCTATTGTTAGCCCATAGCTTTAGTGATGAGAATATGGATCATTCAACCCTGATAGATCAGGACTTTCTGACATTTTCCCCACTTGACTGAACTATATAGTCTTGGTAAACATCTCTAGCACTGAAATATGAGCAACAAATCTAATTACTCTGGTATTAGCAACAAGACTGATGCCCACCAGATGGTAGTGCAGATGTCAGAAGAAGAACAACATCATTTTTGCAGACTTTCCAAAGAGCCCAAGGTGGTGTTGCTTTGTGGGCTACGTCAATTAAATACTGGCTCACTATGGTCTGGACTAGAGAGTTCAGTACCTGGTGAAAACAGTGATGAAATCCTGGTGGAGGATACTACTGTGGGGTGTTCTTCTGTTGGTGGGGAAAAGCGCCTGAGTGAGACCCAAGCTAGCTCAGCGCATACCCGCCCTTGCAACTTGGAGAAAGAGCCCTTGGTAGTGGATCCACATTCTGGTATCTTTACCTATTGCTTGGTTGACGGCAATCTGCCCAACCTAAATTATGTGTCTTTGCTCCAATTGGGTGAGAAGGGGGTTTCTATTTCCCAACTTTATTTGGAAATGAATATAATTCCTCAATTTTTCTTTGAGGTGATGGGCCAGCATATGCGCCTCAATATGAAGCGGCATATTACTCATTCTAGTGAGGGTTTCCATGAAGTTGAAGACAAAGAACTGGCAGAGCTCTTAGTGAAGACTGGTGGCTCCAGTGGGGTGAACAAAGCCTGTCAAAGCTATGTTCTGGACTTTGGCTTGCAGGTGTTTTCTTCTTAGTTTAGCACTCTGAGAGGGTTTTCTTTGCTGTACTTGTCACTGGGAGTTGATAACTCAGATGCGCAAGACAGCCATATCTGTCAGGTTGTCTGTATTGTGTGTATGCTGCTATCAACAGTAGGGCTAAGCAGCAGGCGGTTTGGGGTATGATGTTATGTGAGAATATAATGCTTAACCCTGACCTTAGCCTGCCAATGGCTAATGCTGAAAATATGGCAGCACAGTGGGAAAAGATACATAATAAGTTGGGTGGCCTGAAGGTGCTGTTGCCTCAGTGTTACAGGTATATTTCTGACTTCATGTTGGGCTATGTGGTTTTGTTGTGTGCTTTTTCCCTTGACGCTGGACTATGGCAGGTTGATGCTGTCTCTGGGGTAAATTCCCATTTCTTTTGTTTAGTTTTCTCAAATAGTTCTGAAAGAGCAATGTCTATGATTGCAGGCAGTGTGGTGTTCTTGGAGAGATAGTTCCCAAGTAGTTGATCCTGAAGAGGATGAAAAAGACCCTGAGTACCGGGAGGGTGATTCTTAGGTCCCTGCAATAAAGCTCCCATTTCCTATTTCAAATTTTTGAATTTATTTTAGTAAGCTTTATTGTGAGCCAATATTGGTAATAGAGAAATATGGCTTGAGAAATCTGGCGTGGACTCTATTAATTAGTCTTTTGTTGGCCAGATTCTTGATTGTGTAAACATCTTGGGAGGTCTTTTTAATGATTTTGAAGGGACCTTTCCAGATGCTGTCAAGCTTATGAGCCCATCCTACAACTTTGTTGTGATATGAAACCTGGGTGCCAATCTTGAATTCAGCAAGTGCGCGTCAATTTGTGTTGTCAGTCTTGTGTCCTTTATTCCTGATGAAGGAGGTTTTGGTAAAAGTTTCTGCTTGAAGCTTGATAAGCGTGTTGGCTAACCTAGACATATATTGTTGATATGTAATGTTACCCGGGTCCCCCATTGCTGAGAAGAGAATTGGCAGGATAACTGGATGGCGTTCATACGTCAAGTGAAAAGAGGAGAAGCCAGTCATGCTGTGGATTGAAATTTTGTATTCAAAAACAACAGCAGGCAGAAAGAGATATCATTCCAAAGTACAGGTTTCTGCCATTTTACACAGAATGTTGACCAGGGTGCCATTGGCTCTCTTAATCATTTCATTAGATTCTGGATGGTATGATGTGAAGAGGACTCCCCTCACACTCATGAGCTCATTTAATTTGGGAATTATATGTTCAGTAAAGTTTGTTCAATTGTTGGTAAGAATAAACTGAGGGAAGCCATGTCAATGAATGATTTGTTCCAACACAAACCTGGCAGTTGACTTGGCACTTGTGTGCTGTAAAGCTCTGGCTTTCACACATTTTGTAAGATGGTAAATTGTCACAATAATATAGCGTAAACAACCAACACACATGATAAAGGGCCCTACTACGTCTATACTAACAGTATACCAAACAAACTTGGGCTCTACTGCTTTGTATTGGTGCTTATCAGTAAAAGGTTTCTCATGTTAATACTCTGTATGGTAAGTAAGGGTCTCTTTTACGTCAAAGAGGAGTAACTCTCAGTAGTAGTGTAGTTAAAGTTAGTGAACTGGTTTCCTTAAGCCACCAAGACCCACAGCCTTGTGAGCAGTCATTATCAGGTGTCGTGAATAACGGCATTCACCATGTTTTGATTTTGCCTTTGGTGGGCCATTTTGAAGACAAATCTCTTGCTTTTGCTTTTGACTCTTGAAATGAACTGGTTTCTACATCAGGAAATATACTTGTTTGGTTTCCTGACTCTGCGCAACTCACTTGCCCCACTCATGCTTGTGGCAAGTGATCCTACTGTCCTGGTAGTGTTTTGTGGTATTCCTAACCACTATATAATCCATTTCCTATTCTACCAATAAAATTAAGTTCTATTCACATTTTTGTCTTTGTGTCTTCTGTACTTCTGCGCCTCTCTCTAGCCACGCCTAGCAGAGACTATTCATCCAGGGCTGCAAGGTAAACACAATTGCCTTCCCTGTCATCTAACCAAGACTTAGTACAAATCCAATCCTAAGGTTAGGATTCCCCGTTGTGTGTCTGTGCTGCGCCTCAGAACACAACAAAAAATGGTGCTCACTACAGGGACTGTAAGCCTCTTGGTTATCCCTTTCACATCTACGTTTTCAGGTCCCTTGCCTCCGCCTATTCAGGAGTCAACCTTGCCTGAAATTACCAGCCCTCCTATTGAGGAAGACATCACCGACCCGCCTATTGTCCCTACTGTACTGAACCTTGGGAATAGTCCCCACCTAGTTGCTTACCCTATGGGTACCCCTGACTTGGAACAAGTCATGGCGGTAGCCCTTGGGATAGATCAGGACAGAGCCATCCCTTGCCTTCAGCTACAGTTTAGCGGTGCCAAATACTATGAGTTAATTGTGGCCCCTCAGTTTCCACAACATCTTCTCTCAGCGGCTGGCTCCGCTGATCACCTGCTGTCATCCTTTGTACAGCCCACCTTGGCCCACCACCAGATGGTGTTGGGACTCCACATGCAAGATATCTTGTCTCTACAAGCAGCTGTTACCCATCATTGGGACCAGTTTGCTGCCTATCAACAGTGGATCTATTCCCTGTTCTCCCTGGTATCTGATAATCAGCGTGATTCAGTCACCTCTCAAACACGTTTAGTCAATTCCATCAAGCAAATGCGCCAGTCCATCCCTGAGTACGTTAGGGAGCAACTACATGAGTTTCACCAGTTAGAACAACCCTGGCACACTCAAGTAGATTCCACCCTAAACGCTTATCTCTCCAATTTTGAGCGCCTAGTGCAACAGCTCAATGCATTCAGTGTCTATTCCTTTGAGCAATTGCAACAGGTAGCTGACCTTGCCGCCCAAGGTCTGAATGAACTAAGTGTGGAATTTGATCAAGAGAGAGCTACCACTGCTGCTGCTATAGCCAAACTTCAGAGTCAGGTGAATGAGCTGTCTACTTCCAAACCTGATGCCCTGCCTTCTCCTCCTGCTGATGATCTGGTGGACAGAGAGCAGAGGATCTGGGAGGCCATCCAAGAATTACGTGCTTTCACTTGTAGCCAAGGACGTCCTACTGAAATGCCTCAACCTGACCCCCAGGTTCTTGCGCTTACTGCTCAGGTTGCTGAACTATAGCAAGAAGTTGCTGCTTTACGTGAGGTAGTGACAGCTGCTGCTAGTCCACTTGGGGTTAACAAGGAAGATGGTTGTTGTCCTGGTTTGGCGGGGGCTCCTTGAATCCACTGTGTCAGGGAGTTGATTGCCCTAGCTAATGAGGTGGATCATTTGAAACAAGAACAGACAGAATTGGTTAGAGACGTACAGGAGATGAGTGAGCTGATTGATTTGGTAAACAACAGATTTGCCCCCTGCCTGTCAGTGGGGCCATCCCTTACTTTGCAGCTGGCTGAGCTCTCCACTGTTGTCACTACCCAAGGACAACACCTAGATGTTACTGAGCAACATACTACTCTAGCCAACACTACGGGTGCCAGAACTACCAAGACTCTGACGACCCTTGAAGAAAGTGTTCAACAACTATGGGCTAGACAACCCCACTCCCAATCTGAAGCTGAGTTCTCCCCGCGCATAAATGTACTCAATAGCAGCAATGGTGGTCCAGCTCCCAAGGCACACTTCAAGCCTACTTTTAAACAAGTCTTTGATCCCAAAACCTTGACAATTGCAGCTTTCTTAACTATTTACAAGACTGCCATGAGACGAGCATCAGATGAGGTTAAGAAGGAACACATTCTAACCTGTCTACATCCAACCTGTCAAGAAGTAGTTGTGCCAGAGCTGCCCACCATTGAGACCTGGGAAGACATGAAACAGCTCCTGATTGACAAGTTTGGTGGTGATCTTAGCCTGGAGGTGAAAAAGGATGCCTTCATGCACATATCATTTAAGCCCAAAGAGACGTTAGCCAAATTTGCAGACAGATTTTACATGGAGGGGCAACAGTTAATAACAAGCAGACAATTGACGGTGCATGAAGCGTATATGGCCTGCGCCCAGGCCCTCAAAGTGAATCAACTCCTATGTCTTCATTTCAAGGCCCACAAAACTATGCTGTCCTCCATGAAAAGTATAAAGACACTGCTACAAGATATGCATCTTACCCATTCTGGGGCAGTTGTTTAGGAGAGTTGTGCTGCTTCCAACTCTGGCTCTTCTTCTCGCGGCCCTTGTATCCTCACTATGAACTCACAAAATCCTTCTCAACGTCAGGGTTGCCACAACTGCGGTCAGATAGGCCACCACTCTCGCGTCTGCACCAATCCATGGGTTGAAGGAGCTGATCCCAAGGATCAGTCAGGAAAAGAACAGTCAACCTAGAGGCAGAGACGCTCTTGGTTGACAATTCTTCCCAGTATCCTTCTATACCTCCGCCTGTTACTGACTCTGAGCCTGCTGATGATGAGGCTCCTCCTATCCTCCTTCTGTTCCATGACATTTATGATGATTCTGATGTGGATGAATCTGATGTTGAAGACCCTGATGCATACAGGTATTCTGTGCTTGCTGTCCCTGAGACTATTGCAGTTCCCTACAAGCTACAATCTGGGAAGACTACAACTACCTCCAAGCCCTTGTCTGAGGCCAAAGCAGTTGTCCCCCACCCCTATCTTACTCAGGCAAAATGGTCCCCTGTATTAGTGGAATCATCAGAGGAAGCTGCTGAAGTTGCAGAAGCTGTTTTCAAGAATGTATCTGTCTCACTCCCTCTCCAAACTGTATATAAGGAGTTTCTGGGACTACAGATGCATGATTGAGAAATGGGACAAGGAACTAGCTGAGGCGCAGGATATCTTGGCTGTTCTGCCACCCTTTGGACGCACCACCACCCGAGTAGAGATATCTATCCAAAAAGTAAAGATCAAAGCCGTCCTGGACACCGGTTCTCCTGTCAACATTGTTTCTTCTAAACTGGTGAAGAAACTTAAGCTGGCCCCCAATCTCAACTACCATCAATCCTATGGCACCGCTGGTCTCTCCATGACTTGCGCCATTGGCGCGTACTCTGCTTTACCAATGCAATTTGGTAAACTCCTGTTGGCTGCGCCGGCTGTTGTTCTAGAAAATGAGAGCTATGACCTTTTGGTTGGTACCCAGTTCCTTCAGGAGTATAATGGGATCATCAACCTAAAGGATGGTTATCTTTCTATCCTAGGGTAAAAAGTCCCTCTGATCTTTGAAGAGCCAATCAAAGTTCCTGGTAAGCGTTTGAAGACATGTACACTGGAGCACCCCACTGGGGGTTTCACCCTAAAATACTGAACCCATTCCTCCAACATGAAGTGTCCTTCCATGGCTTGTCCTGCAACTGAAGGAATCCCTCTCATGGCCACATCTGCTGTCACCATCCATCCCAGGCTCTCAGGCAATCATAGACTCTCAGATATCATATGAACTACCTGAACGGACTTTCTTAGAGCTATACTCCCCTACTTTGCTGGGGCGTAACAAGCCTTACCTTTGTCCTGGAATTCTGGACGTCTCCCACAAGGATCCTGTTCAATTACTAGTTGCCAACCTTACTGTGCTTCCTATGACTGTATCCAGAGGACAGGTTGTTGGTTACAGAAAGTTGTTAAATGCCCCTGACGTCTTGTCACTTCACCCTTTTGGAACGTTTCAAGACTTTAACCTACCTGAAGATGAGCCTCAAGTCCTATCTCTGTTCACTGCTCAAGACTTCCCTCAGTTGTCCCAAGTACAACAGAAAGAGGTGCTTGTTTTACTAGACCAATTCTCAGACATCTTTGCTAAAAATAGTACTGATTATGGGCTGGCTAAAGGTGTAATTCATCAGATTGACACAGGAGATGCTCCTCCCTTTTGTGCCAAGCCATATTGCCGCAGCCAAGTGGAAGATGTACAGGTTTCTAAGGAGCTCAAACAACTGCTGGACGCTGGATTGCTAGCTCCCTCTCAAAGTCCCTGGGCTTCCCCTCTGCTCATCTTAAAGAAAAAGGATGGGGGCCACCGGATTGTGATGGACTATCAAAGGTTGAATTCTCTAACCAAGAAAGATTCCTATCCCTTGCTGTGTATTGATGACGCTCTTTGACGCCTTGGAGGTTCTAAGTTTTTCTCTGCCATGGATTTGGCGTCTGGTTACTGGAAAGTTGACCTCTCTCCTGAAGACTGTCAGAAGGCTGCGCTCATCACATCAGAAGGATTGTTTGAGCCTACCTGCATGCTGCAAGGGCTCTTTAATGCCCCGGCTACCTTCCAAAGGGCCATGGACTCCATCCTCTGTGACTTGAAGTTGTCGTGTGTCTTAGTCTATCTCAATGATATAACAGTCTTCAGCGCAACTTTCACTGATCACCTAGCCCATATTAAAGAGGTGTTTATAAAAATCCGAGAGGCTGGCCTCAAGCTAAAACCTTCTAAGTGTGCTTTCTTCAAAGAACGCCTTGAATTCCTGGGCCATGAAGTAACCAAACAGGGATTTTTCCAGTGAACAAGAAGGTTGAAGCCATTGACAAAATGCTTCTGCCCACCAACCTACAAGAAGTACAAGTCTTTCTGGGCATGATGGGTTACTATAGGCAATTCATTCCTGAATTTGCTGATACTAGCAAACCCCTGGTCCAACTGTTGCGTAATGTTCCTTTTGAATGGACCGCCAGCCAACAACAAGCCTTTGAGACTCTAAAGCAGAAACTCAAAGAAGCATCCATTTTAGTGTAACCCAATTATGATAAGGAATTCATCTTGTACACTGATGCTAGTGACCTTGCTATTGGGGCTATCTTGGTTCAGCTCAACAATTAAGGTGTGGATCACCCTGTAGCTCATACTTCCCGTGTGCTAAATAAGCATGAAAAGTATTATAGTGTTACAGAGAAGGAGTGCCTCGCCGTGCTGCATGCAGTCAAAAAATTCTGCCTCTTTGTGTATGGTACCCATTTCACTGTCGTCACTGACCATGCTTTGCTCAAATGGTTACAACAACTTAAGGAGCCTGAAGGACGCTTATTCAGATGGGCCCTCTGCCTACAAGGTTATGACTTCACTGTACTCTATTGCCCCAGGATTCAACATCAGAACGCTGATGGGTTGTCCCAAATGCCCATCCTTGCCCTACATCCTGCTGAGGCAGACCACCTGTGCAAGCTAATTGTCTACCCTTCTTCCTGGGAAAGTGAGATAGAAGAGGTTTGACTTGCCTTGGCCAAATTGTCTGAAGACACCCTCATACGCAATAACCAACTCTTCAAGAAGGTGCGGGGTCAATACCTACCATACGTGCACCTCAGTCTTTGCCTCTCTTTGGTGTCGCAAGCTCATAAAGAAACTGGCCATAGAGGCATTGCCAAGACCTTTGACTGGCTTCAGAAGAATTACTTCTGGGAGAATCTTTGACTGTTGATCCCAGGTGTCATAGCTAGTTGCCATGACTGCCAACTTCAGAGGCCCCAAGCTGCTTCTCATGAATTCAAATTGGTTCCCCCTCAACACGCTTTTCATACAGTTAGCATTGATGCTGTAGGCCCTCTCCCCCGCTCACGTTCCGGATGTTGCTTTATCCTGATTGCCGTTGACCACTTCAGCAAGTGCATAGAGGCTCGCCCTACTAAGGACATCACTGCTAAGACTACGGCAGCCTTCCTGCTGCAGGATGTTTTCTACCGCCATGGCTGCCCTCAAGTGCTGTTGTCTGACAACAGAACCAACTTCAATGACAAACTTGTAACCTCTGCTGTTGAAGCTCTAGGAACTCACCAATATTTCTCTGCCCCTATAATCCTTCCACTAATGGGGCAGTTGAGCGTGCCAACTTGACACTGGTTTCTATCATGAGAAAACTCACCTACTCTGACTCTGCCAATTGGGATCTATACTTACCTGCTGCACTCTTTGCCTATTGTCTGAGCCGACATCAGATCACAGGGTACTCCCCCTTTGCCATGTTGTATGGATGTGAAGCCACCACTCTGTTGCTCTTGGGGGTTCTCCTACTCTTCTCTGATAAGGCCTTAAACCCTGACAACCACATCAAAGGCTTAGTCAATCACATCATTGATATACAAGCCACTGCCTACACTTCCGCATATAGGACTAAGATGCTTGAGCTCTCTCCTGACAATGCTGGGCACTCCCCCTTGCCTGAGTTTGATGTTGGTGACTATGTCCTGTACTACCAACACTGTGTGGGTGGGCGCGCGCACAAGCTGGACTCACTGTGGATTGGTCCTTTAGAGGTGACTTTCAAACAAGGATCTGAGTACACTGTAAAGCTCCTCTCCAGTGGTCGCCCTTTTGCTCGCGTACACACCAAGTTCTTCCGCAAGTATCACCCCCCTAAGGCCAATCTAGAGGGGGGCAATGTTGTGAATAACAGCATTCACCATGTTTTGATTTTGCCTTTGGTGGGCCATTTCAAAGACAAATCTCTTGCTTTTGCTTTTGACTCTCAAAATGAACTGGTTTCTACATCAGGAAATATGATTGTCCGGTTTCCTGACTCTGTGCAACTCACTCGCCCCACTCATGCTTGTGGCAAGTGATCCTACCGTCCTGGTAGTGTTTTGTGGTATTCCTAACCACTATATAATCCCTTTCCTAATTTACTAATAAAATTAAGTTCTATTCACATTTTTGTCTTTGTGTCTTCTGTACTTCTGCGCCTCTCTCTAGCCACAACTAGTAGAGATTATTTATCCAGGGCCGCCAGGTAAACACTTTTGCCTTCCCTGTCATCTAACCAAGACTTAGTACAAATCAAATCCTAAGGTTAGATTTACAGTTGTGTATCTGTGCTGCGCCTCAGAACACGACACTGGATCTAGTGTACATGATGTTTTTCATGTAGATCTTTTGACTTCTTACAATGGCAATCCTAAGAACCTTGAGGGAAGAAATCCTGACCCACAGGTTGTTTCAAATACCTTTGAATGGGAAGTGGAGGACATCATTGACTCTTGCCAAGTGAAAGGGAATTTGCAGTTCCTGGTCAAATGGAAGAACTATGGAGAGGAGTCCAACTCTTGGGAGCCTGAAGAGAACTTGCAGCACTGTTATGAGGTTTTAAAGGGGTTCCTTGCTAGTAGAGGTCTTCCCTTAGGTGGGGGTAGTGTCATGAATGCCTTGGTCAACATTTTTGACAACAATTTATCAGCCTTTAAGGGAGCAGAAATTATTGCTCCTTTTATTGTTTCTGAAACTCCTAAAGAAAACGGGTTAGTAAGTAATATCTGTTCTTTATTACCTTTTTCTTTGAATCCAGAATTGGCTTCTGATTCCTCAGTTTCAACACCAAAATTTGAACCTGGGTTGCCTTTCAACTGTGTGGATGGAAATTCATCTGAAGTTAACGTTAACTTAAATCCAAACCAATCATTACCTTTCAAATCTTCTTCCAGCCAATCAACAATTGACAACATGGATTTGAAACATTTTGTCACAAAGATCAGTGATGTTGGCTATAACATTGAATTAGAAGACTCTCAGAGTCTAGTTTTGGGTTTTCTGCTGTCTGTTCCTTCTATTGTCCCTGCTAAGGTCCCCTCTTTGCTCTCCAGCTGTGTGGGGATGAGTTTTAACCAGGACTTTCAGGAAAATATCTTTAGTTAAGAAGAAATATGTACCTTGGCAAATAAGTGATTCAAAACCATAAGGAGATAATTGATGATTTCTAGTTTGAAAAAACCAACTTCCAAATCTCCATTTTGTCCCCAACTTCTCCAAACTCCTTTTTTCTATATTATTTTTGTTATCAGGTTATAAAAAGCTGGTAAGCCACATTTAAGTAATTGTTCAATCAATAAAGTCTTCATTCACCTAAGTGACTTTTGTTAATTTTTATTCTTATACAACCTCTAAATTTCCAAGGCCATAAAATTGCCCAAGACTCCTCATGGGGAGTGGCTTGGGTATAAATGGTTACTCTGGTTTGTTTTGTCTTTGATGGTGTTTGCTAGCGTCTCAATAGGTTCCCGCGCTGATTCAGGTACAACAGCAGACTCCCAATTCCTGGATAGCTCTTGGCATTGCGTGATTCCAGGAGTCTGGTATACATCAAGTCCCATCTCCACAAATCCCCCTGTGCGTGAGGAGACTAAGTTTTATGGTTCTCCTCCTTCGGCAAACAAACCACAAGTGTTTTGTCCTTTGGCTTTGGCCCTTTGGCAAGTTATCTTGGCACGTACTTTTTCCTGGGCCGCTTAATCCTCTCCTAGGTTGGTACTGACTCCTTGGAGAGTTATTCCATCTTGGAATGGTTTACATACCTATGGGATCCCTGGTCATGGGATTAAATCCTTTGGCAATTATTCATCACCTGGAGGGTTACTTCCTAGTGGGTGGGTGCCTGACACATATGCCAACTTTCATACTGTAAATTCAGAACTTGAACGTAAAAATGCGGATTTTCAAATCCTTGGTCCAAATTTTGAATCACTTTTGCAGGATGGCCTTTTTTAATTAAATTGAATTCTTTGTATTTTTATTTGATTTTTTAAAAATTCAGGAACTTGTAGACATTTTTAAAATTTCAAGTCAAACTGCACATTTCCAATGGATAAAATGAATTAACTGGAATCAGATTTGAAGTTTTAAAATCCATCAACCATTTTCATTAAGTTTACTATGTTTTTTGAAATTGCGGGATTGTCAAATCCAAGAACCAAATTTAAAATCACTTTTGAATGCCACTAGTAAACTCAAATATTAATTGTGGAAACTGGAATCTAAATTGAATGCACAGTAAGAGACTAGGACAAATCAACACAAATCAAGAAGCTCTACTCTGGATAAAGTCAAATTATAAATTCAATCTCAATAACCATGTTTAGACATGAAATTAAGTGAAATGTAAAATTGTCTAAACTGGAGATGATGCAATATTATACACTTTAAATCAATAATATAGCAACCATAAAACCATATAATGATTTATGAGCTACTCTCCTGATGATGCAGAATTTTTTTTAAAGTTTTTTGGCCCCTGACGTAGCCAAGGGGCCAACAAAACTTATTTTAAAGGAAGAAGGAGAGGGGGCAAAGATAAACTATCAGTTTACTACACGGTGCAATACACCATCTAGAAAACACCATCTAGAAAGATGCCACCTAGAAAAAAATTTGCAATAGGGTCAGAATTTACATTGGCAAAATTAAAAAAAATTTAAATTTTTTATTAAATAGTTATTTTCTTACATATTGGTTTCTAATACACCATCTAGAAAAACGGCATCTAGAAAACGCTATCACAAATTGAAATAAAAAGAGTGTTATCCAAATAATATTTTTTGAATATAAAAACACTTAATAAATACCCTAAAATACGCCATCTAGAAATACGGCATCTGGAATCAAATAATAAATTATACTTTTATGTGATAAATCAAAGCCTTTTCCTTATTAACTGGGAATAAAGTATGATATTAATTTATGACCATATACAATATATAAACTCAAATTAACTCACCTTTGATATTACTATCTCCCTGTAACACAGTTATTAAAAACCACTTTTGATATACTGATTTTATTCCTTATCATAAAAGGATCTGTAATATTTGGTTTTCAGCATTAAAATGCTTCATTAATAATTTTATATATTCAAGGGTAGTGTCTCCATTAACTAGAACTGTAATAATCAGGTTAAGGACAGTGTAACTAAGACCACTTCATCACTTAAAGGTTGGTACAATCAATTTTCTTGCCTGGTTAAGATAAAGAAGCCCAGATTCATTGTGATTATCAAAAAGCTGAAGATCTGGTATATCCATGGGGACCAGCTTTACCCTCAGGCCATCAAAAGCAAAGCTGTTTTATCCAAGCATGCAGATCAGCAGGTCAAGTTTTCAAGTGTTACCAAGAAGTTTTTGACTTATTACACCAGAGAAGGCTGCCTTACCCATCTTAAAGGCATTGCAAAGACTTTTGGGAATGAAGCCTGATCAAGTTACTCTTCCATTAAATACTTTACTTCCAAACATTTAATTTTTACTTAATTTTTAGTGAATTGATACAAACATAGGAGAAAATTTCAATAGGGAAATATCACAGTTTTGGGGTGTGTTGGCTTTGGAGATTTGCACATTAAAGTTGGTACTAAATGATCCCACATTATTATTGCAGATTTAAAATCTTTGGAATATTTTGAGTCTAGCCATATGTTTTTCTTACTATTCATTTTTTTTTGGGTTTTTATTAATCTTTAAGTTATTTGACACAGTTCTGCCAGAAATTTGCCATAGGGTTTCTAGATGGCGTTTTAGGACACATTTTCTAGATGGCGTCTTTCTAGATGGTGTTTTCTAGATTGTGTCTTTCTAGATAGTGTATCCCACCTACTACACTATGTATTCATGTATTGCTATTAAGGATACTTAATTACAGTAGATTTCAGAAAATACTAATAATAAAATAGAATTATATATTACATTCTATTTTTATCACATTGCCTTTTCCTTGGTGTGTTGATAGTTCATTTCCTGTTGATAATGTGCTTGCATTTAATTGAATAGTTTCACCTCTAGTTGCCTTGGCAATAGGAAATCAAGTTGCCTCCGCAACCACAGTTGGTCTCAGGGAGACAACTTGATTTCCTATTGCCAAGGCAACTGGAGGTGAAACTACCCAATTAAATGCAAGCACATTATCAACAGCAAATGAACTATCAACACACCAAGGAAAAGGCAACATGATAAAAATAGATTGTAACATATAATTCTATTTTATTATTAGTATTTTCTGAAATCTATTATAATCAAGCATCTAAATTTTAGCTGTCCTAAAATGAAATAGGGTGATTTTTGAGAATGCCTATGATTCCTAAAAGAATTAGCACAAATCTACTCTAGATCCTTTGGCATTCTTTTTGGGACACCCATAAATTATATTTCTTTCAAATTCACTTTGTTTTTGATTTGAAATTTGGTTCTTGGATTTGACAATCCCGCAATTTCATATTTGTTAATTTTTAAATGATGTTGCAACTGAACCAATGAGGATTCAGTACTTGGAATTGGAGAAGACAAAAGTCCAATAGAAAGGACAGAATAATAAGAATAAGGTATTGTTTATTGTAGAATATTGTGATTAATATACATATGGGGAAAGCCACTAGGCCACAAGGGGGTGGCATAGTGGGAAGTTCCATGTAAGGTTTGAAGCCAAGGAATAACTTGTGCGGGGATCAGCAAGTCAAATTAGTAGCACTCCTAATTAGGATGAAGTACCTGCCATTTGATATTGCAATCAGATTAATCCATGTTGTTAGATACGTCAAGGGGCAACTCATCAAGCGCCCCCTGTGTATTGTAAGATATGTTAGCAGGCAAGTTGGGAAGCTTAGTTGCAACACCCCCTTGCCCCCTGCTTGTTGTCAGACACCAAGACTAGAGACTGCAGAAGGTCTGGGAAGGTCTGCACAAACAGCCTTTGTTTGGGGATGGCGTGGCAGGGGCGTAAGCAATCATGGTGAAGCTTCTTGGTATTTCCTTGGGCGTCTTCAAGTTGATAAGTATGATTGTCTTAGACCGCGGCTAACTTGAAGGGCCCTAGGTGGTTGAGATCTAACTTGGCAGAATTGGGATTGAGGGTGTAGAAGGGGTCACCTACAGTGTATCTAGCTTTGAGGTGCTTTGTACCCCCTTCAATCCGCTTGTGTTTGATTTCCTGGGCTTTGGCACGCCATTGATCTAAGGATGGGGTTGTTACTAGGGGAGGCTTGTCGGGAACCTTGGACTGTAGCTTTCCCTGCTCAACTCCTTTCAGGCGTCCCAAAGGCCAAGGTTCTGGGGCTGAACCCTGTGCCCCTGTTGATTCTTGTTTGCAGGATAAGTAGAGCAGTGGGCAGGTGTTCAGTCCCTGCGTGTTGGGGTGCTCTTGTGAGAGCTTGGCAATCAGTTGAACCAGTGAGCCATTTAAATGTTCCACGCGTCCATTGGCGTGAGGATGGTAGGGGGTTGTAACTATACATTGGAGTGCGTTCTTGGCACAGTATGCCTTCATGACATGCCCAACAAGTTTGGGGCTGCCATCTGTGATGAAAATTTTGGGTTGCCCAAAGCGGGCCACATTTCCTTGCCAATAAAGCAGGTAATGGTGATGGCAGTGTGGTTAGTTGTTGCCCAGGCCACTGGCCAGCAAGCAAAGTAGTTGATGGCAGTGATAAATTACTTCTTTCCTAGTCTGTTCTTGGGGAGTGGCCCACAATGTCAAGGGCCCACTGTTTGAAGGGTTCCGTGGACTTGATGGGCAGAACAGACTTGGGGGGTGCAAGTTTGGATTATTCTTTTTGCACAGCACACACTTTTTGAGGAGATCCAAGATGTCTTGATGCATGTGCGGCCACCAAACCTTTTGTTTCATGATCCCAAAGAGGTTACGCCCTTTGATGTGACCCAGGGTTCAGTGGTAGTGCAATATTGTGTCACCTTGTTGCGTGGTGGGAATGTAAGGCGTCTTTTCACCTGTCTCTGCACAGCGGCAGATGTTACTAGCATTGGTGGTGAACTGACTTTTGTTGTCCTTCATCTTGGAGATGATTGCCAAGTTAAGGCACTTGTAGAAAGTTGCCTCAGGGCAGAGGTAGAGCATGGGCTAATCTGGATCCAAACCATTGTCTCCAGTGATGAATGCTACGTATATTTGCAAAAGGGCGTCAGCTGTGACAAGTTCTTTCCAGGCTTGTACTCAATGTGCAACCGGTAGGGGGATAGACGCTCAACCCATCCTGCTTGGCGGCGTGTCAAGTGGGACTGTGTGTTGAAGTACTGAAGTGACTTGTGGTCCGTCAGAACGTGGGGTGAGAAGGTAGCACCTTCCAGGTAACAGCGCCACTTCTCAGCGCAGTGCACAATTGCTGCCAATTTTTATCATGAATGGGATAGCGTTGTTACAAGTTGGTAAGTTTCCTGGACTCATACGCCACCAGGAGGAAGACACCATTGTCAGTTTCTACCCTTAGCACGCCCCCTATGGCTCTGTCAGAGGCATTGGTCTTGAGTTTGTACTGAAAGTTTTGATTGGGAAACTGCAGTACTGGTGCTGTTGTGAGTCTTTGTTGCAACATTTCAAAGGCTCAATCTCTGACAGGGGTCCAATGGAAGCGCTGCTTGGTGTTGAGGAGCTCAGTGAGAGGTGCAATTAGTTCCCCACAATTGGGAATGAACTTGCGTACATAGGCAACCATGTCTAAGAATGTCTGCACCTGGCCCACATCAGTGGGGGTGACATGCTGGTGATTGCCTTGATTTTGGCAGGCTCAGGCTTTATCCCTTGGGAAGAGATAGTGTGCCCAAGGAATAACAAATCCAACTTGAGAAACTTGCATTTGGAGGGTTTAGCTTTTAGCTGATTTTTCCAAAGGGTGTCAAGGATAGCACAGAGGTGTTGGAGGTGTGTGGTTTGATCTTGACTGAAGACAATAATGTTGTCAAGGTATAAAACCACACATTTTTCAATCAGGTCCTCAAATGCTTTGTTCATCAACATGGCAAAGGTGAAAGGAGCGGTGGTCATTCCAAAGTTCATGACACAACACTCAAACAACCCATAGCGCGTGCAGAAGGCAGTTTTTGCCTCATCCCCTGGTGCAATGCAAACCTGGTTGTACCCCCCAGTGAGATCAATCTTGCTAAAGACCTTTACACCTGCAAGCAAATCAAACAGGTTGTCAATCAGTGGCAGGGAGTACTTATTCTTAACCGTCACCTCATTTAGGCGCAGTAGTCTGTGACCAAGCAAAGGGACCCATCCTTCTTGGCTATGAAGAAGAAAGCCACCCCATATGAAGAGAGCAAGGGGCAAATGAAGCCCTTATCAAGCGCTTCCACAAGGTGCTGGCGGAGGGTCTCATCTTCCTTTGGTGTAAGACAGTATAATGGCTGTACTTTAGATACCAATCTTTGAAGTTGTACAGTGTGCTGGATCTCCCAGGGTGGAGGTAGTTGTTCAAGTGTCTCACTGAATACATCCTTGTACTCCTCAAGGAGTGCCGCAAGCGCTGGTGATGGTGAAGATGTCAAGGGAGGGACTGCTGGTGGTTCAGCACGGGTAACTTTGACTGACCATTGGCTGAAGTCTAGTTTCCCCCCTTGAAATTGTACGAGTCTGTCTCTGTTATTCTGACAAACATAGTATCATGAAGTAGCTTGCTCATTTCCACAGGGTAAATCTGGAATCCCACCCCATTTCTGTTGAGGGTGATGACAGAGGTATCCCAATTGATGTAGGGACAGTTGTGTCAAAGCCAGTTGAGGCCAGCAATTATGCCGTGGCTGAGCCTGGCCATGATTGACCCAGAGAGCTTAACCTGGATGTTCCCCATTCTCACAGAGAAGGGTACCGTCTTGTGGGTGATTGCAACTCTGTGGGAGTCAACCACTTATACTGCCTTGAACCTGCTGGGCACCCAGTCCAGTTGTTGAGAGTCAGCAAACACCTGGTCCACCATAGTGTGGTTGGCCCCAGTATCTACCAGTAATTTATGGGTGTTCCCACGGAAACAGAAGGGATAGGATAAGTGTGTTACTTTATTTGAGGAGTGACTTGCTTGCAGTACAGGGTTGTCACTGTGGACTTGAAAGACGTCCATGGGTTTGACTTCATGAATGTTGTAGTCACAGGGGTTCTTTGCATGCAAGGATTGAGAGGAGGGGTCAGATAGGGTTGCAGGGCCTCTTGTTGCTACAACCCCCAGGCTTTTCCCAGATCCTCAATCTGCGCAAGCTGGAGCTCCCCCCTCACAGGGGCGTTTAGTCCCATTATCCTGCTTTGGGGTTGACGGCAGCAAACTTGATTATGATCATTGCCAGGTGTTGTATGTGGTTGGGATGGAGCGTCACTAGTACAGCAGAAGCCCATTGAGGCCCG
This sequence comes from Entomophthora muscae, assembly GCA_014839935.2. Taxonomy (NCBI): domain Eukaryota; kingdom Fungi; phylum Entomophthoromycota; class Entomophthoromycetes; order Entomophthorales; family Entomophthoraceae; genus Entomophthora; species Entomophthora muscae. The sequence goes on along the minus strand of QTSX02001493.1, from coordinate 3,050 downwards.
GTTGTTAGCCTCCACAATGGCCTTGTAGTAGTCATTGATGGAGGTGCAGCAACCTGCGGGGACTCACTTGCAGATATGGGGCTTTAATCCATTGACAATGAGGGTGAGTAGCATTGCATTTCTGTTGGTCACAGCTTTGGGGGCAGCATCAAGGGCTTGTTGCCAGGCGGCAAGGTACTCAGGAACAGAACTGGTTTGTTTGATTGCTAGAAGAGGAGTCCCCACAAAAATGGGTGAGAAGTTTTTGCTGTAGCAGGACTTGGCAGCATCTCAGAAAGGCCACCCAAGTAACTTCAAGCTCCTGGCTAGCCCAGTTGGTGAACCATACAGTGGCAGGCCCTGTGAGGCGGCTGGATGCATTGGTGACCCACATGGGCTCAGGAACCTGACAGATACGGAGGCAGGTTTCATTAGATTGGAGCCAACTGACAATGTTGGCCCCCTTGACGCCCCCATGAAGGATTCTAGATGAAGGTTGAGCATGCATTAGGACAGGTCTGACTGGGGAGGGGTGACACTGGTGTTGCGCTGTCTGAGGCAGAGTCAACTGTACATGCTTGTGAGAACTAACTGGTCTTAATAGATGACATACCCGTCAGGGATGTCCCCCTTGGGGATTGGCAGGAAAAATTCTTATTGGGGAGTAGCCATACGGCCCGTACTCTGTCCTTTCTTAGGGGGAATTTTGTTTTAGGTAGGTTGTGAACCTACCGCTGCTACAACTGTTGCAACTGAACCAATGAGGATTCAGTATTTGGAATTGGGGAAGACAAAAGTCCAATAGAAAGGACATAATAATAAGAATAAGGTATCATTTATTGTAGAATATTGTGATTAATATACCATATGGGGAAAGCCACAAGGCCACAAGGGGGTGGCATAGTGGGAGGTTCCATGTAAGGTTTGAAGCTGAGGAATAACTTGTTCAGGGATCAGCAAATCAAATTTTTAGCACTCCTAATTAGGATGAAGTACTCACCATTTGATATTGCCATCAGATTAATCCATGTTGTTAGACACGTCAAGGGGCAACTCATCAAGCGCCCCCTGTGTATTGTAAGATACATTAGCAGGAAAGTTGGGAAGCTCAGTTGAAACAATGATGTCTATGATTTTTTGACATACAGAAAATCTCAGATTGTACATTAGAATCCTGCAGTTCCAATTCATGTATACGGCATTTGTTTGCTGTGTTTTGTCTTTTGTTAGTTGAGTTATCTGATCAAGAGATTCAAAATTTGCCAATTTAAATAAATCAAAAAAGTCAAATTAAATGTTTGATTTTATTAAATATTTTATTTTTCACTCAGCTGAGTTGCCTGCAAAAGTGATTTGAAATTTGGACCAAGGATTTGACAATCCCGCATTTTTACGTTCAGATTCTGAATTTACAGTAGTGTTCTTTGTATTATTAAGATATTTACTGTTATTTTAAACTCACTGGATAAACTATAGATTATTTCCGGAAGTCCACTTAAGCCAAAACACATATATTAAAACTAGAATGCATATATGTATTTATAATGTTGACTTTGTGTGGGAGAGAGGGGCTAAACTAACTAAGTTTGGCTCCCATCCTGGCAAAAAAACCACCAGGATGCCGCCCAGTGAAGAACTGGGACAGCCACTTGAAGGGGGGACCACAGAGAGGACCCAGGGGGCAGCTGAGGGAAGTACATATTCAATCCCATCAACACTATCCCGTTAAGCAACCAGGGAGTACAGGTGGGGGAAGGAGAGGGCAACACAGGCACCTGAAAAGGTGCCAAGTTGTTCTTCTCCAGGCTGAGGGGGAGGGTGTTGACGTTTCCTTACCCACAAGAACAGGCGGAGAATAGTCAACAACCTCTAATTCCAGGTCGTTGCAAGTCAGGCTCTTGATCATGGCCTCTCCAGAAAAAAAGAGACCACTGGGGAGATTCAAGAGGGTGTAAGGATCTCCACCCACAAGCTGCGCAGAAGAGGAGATTTTTGACCACAAAGTAGGTGAGGTCAATCACAGAAGCAACAAGAACGGAGCCAAAGAAAATACCACAAACTTTAGCACTGGGAGTATCATGGTTGTGTTCTCCACAAAATTTGGGTAAGATGAGTGGGTTTGTTTTGAGCTAAAACAATAAATTTATGTTCAACAGGAGGCCCCACAGGCAAGAGAACAGGCAGGAGATAATAGGAGGGCTTTGGGAAGCTTGACAGTGCTCTCAGGTGTCTTTAAAGTGAACAGAAGCAAAAATGGGTTTGAAAATGAAGGATTTAAAGAGAAAATCAAGATAAAAATAGATTTTTATATTGAATTTAATAAAAAATTTAAGTTTGAGCATAAAATTTGAAAGCAAAAGCAAAAACATCAACAACTATACACTGGAGCCTGTTTTGAAAGTCCCAGAAGAAGGGCCGGGTTCAAAGCAGGTTGGTAGAAGGTAAGAAGTAATAAAAACACTAACACTTTTACTATAGATTTTAGGGAACTCAAAAAGAGGCCCTTATTAAAGCTATAAATTTAAAAATTAAGTGCAACAGAATCCAAACTCTTTAATAATTGGAAAATTGACAAGCAGGGGACCCAAAGTCCCCTGGCATTGTTAAAAGGGGTGAGTTGGCAGGTAGTAATCACATGACCTCAAGTGTTTCATCTAATTGGCCAAGGGAAAAAGTTTGCTAGCCAGAGCCAGGGGTGCTGGAGGGTTTCAAGGTAATTTCCACGGCTCCACCTGATTGGCTGGAAGGCATCCCAACCATTTCAGATTTAGTTGACTTTGTGGTTATTGATGTGGCATCTTTTGATTGGGTGTTTCTGATTGTTTTAAAAGAGGACAACACCATGCCAACAAATAGTTCAAATTGATCAGCGTTTTTTCTCAGGCCAGGACAACCAGAGCCGGGGGATCTGTAGGGTAGGCCAGAACAAATCTCTCATCAACAGTATTCATTAAATCTCCTAGAGAATTAAGTGGCTTGGCTGTAATTTTTGGGCCTTTTTTGGTGTGGCGGGAAAAAACGGTTTGATCCAAGGCCAAAGGTGGCAGTGGATTTACACTTTGTGTCAAATT